>JALJSC010000192.1:0-305075 GCA_023969325.1 Oryzias curvinotus | reverse complement strand
TGTGGTTGTTGGGGCTGTGTACCCAATCTCAGGGTGTGAGTGTGGTATAACCTCCTCTCTGACCTGTTGTTCTTGCTCTCCCGTGGCATTGTATTGTATCACTTCAATCTCAAGCTGTGATAGGAGTTGGCGTTTGTGGATATTCGAGCATTGGGTTACCAGTTGTTTGGCAGTTAGCCTTGATTGTGGGTTTCGAAGCATCCATACATTCCACATTCTCTGCATGTACCCCCTCTGGGTTGGATTACTTGAGTAGTATCATCCTAACAGATCCTTGTTCTCGCATCTAGTCCATTTCCGTCTTGTTCCAATAGCCCACTTTCCATCAGAGTGCTCTGGTCCCCCAGCACCTTGTTTGGCCGGGCGACATCTGAGCCGGCATGTGGTTGCCATGTGGCCGGCATGCTTGACATGTGGTTCATTGTCTCTCATGTAGTGAGGTAGGCATTAGCGTTAAGGGTCTTGCCCAAGGACCCTCACTGGGTGATGTTAATTGCCCGTCATTGTTATGGCATTTGCCCCGTTTCCATTGTTATGGTAATTGCCCCATTCCATTAATCACCATTAATTGTTCATTCCGCCGTGGGAATCGAACCCGGGTTTCCAGCATGACAGTCCTGCACCTTACCAACCAAGCTACCCAGCCGGTCCGAGCTACCCAGCCGGTATGTATATATGTATATATGTATATATATATATATATATATATATATATATATATATATCAGTGACGTGCGCCGAGGTCAATGGCTGGTGAGGCACTGATGTCATCAGTCATATTTACAAACATATGAACCATACTGAGTAACTTATTCACCATTTGATTGACAACAGTTAATGTGTTTTGTTTAAAATATCATTTCAACTGTTTTTTTTACATATACAGTGATCCCTTGCTATAACACGGTTTACTTTTCATGGTTTCGGTACTTCACGGATTTGCATCGTGAATTGTGTTCTGCATTCTGATTGGCTAAAAACTCACTCCGCTTCTTCTCTACCTGTGCGTCAATAACGTCGCAGTTTAATATGTGCACGTACGTAAAACAGCAAATTCTCTTGATGGTGGCATGTCAGTGTATATGATCTTTTTGCAAAGCAGAGAAAAAAGAGCGACAACAACTGCCTATCACTGTGTTCTTCTCCCGAACAACACACATGCACCGCGGGTTTCAAAAAAGGAGAAAACAGAGGAGAGTCAGGATGCGCGGCTGCAACACCTCAGTCACGATTTGTCCCCACTATACTTTGTATTTTTTCATATAATTTTACATTTTCTCTTCTCCGTTTCATCTAATCACTCGGGTTGCGGTGGGCGGGGCTAATCTCCCGATTTCAAGCCTTCTGCTCACATTGATTATTAAATTATTATTTGACAGTACAGTACAGAAGTTATTTTTCTAAAAAAACGTTTCTAAAGTACTTTTATTTGTGAAACAAATGCTTGAACCTGTAAATGGTTTGTTCTTTCTTTTTAATTTATAATACAGTATTTATTGTATAATACTAGTTTTAAAAAAAATAAAGGTTTCTACTTCACAGATTTTGCCTATCACGGTTCTTTTTGGAACGTACCCCCCCGCAAAAACAAGGGGTTCTGTACAACTGCAGCATGAAAAAACACAAACGTTATTATCGTCTTACCTTACTTGTAAATAAAGTCCATGCGCCGATCCTTCTGAAGAAAATGACTTGCCGCTTGTTATCACTTATTCTATTATCTTTAGCGTCATAATCTCAGGGCTCACCAGCGCCCCCTAACATGAGGCACGAGAACTTCTGGCCTCACCCACGGCTTTTTTTGGCCGGCGTTTAGCGCTCAGCACAAAAACACGTCCCTCACATACAATTATTTATAAAACAAACACTGTGCATCATATACTCTGCTTAATATGAAACTCAGCTCATATAGTCAAGTGATTGACCGCATACAGAGAGACAGCATTACCGTCTGACTGCATGGTTATTGCGCAATCCAAGGTGAGCTCAGCGGGCTGGTGCCTCATCACACGTCTTCTTAGTATCTGAACACAATGCGGAATTCAGCGATTTTGAAAAGAAAAACACCCAAAATGGACATTTAAATGGAAAATGACTGCAATGAAGCACAAATTACTGATTAAATATATAAAATGATTTACTTTTTCTCTTTTCTTCCCATAATGACCGGTGACAGGTGCTGGGGGACCAGAGCACTCTGATGGAAAGTGGGCTACTGGAACAAGACGGAAATGGATTAGTTGCGAGAACAAGGATCTGTTAGGATGCTACTACTCAAGTAATCCAACCCAGAGCGGGTACATGCAGAGAATGTGGAATGAATGGATGCTTCGAAACCCACAATCAAGGCTAACTGCCAAACAACTGGTAGCCCAATGCTCGAATATCCACAAACGCCAACTCCTATCACAGCTTGAGATTGAAGTGATACAATACAATGCCACGGGAGAGCAAGAACAACAGGTCAGAGAGGAGGTTATACCACACTCACACCCTGAGATTGGGTACACAGCCCCAACAACCACAGTTACGCTGAGCGAGGCAGCAACTGACCTGAAAAACAAGATAATGTCTACAATGAACACTAGGCAACCCCGACAGCTACAACGTTTAAGTGACGTACTGCCTGAAAGTCTACTGGAAACTGTGAATGAAGCATTGAGGGCAATTCCTACCACAACCATCACAGAAACCAATGAACTGGTTTACACTTCAGCAGCAGTGATCCTTGAGATGCTTGGCTATAAGAGCAACCATGGAAGAAAACAATACCCACCATGGAAGCAACGGTTAGAGGCCAAAATCAAGGCAACTCGGAAGGATGTGAGTAAGCTAACAGAGGCTCAAAGAGGTACAATGAGAAAGCAAGTACCTAAGAGATACAGCCAGATGCCCATACCTGAAGCCCTGGAAACTGCCAAACAAAGGCTCCTAGCCTTGAGTAGCCGCCTAAAGAGATACACAAGAGACAATGAAGCCAGACGAATAAACAGGCTGTTCGCAACTCAACCAGCGAAAGTGTACGCTCAGTGGCAGGGTCAAAACAGCCGAGCAGACCCACCAAGGCTAGAAACTGAACAGTACTGGAAAAGTATATGGGAGAAAGAGACAGCACATAACAGCAATGCCCAGTGGCTGGTCTCTCTGAGAAAAAGAACACAGCAACCTCCCTGAACAGAATCCAGTAACCATCACAGTGGCAGACATCCAAGAAGAGTCTCAGGTATGAAGAAACTGGACAGCACCGGGCCCTGACATGATACATGCCTACTGGCTAAAGAAGCTTACCACACTCCACGAACGCCTGGCAGCACAAATGAACCAGCTGCTAAGAGATGGGACTCACCCCGAATGGCTAACGGAAGGGCGAACGATCCTGATCCAGAAGGATCCCTCAAAGGGTGCAGTCCCATCCAACTACCGGCCAATAAACCAGTCCTCTCCACAACATGGAAGCTCATGTCAGGCATCATTGCAACCAAGATAAATAGGCACATGGATCAATTCATGAGTAACACACAGAAGGGCATTGGTAGAGACTCCAGAGGAGCCAACACCAACTCCTGGTCGACAGAACAGTCGCCCAAGACTGCAGGTCACGACACACCAACCTGTGCACAGCCTGGATTGATTACAAGAAGGCCTATGACTCAATGCCACACACATGGATCACTGAATGCTTGGAGCTGTACAACATCAACAGGACTCTAAGAGCCTTCATAAGAAACTCAATGAAGCTGTGGAAAACCACCCTTGAAGCCAATGGGAAACCACTTGCACAAGTGTCCATCAAATGTGGGATATACCAAGGTGATGCTCTGTCCCCACTGCTGTTCTGCATAGGTCTGAACCCCCTCAGCCAAATAATCAACAAGACTGGCTATGGATACCGACTCAGAAATGGGGCCAACATCAGTCACCTCCTCTACATGGATGACATCAAGCTATATGCTAAGAACGAGCGTGACATTGACTCCCTGATCCACACCACCAGGATCTACAGTAATGACATTGGGATGTCATTCGGGCTCGAGAAATGCAGCCGGATGGTGACAAAGAGAGGCAAGGTAGTCCACACAGGGGGGGTCTCACTCCCAGAAGGAACAATAGCAGACATTGAGGACAGTTACAAGTACCTTAGAATTCCCCAGGCAAATGGCAACCTGGAGCAGGCAACAAGGAAAGCTGCAACAGCTAAGTACCTTCAACGAGTAAGGCAAGTCCTGAAAAGCCAGCTCAATGGCAAGAACAAGACCCGGGCAATAAACAGCTATGCACTGCCAGTTATCAGATACCCTGCAGGAATAATAAGATGGCCAAAGGAAGAGATACAGACCATGGATGTTAAAACACGGAAGCTCCTCACCATGCATGGAGGGTTCCATCCCAAATCCAGCACTCTGAGACTGTATGCTAGCCGCAAGGAAGGAGGCCGAGGACTAGTGAGCGTAGAAGCCACTATCCAGGATGAAACATCCAAGATGCATGAATACATCAAGCCCAAGGCCCCAACTGACAGTGTGCTCAGTGAATGTCTCAGGCAATGGAGAGCAGAGGATACAGTGCTGGAGGACAGATCCTCATGGGAGGACAAACCCCTCCATGGGATGTACCACCGGACCATAACTGAAGTGGCTGATATCAAGAAGTCCTACCAATGGCTAGAAAGGGCTGGCCTACAAGACAGCACTGAAGCGCTCATCCTGGCAGCTCAGGAACAAGCCCTGAGCACCAGAGCGATAGAGGCTCAGATCTACCACACCAGACAAGACCCAAGGTGTAGGCGCAATGAAACAATCCAGCACATAACTGCAGGATGTAAGATGCTGGCAGGTAAAGCATACATGGAGCGGCACAATCAAGTGGCTGGAATAATATACAGGAACATGTGTGCAGAATATGGACTGGAAACCCCAAGGTCAAAATGGGAAACACCTCCGAAGGTGGTAGAGAATGAGAGGGCAAAGATCCTGTGGGACTTCCAGATCCAGACTGATAGGATGGTAATGGCGAACCAACCAGACATCGTAGTGGTGGATAAAGAACAGAGGAAAGCCGTTGTGGTGGATGTGGCAGTGCCAAGCGATGGGAACATCAGGAAGAAGGAACATGAGAAACTGGAGAAATACTAGGGACTCAGAGAAGAACTGGAGAAAGCCTGGAAAGTGAAGGTGAAGGTGGTGCCTGTGGTAATTGGAGCACTCGGGGCAGTAACCCCCAAGCTTGAGGAGTGGCTACAACAGATACCTGGAAAGACCTCAGACCTCTCAGTCCAGAAAAGCGCAGTGCTAGGAACAGCTAAGATACTGCGCAGGACCCTCAAGCTCCCAGGCCTCTGGTAGAGGACCCGAGCTTGGAGGAGAAACCACCCGCGGAGGGTGAGAGGGGCGTTTTTTTTTTATTTTTATTTTTTTTATATATATATATATTGAACTCTCATATGTACAAGTTTGAGCCGGTGAAAAATATGCTAATTTTTATAACAATAAAAAGGACGGTAAAAAATGCACGGAGTGCAAAAATTACTTAAATAATTTCCCATCATTGAAGTTGCAGAATAGGAGTGTAGGGATGCTATAAAAACTCATCATCCTCTCATTCGCTCTCACTCCTGGTGCTGAGACAAGGACAAAATAACTCGTCAAAACACAGTAAAACAGCTAAACAACTAAACATATTTAGTCAAAAAGCCACACTTAAACCCAAATCCGTCCAGACAGGCAAAGGGAATGATATCCCAGAATCCCTTGCGGTGCCGATGTAACAACAGCACCAAAGTTACACCTACTTAATTGAATTAATTTGAATGAAAGGAAAATAATTGTCTGAAAACTATGTGTTATTTTTAAGGTGACTTAACAAAAAAATGATTTCTCTTAACTGAAGCAAATAATTAAGTTAGATCAAAGTAAACAAGTTTAATTTTCCAACATCCATATGTGGTCTTATCACCCTCTCACTGTGGAAAAAGTATTATCTGAGCTTCTTCATCCACTAAATCATCTTCAAATGGACACACCATGCTGCCTCACCTCTCTGAAAACAAACTAAGCTTCAACTAAACCTGCTCCGGACCGGGTTATGTTCAGAGCATGAGTTGCTATGGCAACTTGACCTACCCTGAAACATACCTCCATTTCTGGAACCGAAAGCTGAGGTTATCAACTTCCTTAGCCTCAAACTTACCGTGGGAGCTAGCATAACCTGCTTTCTGGAATACCCCCCTGACAGTGCTGTTCAGGATCATTGGCCACACCTGGGGGGTATTCCAGGAAGCATGTTTAAACTACCCTGACTTTAAGCCTGAACTCTGGCTGAAATCCGCCTGAACTTGCTTACTCTGGGTATGTCAGTTCCAAAAGACCAGATATGAGTTGGCGTAATTACGCTCGACTTGGTAACCCTGGGTTAACGCACGTGCACGTCGTGTACATAAAGACATTCTCAATGGATCGCCGATTTCTGGAGTCACCATGGAAACGCATGGAGAAAAAAAAAGAAAGCGCGACACTTGAGACGGAAGTGAGACGGAGTCTGAGATTTTGATGACGGCGTATGAAGATTATACGTCCATCAAAAAAGTAACACGGCTGCATCATAAAAAAAAAAGAGTTTCTGCTTGGAGAAAAATAACAAAGTAAACATACAAGTTTCTGATCTTGTTTCCATTTCCCTTGTAAACTTAAATGAATTACTTCTATTGGTAACAAATAATTTAGTTAAATTTATTCAGACTCAACAATTGTTTATACAACTCAAATTTACGTGTTTACAATTAAAAGGAAGGGAAAAAATGCACGGAGTGCAAAATCTCATTTAAGGACTTTCCATCATCGTCATTAGAAACAGAATGCGTAGGGGTGCTATAAAAACTCATCATCCTCTCCTTCGCTCTCACTCATGGTGCGGAGACGTAAGCACAGTAGGACAAAATAACTTGGCAAAACTCGGCAAAACACAGTAAAACTGCTAAACAACTAAACACATTTTATCAAAAAGCCACACTTCAACCCAAATCCGTCCAAACAGGCAAAGGGAATGATATCCCAGAATCCCTTGCGGTGCCGATCTAACAGCAGCACCAAAGTTACACCTACCTATTAAATTAATTTCAATGAAAGGAAAATAATTGTCTGAAAACTACGTGTTATTTTTAAGGTGACCATAACAAAAAATGATTTCTCTTAACTGAAGCAAATAATTAAGTTAGATCAAAGTAAACAAGTTTAATTTTCCAACATCCATATGTGGTCTTATCAGCCTCTCACGGTGGAAAAAGTATTATCTGAGCTTCTTCATCCACTAAATCATCTTCAAATGGACACGCCATGCTGCTTCACCTCTCTCAAAACAAACTAAGCTTCAACTAAACCTGCTCCGGACCAGGTTATGTTCAGAGCATGAGTTGCCATGGCAACTTGACCTACCCTGAAACATACCTCTGTTTCCGGAACCGAAAGCTGAGGTTATCAACTTCCTAAGCCTCAAACTTATCGTGGGAGCTAGCATAACCTGCTTTCTGGAATACCCCCCTGAGAGGTGAGCAGAATCATAGGGGATGCAACAAAGCAGCAGCAGCAAGACGTAACAGCGTGCATGTGCATGCTCACATGCTCTGCTGTGTTTGTTTTGAACTCTGACCTCGCCCAGCTTTCAGGCAGGTTTGATCAGGATGACTAGTCTGTCATTAGTTTGAGTTCTTGTTTGCTTTCTGACTCTTTAAACTCAGAAATCTGTCAAATGTTTCAACAGCTGAACCTTTTGTTGCCATGGAAACATCTTTGTTCTAAAGAAATTCTAAGCAGCTGTTTTCTTCCACTGCAGACTATTCAAAGAATCAAAGATGTTTAATTTGTGTAAAATCCAGAAAATCTTTGAATTCAAACCTTTCAGCTTCAGTGAAGAACTACAAATGTAGAAATGAACCAACCAGCAGCTTCAATGTTCTGACCTCAGAGTCTGCAGTTTGGACTCTCCAGTCCAGAACACAGAACCACAATGGATGAATCCTCCAGGATGTTGTCGGTCAGATCCAGTTCTGTCAGGTGGGACAGGTTGGACTTCAGAGCAAAGGCCACAATTTCCCAGTCAGTCTCTGAGAGTTGACACCGTAGTGGAAGTCTGTGAAGAGAAAGAAAGACAGAAACAGGGGATCTAATGATGAATTCAGGCTGTGATGAAGTTCCAGTTGGACATTTCTCTCTTCATCAGAGCTTTGTTTTCATCATGAAACAGTCCTCCTCATCAGTCTCTCTCAGACCTTCATCTTTCTTTCATCTGCAGCTGGAGGAGAGAAGATGGAGCTCCATGGAGCTCCATGGAGCTTCATGGAGCTTCATGGAGCTTCATGCTGCCCTCAGTCTGTCAGTGATCTGAAGACTGACCCCAAAGTTACCAGTAGAACATCTGGATCACAGAGACTTACAGCTGTCACTCTGACCATGAGGATGATGACGATGATGAAGATGATGTTTGACTGTTCATTTCCAAAATGATATTTACAGGTTTTCAGCTCTGAAGCTGTAAACAACAACAGTTCATCTTCCTGTTCTGTTACAGAACTTTCAATCCAGTTTTCTCCTCAGGTCCACGTCTCCCGTCATGAACAGAACCACAGCAGCAACAACCTTCAGGCAGAACTTTCCAGAAGCTCTTCTTGGTGGAAAGAGGCTCAAGTGAGCTTTTCTAAATCTGTACTTTATGCTTTCTTGAAGCTGTTTGTGGCGTTGTCATGGAACAAACACATTCTGGGGGCAGGGTTTGTTACCAGCTGACTGACATGAAAGTGTTTCTTTACTTCTCTGCTCCTCTGAACTCTCTGTGGAATTATGACTTGTTGTTCTTTTACAATCAAACTCTGCAGACGGAAGTCCCATTTTCCAGAACAACATCTGAATCTTCTCCTGTCTGATCCTGAAGATCAGCTTCTTCCAGCTATGAAAAACCTGTTTCCATGACAACGTCTCCTTCAGGACCAGCTGGAGCATGGCTGTGAACATGAGTGCAGTCACTGACAAACATGCAGCTCTCTGTGCTGACAGATCTATGAACAGCTGCTGCTGATACCTGCTCCTCTCCCTGTCTCTGCAGCTGCATGTGGTGGAAGTATCATGGTCTGTCTCTGGTGGAGATCTTCAGAAACAACCACAGCTTCAGTCTGTATGTTTCTGAACTCCAGTCCTCAGGTCCACCATCTTGAAGGCTTTTTCTGCTTCTCTGCATAAACACACCTGCCTCCAGTGACTCGTCATTCTGTAGAACTCCATGATGAGCTCAGTCAGGTGTGTTTCAGCAGGTAAGATGGAAACCATGCAGGTTGGTGGTTCTGGGGACTGGAGTTTAGAAAGCCTGTTCAAAGGCAGAGCTGCAGAGCTTCAGCCTTTCAGAGTGGATGAAAGAACCTCCTGCAGGTTCCTCTCTGTCATTTCTGCCTCACAGCTTCTTTGATTCTTTCATTCCTTTTAGAAAATGCGGCTCAACATTCAAGCTTTTGTCATGTGTTCAGAGGGAGAGCTCTGTTTGTTTCAGCGCTGTGTTGACAGACTGTCTGGAAAAGGGTAACAGCAGAGAAAGAGGCCAGGGGGCTGAGCCTCAACAGGAAACAGATAAGTGTCTCACTACAATAAAAGCAGAAGGATTCTTCAGTGTCTCATTCAAAGACAGGAATCTTCTCCACAGGAACATCAGGGGACCATGCTGACATCACTCTGACCTTTTACCCATCATGCTCCTCACAGTTCACGCACACATCAATGAGGCTGTTTATGTTCCACGGACAGAAGAATCCAGACCAGCAACAGCATGGTTCTCATGTTCTCATGCACGGTTCTCAACAGCCAGAGTCGTTTCAAATGCATCTGCTGAATCCATGCAGGTGAATCAAAGCACATCTGGACTTTCTTCACTGGATTCCAGAACCTCAGTATAGAGGAACAAGAACCTGTGCAGGTTTACAAGTTAGCTGTAAATCTAGGCTTCATTCTGCAGTCCAGGCTGCTATTATGATCTGATCAATAAGGATTTTCACAATAAAACTTTATGAACAACAAAAATTGCATTTTCAAAGTCCGGATTGTTCCAGAAAATTTTCTGGTGAACTTGTACTTACACTCTGGGATTTTTCTAAAAGCATCAGAGAAATAAGAGTCCAGAAAAATAGAAGAAAGATGTCTAAAACAAATTTAAAATTTTGATTTTCTCTCCTGCTAGCTTATAGCGCCTCACAAGCCCGAGCAGACGTTAGCGTAGCAAAAAAAAAAAAATCAATGAGCAGCATTGGAGCTATCCAGCTGTACAGTTTTGAGCCAGAGACCAGCTCAGACAAGGAACTCAGGACATTAATGGATCTACCAGTATTTGTCTGCAAGTGGATGCATCAGAAGTAGAGACTTTGACCCATTTATGGGAGTTTCTAGCATCACAACTCACATGTTTTTGGTTTTTTTTGTTTTTGTTTTACAGCTCAATGTTACGCGTATGGGCAGCAGTGGCTCAGGCGATTGAGGTCGTCCAATGGTCAAAGGGTTGGCGGTTCGATCCCCTCTCCCCCCAGCCAACTGTGATGTGTCCTTGGGCAAGACACTTCACCTTCCTTACCTCCAGTGTGGCTCCGGAGCATCACTAGAAGGAAAGTTGGACTCCCTTCTGGAAAAAGAAGGCTTGAGCATGTTGACGTGACAAACTCCACATTTCTTCTCTTTGTCATGAGTTGGGATCCTAAAATTGGTGTCATTCATTTTCTTTTCCACCTCATATGGAGCAGAAAACTGTGCCTGTAGGCTGGAACCAGGCAAAGGCAACAACAGCAACACTTCCTCACCTGCACCTGTTGTTGTTTGTGTGTTGATCCACAAACACATGCTGTGAAGAGGAACCCGCAGTGAAGGCAGCCATGTTGGAGCCTCACACATGTTCTCATTAGGATCAAATGAACCAGTGTGTTTGAGACTGAAAGAAAGACTGAAGGACAAAGAAATAGATTCAAGGTGATTACGTAATCACGTCCCTACTGTGCAGCGCTGCATCTCAGTGTGAGGCTGCTTTCTCCACATTAGAATCTGCTGGAATTGTGTCAACTCTTGATAGTTACTGAATTAAAAATAATGTAAACACTGGAGATAAAGCCCATGTGTCAAAGCACGCGTTTTTTTCAGGACTTATGTCAGTAAGCTTTAGACTTTATTTTGGTTAGAAAACTTAAAATCCAACATTATTCTGCATTTCAGAGCAACACAACATTGCTCCCAAGTGCATTTTTACTACACACTGCTATATTTATAAAGATTGTGAGTCAGCCATCTTAGACGTTGGAAATAAAAAAGGAGAGAAAATGAACAGGACTACCAGCACTGTAAAACACAATCATCATATCATATCAATAGGCTGAAAGATCATATTTGCTTCAATAATAAGAAACACAACATTGTGCATGTATTTCCACATGGTGGCCATTTGATATCTTTGGTTCTTTACTGCATTTATCTAAGTTATTACATTAAAGTGAGTAAATTATTACAAAGACTGACTAGTATTTTTGTAACATTTAATTTTCCGTGTTCCAAATAACGCTACATGCATCAGTCAACTCCTTGTAGCAGTCTGGGAAGAAAAAACCAGCTACACACGTGTCAAGCAGTTAGCCAACTCCAGCTTCTATACTTGCATCAACATAAAAATAATAATATCTAGCACATTCTCAATATTAACAAGGAAATCATACATTTCAAATTGAATTTTTCCTTAAAGTAAATACAGAAGAAATTGTAGGAAAGAAATCTGTTCACTTTGCAGATCTCTTCCATGCGTCTTCAGGAGAAGAAAACCAGAATTTGAATGGATAAAAATACACAAAGTTTTATTTCCTTGACATTAGTTCTACAACAAATTAAAACAGATCATCTGGGTTCTCAGAGTTCTGAAGCCTGCAAAACGCAAAAACTTACATACGATTTATCTCGCAGCCACACTGAGAACAAAGGAATTCCTCCGTGCAAACTCTAGCGGATGAATCTCCTCTCCTGGACACATCATGGCGGCCGAATCTCCTCCTCTGAACGCCCTGATTCGTCGGCAGATGGCCCGCCTGCTTTCACAACCAATAGTTAGAGTTGCAGCCTCTGGATTCGCTCCTCCTTGACTTCGGACCAGATACGAAGGCGCACTCGGTGCACCGATCAAAAGATTCCCCATTTGGTCCAAAGTAAATCATTTCTGGATAACCGAAAGCTCCATCACAGGTATTAGGGCAGAGGTCAGCTCCAACCTCCACATGAGAACATGAACCTGGACAGTTTCCCAGGGATTACAACTTCAACCCATCTGGGTTGAAATGTAGTCTATGGCATATTTATTGCTTCTCTGCAAAACTCACACATTTGCACAAAGAACGTCCTATTTCTTTCACAGGAGTTTGCAGGGGGAAGGTTTGCTGCTGCAGCCATAAACTAAAAGAACTGTCACAGGAGAATGAGTCTTAAGAGTTCAAAATGAGTTCACTTCACACTAAAGATTAAGCTGCAACACAATAAAGAATAAGATATAAAAACATACATTTCTATACAAGTTGAAGTTATTACAGAAACATAAGCAACCTTTCTCCTCTTGGCTTCATCATGGGCTAGCATGCTAGCTCGTTAGCGTGCTAACTCGTCCAACTTGTGGTTAGCTTATTAAAAAACTGAAAAACAATCTTCAACTCACCAGGGTATCTCTTTAAACACAACTCTGTTTGAAAATCTTTAGAATACTCCTTCAGCGTCGATTCGTGCCAAGTTCCTATTTCTGTATGTGTTCCAGAAGCACACTGATGTCCTCTCATCTCACCGTGTCGTCGCAGATAAAAAAAACCTTGAGAAATATGGAGTGATATTTCTACCACCACGTTGCACACAAAACTTTCTAAGTTGCAAGTGAACATTTTAAATATTTGCTTTTGAATAATTTTTTATTCTGCTTTACTTTTTTGCTTTCAAAAACGTTTTTTTTTTTTTGCATTTGCAAAATGCATGTTTTTGCAATGCGTTGTGTCAAATCTCGCTTTTGTCCTATCTTTGATTTTGCTGACCAGTTTGAGAGCGACTTAGCGTGATATGACTGCCACTGCCAGCGCCAAAAAGGTTTCCGCACGCGCTGTGTTAAGTTTCAGTTTAGTATTAAGTTTTTCAGATTAGTTCGTCAACATTTTCAGAAACGAGGAGAGATCTTTAAGCGGTAACGATGTCCCCAGCAGTAGAAAAATACTCTCTCACTCGGGACAGAGGTTGCAGAAATGGAGAGATACCTCTTTGCCAATTTTGCAATATGCTTATAGCTGGTCCCATTGGTTCTTCCCAATTCAAGAGGGTTAGCATCAAGAGGGATGCATCCTGTTGCTCTGTATTTGGTAACCTTTACCTTTATCTCCTCTGAAATAGCAGACTTATTTTCCACCGGCATCTGAAAGACTTTGCCAAACAGTTTCATTTCATTTCATTTTATTTTTCCACAATGCGTCAAAAGCAACAAATCTCACAATACAGAATGTGGAAAAAATGGACATCCCAGAAGCAGCTGCTTATTATTAGGGGTCCAGCATTTTAGACAAGCATAAAAATACAGAAGATGAGTGGCGGAAGGAAAAGAAAAGGAAAAGAAAATAATTTCATAAATAAAATATAGTAATAGAATGAGAGAAATTATGGTAATATAGTGGAAAGTGTTAGACAATAGGGACAGTGAATTTGAACAACATAAACTCTGGCGTGTAGCCATATAAGTGTCAACAGACAGAAAGAAATCACAAACACGTTAATAGATGGTTTCGGTTGGAGCAGCATTTTTACAGTATGTTGACAATAATAGCAATTTCAGTTTCCTTTTAAACATGTATATTGTTGCAGACTGTTTAACGTCATTTTCTAAAATATTCCAAGTTTGTGGACCTCTAGTGCAGACAAAGAAGCTTGTACATTTTAATTTTCTGTTTTTGCCTGTGCCTGTTTTTGCAGTTCAGTCATTACTAATTACAGACAATCTGGTGATGCCGTTGGAAGTTCATTAGCAGATAAGATGTTTTACAGCGGCATACGCGATCTTCGTGAAACAATGTCGGCACTCGATGTTCGACTTATCCAACTGTCTTTTCCCTTCATGGATGCTTACAACAAATCAAAAGTGTTCCCACACAGGAGAGCGTAAGGAGATGGGTGGGTCCTCAAGTTCTGGTCTCGCGTCTGCATTAGCCATAGTGCTATAGTTGACATGCTAACTGTCCGTCACCTAATGGCGTCTCGGCGCAAAGTTCATACATTGGGGAGAACAATAACAAAAAAACAAATAAATTAAAAACCAAAACAGTACAAAGGTGAACCGAACCGAAAGTGCCGTACCGAAACGGTTTGGTACAACTACGTGTACCGTTACACCCCTATTACTTTACCTAACAAAGTATATACTGCAGTCACTATTTTGTGTTTATATGTATATATTTATTCAATGTTCACTGATCACATTACAAGAATTAGCTCTAATGACAAAAAAAACTCATTTCTATTTGAAAGTACATCAAAAACAATTAATTTTGTGAAAAAGTTGTACATATTTTGTCAGCAGTAAAACTCTTTGTCTAATATCATCACACAAAGATTCAAATGTATTGATCCATTACTTTTTTTGCTTTTGATGTAGAGAAGATGAAAATGTTATAACAATAAATTAGTAGAAAACTTCATTTCTACACATTAAATACTCACTTGTGCCTCCCTCTAATGAAGTTACTTCATCAATATTGTATGGAGGCCATCAGATTTTTCCCTCCTGTAAAATAAATTCTTTGACTGTGGTGCAGAGGTTGAGGTGTCGACCTCCTATCAGAAAAGTTTAGAATTTAAAGTTTAGAGTAACTCCTTTATTACATTGTTTCTAAAGAGAAAGTCTTGTGAGTTCTCATGTGTGTCTTAAGACTAGATCTGCGACTAAAACTTGAATCACATTCTTGACAAGAAAAAGGCTTTTCTCCTGTGTGAGTTCTCATGTGTGTTTTGAGATTAGATCTGTGACTAAAACTCTTTCTACATTCTTTACAAGAAAAAGGCTTTTCTCCTGTGTGAGTTCTCATGTGTGTTTTAAGTCTAGCAGCATGACGAAAACTTGAATCACATTCTTGACAAGAAAAAGGCTTTTCTCCTGTGTGAGTTCTCATGTGTGTTTTGAGATTAGATATTTGACTAAAACACTTTCTACATTCTTTACAAGAAAAAGGCTTTTCTCCTGTGTGAGTTCTCATGTGTGTTTTGAGAGTAGATGCATCATGAAAACTTTTTTTACATTCTTTACAAAAAAAAAGCTTTTCTCCTGTGTGAATTCTCATGTGCGTTTTGAGAGTATATATTTGATTAAATTTTTTTTGCATTCTTTACAAGAAAAAGGCTTCTCTCCTGTGTGAATTATCATGTGTCTTTTGAGATGAGATATTTGATTATAACTCTTTCTACATTCTTTACAAGAAAAAGGCTTTTCTCCTGTGTGAGTTATCATGTGTATTTTAAGACTAACCGCCTTATGAAAACTTGTATCACATTCATTACAAGAAAAAGGCTTTTCTCCTGTATGAATTCTCATGTGTGTTTTGAGATGAGTTATTTGATTATAACTTTTTTTACATTCTTTACAAGAAAAAGGCTTTTCTCCTGTGTGAGTTCTTATGTGTGTTTTGAGATTAGATGAATGACTAAAACTTTTTTTACATTCTTGACAAGAAAAAGGCTTTTCTCCTGTGTGAGTTCTTATGTGTGTTTTGAGATGAGATGAACGACTAAAACTTTTTTTACATTCTTGACAGGAAAAAGGCTTCTCTCCTGTGTGAGTTCTCATGTGTGTTTTGAGACTAGATCTGTGACTAAAACTTTTTTTACATTCTTTACAAGAAAATCTCTTATCTTCTGCATGGATTCTTGCGTGAATTCTGAACAGAGATTTGTTACAAAAGCTTTTACCACATTCTTTACAGATATAACATCTTTCATCAGACCCAGTTTCCATGTAGTCAGACGGGTCAGTAATTATTCTTGAGTTTTTACCAGACCTGATAGAGGAAAGTTTATCTTCTTTTTGAGATTGTTTGTATTTCTTACCAAGATTTGTCTTCTTGGGATTTTTTCTAACATCAGAGTCACACTGACCTGCTGACATGTGAGAGCTGTCCACACTTTGGACATGACTTCTGTCCCTCCTCTTCCTCTGATCTCTGTTCTGTGGGTCTGTCTCTTCATCTGTAGTTGATGTTGATTCTTCATGTTGGTTTCCTTCTTCATCCTGACTATCAGTTACATTAAAGCTCTGCTGATTGTTTAGATCTGCTTCACTGTTCTCATCTTCCTCATGAGTAGGAATCTCCATCAAGGCATCAGTGTCCTGCTTCAGATCAAGCTGATCTTCATCCTGACTGATGCAGAGTTCCCCTGGTTCCTCTTTCATCTGTAGAGGTTCTTGTTCCTCCTGCTCCTCTTTAATCTGTGGACTTTCCGGTTCTTCCTGTTCCACTCTGAAGTTCCTCTGCTGGATGCAGAGATCTTCCTCTTCAGTCATCAAGCACTGGGGGAGGGCTGCAGAAACACAAGTAGATGCCCTTTTATATGTTAGGCTTACTTTATGCATTGTTAAGTACCAATACAATTTTAAATAGAATCATTCAGAATATGCACAATAAAATCTTTTAATGTTTTAAGTTTGTTGTTTTCTTTAGCACAACAGTATAAAACTGTCCTCTACACCTGCCCCCGATAAAGAGAGCTGTTTCAGTCAATAACTTGTAGTCTGAACCAGTTATAGATAGAAAATTGTATTTTTGATTGATTGTTTTTTGATTTATTGATTGATTTCAAACATTGTAGTCAAAGCAATAAAGAATTTACACATTACAGAAATGTTGAAATCCATAGTTTAAAAAGACAGAAAATAAAACAAAAAAGTAATCTAAATCCCATTTACTTCAATAAATAGTGATTTTCTTTGTTTTTTTAAGGAAATGAAATTACACATAAGCAATTCATATATGGTACAAACAGGGCTTTACGTTATTTAACTGTATACTCAAATTAAATCATGCTGAGATAAATAGAACAGATTTACTAGACAGGGGACGGTGGGATTGACAGAAAATGTACTTTTAACCTGATAACTGTGACTTATTATTTTGCAAATGCAGTTGTAGCTGAAGAGCTTTAGCCCTCCTGAAACGTCTTTTAAATAATCTTAACTTCTTACCAAAATGACTGACAGTTTTTAAACACAGAAAGAAGCTCTCTTTTCAGGGCCATTTCTTTGCATTTTAAATACTTTTTCTCTGATAAACACAATTTTTCCCAAAGACTCTGCAGTTCATTGTTCCAGTAAGATTGTTTTTTTTTTTAGCCTTCACCTAACCATTCTTCCGGCTTCGTTCCGCCACAAAAAAGCACTGACCACACAGATTAAAAATAAAATGAGCGAACAGGGGCCTGTTGCACAAATGTAGGATAAGGGATTAAGCCAGGATATCTTGGTGACCCTGGCTCAATTGATCCCCAATCCGGTTGCACTAAAGCTGGATAGGGGGCAGGAGGATATGTTATGGTATAAATTACCATGGAGATTTATTCTGTGGAGCTAGCCTGCTCCAGACCAGGCTAAATTCCAGGATTTATTTAATCTCATCCCTAATGTCAGTCAGCAGTCGCCACAAATGGAAACCAATAGTTATTTCACTGCTCACTATACATTGTTATCACATATAACTAGACCCACTGTCATTTTTTAAAAGATTGTGATAATTTATTTTAATCATTTTGGATAAATAATGAGTTTTAGATGATGTTGCTATCATTAGATAATTTACAGTTTCCCATAGACTATAAGGCTATTTATAAAATGATTGAATATTAGGGCCACAGAGGCAACAAACCCGTTGGTGATGGTGGATTTTTTCACACTGCTTTTAACGATTGCTTTTAACTTGAAAGCTGCGTCATATTGTAGTGGTGATCATGTGCACTTTGGGTCTAATGGCACCAAAGGATTCTGGGATGCGGCTGGGAATGTGTGTTTCTTTTTGTTGAACCATGACTGAAGTGTCTAAGACCTGAAGTCAAGTCCATGCTGTTTGGCTGCTTAGAGGTGTGTTGAAAAAGTATTGGCTTGTTGCTTAGAGTTGGATTAAGCATTCAACCTCTGCTCTGAGACCAAATATACTTTCAAGGCGGTTGCCAAATAAATCCACAAATTAGCCGCGTCACTGACTCAGTCGCAGGGCTGTAAGCACAGGACAAAAGTAATTGTCTGAAAATTAGGGTATATGTAATGGTAACTTAAATCACATTTGCTTAATTAAATACAGTGATTTTCTTTGTTTTTTTTTAGGAAATGAAATTACACATAAGTAATTCATACATGGTACAAACAGGTCTTTAATGTTATATAACTGTATACTCAAATTAAATCATGCTGAGATAAATAGGACAGATTTACTAGACAGGGGACGGTGGGATTAAAAGAAAATGTACTTTTAACCTGATTCTATCTCCAGGCAATTAATTTTTATATGAAATTACAAAAAGGAAAACAGTCTGAAAACAAATATGTTATAGATTCTTCTCATTATTGACAGCAAAGCTGCAGGTATCTATAGTAAATGTTTGACACAGTCTCTGAGGCTTATTTCAGCACAACACCAGCTGTGTAATGTTAGGAATATGCTGCTAATAAAGTTACATTCACATGTCTGTTACTGTATTCATTTTATTTAGAAATCACCTCCAGGACTGAGGTCTGGGGTCCCATCAATGGGGGTCAGAAACTTGCCTGTGGTGGTGTTGGTGGGTGTGTTTATGTGTGCGTGTTAGCCTGGAGGTGCTGCTGGCAGCGCAGACGGTAAAAATGTATCAAAATGGACGAGCTTGAAGATTTGATGTGAGAACTTGTAAAAATAGAATGTGGCAAACCTAAAGTCTGCATCTGTGTGTAAAAATCTTCTGCTGTGAAGTTTGACAAATAAAATCACAACTAACAAATTAGGATTTGCATGTGTTCATTAGAGTTACAACCTCAAATCAGTGATTTCAACTGCTTGAATCTGCTGCTGTGAATCACAGCACGCTACAACTGAGTGAACTACAAATACATTTCAAAAGAAAAAAAGACGTTTTTTTTCCTGACTTTTAATGACAAGTGATCTCTTGAGGTGTAAATGGAAACACGGCAGAGAAACGGCTACCAAGAGACCGTTGTCAACAAAGTACAATATCTGAGGAAAGACCATTCAGTAAAATTCAATCATCTCTCAAAAAGAAATTAATTTCTACACGTATATGGTAATGAAGACTCGTCAGCATATTCATGCTACAATCAATACTTGTGATATATATTCACTTGTGATATCGATACTGTGATAAAGTCAATCTTTATTTTATTGTATATACTTTATCAAATTTTAATAGAGATATGACTCATAATAAAGATGCTCAATAGCTCTGAAGATACTGAAGCTATTTTCACTAAACTTTCTGTACTGACTAATCATGACCCTGTTGTCCTACTACAACAAAGATAACTGTAAGTCAATCAATCATCATGTCATCAAATTACTTTTTTTTTTCAAATATGGATCATGATTGGTCCAAAATTCTTAATAACTGTTAAAGATACTGAAGCTAACAACATAATGTTCTGATATAATCTTTTTTGTCAATGACAACAACAAATCTAATCGCCATTTTGAGCCAGGCAACAATGATTAGTAGGGGTGTAAAGGCCCGTACACACCGGGACGAATTTCGCCGGCGAAATTCGCTTCGTGACTAAACAAAGGGCACCAATGAGAGTGTGCACACCGACGCGAAAAAACGCCACGCGTCCAAAAAAAAAAAACGCCTCGGGTTCGTTTTTTTTTTTGACGCCTCGCGTCGAAATCTCTTCGACCAATGAGAATGGCGCTTTTGCTCTCGTGTCTGGAGCTTCTGAAGTTACAATAAAACACAACTTGGGGGCGCTCAAACACAACACTGCCTTTCTGAGCACACATACCAGCAAAGAAGATAGACGCCAAGTAGCGGCTACACTGCTGCAAAGAAATAATGACGGACATTCTAAAATATCCCCGAAAACGCTCATGATACATTTTCAGCTCTTGTACCAGTCGATAAAACTCACCATGTTCTTCTCTTCTCGTAACTATGGGATGTACCCAAAATCAGCGTCTTTTCTGGCGTCTTTCATCATTCAACAGAACAATAATTTCTTCATCATTGGAACTGGAGCTGGAGCTACTGGTGCTTGAAATATTCATGTTTTCTTTGTATGATTCTGACAAGCACGTAAATACTGGCTCTCTTCTTCTGAGTGAAAACCACCTTGTGTACAGGAATATTTCTGTTTTACATTAAGCGCCATCTAATGTCAGGGAATGAAATTGCATGTTGGCTCGGCTCATCGTCAGCGAAAATTGCCTGGGTGTGAACACAAAAGACGTGACGAAAAACGCTGGCGAATAACGCCTGGCGAATATTCGTCCCGGTGTGTACGGGCCTTAACAATATGCTAAAATCTCGTTTCGGTTCGATTCAGAGTTTCAGAGTTCGATACGTTTCGGTTGGGCTAATATGCCTGATATGAACTGCTATTTTATGAACTATTATGTTATTGTTATTTATTGTGTGTTTTGCTGAACTGAATATTCCACCATTTATCCAACAGCAGCTATAACAGCTTATAAAATACACTCAAGAAAATATTTGTCCTACAGAGAATATTTATTTTACAGACATGAATAGAACACTCCTGATGTGTCTTAATTTATTTACATGTACTGTAAACCAATTAATGTATATTACAGATGTGTTCAGCACACATTTGACCCTCAGTAACTATTTCTGGTATTTTTCCAACTTCAAATTCTGGAGCTTAATGAGAGTTACTAAATGTTGTCTGTAAAAATGATCATAAAAAATAAAATAAATGATTGTACTTACATTTTTACCCACTTACTCCAATGTTATTTTTAAAAAACAAACATTGAAAAATGTATTTGTCCTTACTTTTTGAGTCCATGTGTTGATCCTTCTCCACAAAAAGCTATATAATCTGGTGGAAAATTTTTCCTTATTTTCCTTTAGTTTTTTGAGTTTCTCCCTCTCAATGGAGAAAGACATTCTTAGTCTGTTTCTACGGCAGCAGTGTAGCTACAAAGCAGCATGCCTCACCCCCTGCTGGTGAGGCATGCTTCACCTAATGCCATTTCTGCAGTCCTATAGCAGCATTATGACCGCACGCCTCTGTTAACGTTGAGCCCTATAGTCAGACATGAGGCACAGCGCTCCAGAGCCTCATCCGCTCCGTCTGTGATCACACGACACTCAAATTCAGCGATTTTAACCTAAAAAAACTGTGAATAAGTGAGCTACGCTAACTGAACGGGTGCTCACACACAGACACACTCTTAAGCTGCATGTGGCTACGCTCTGTCCCCCTCTACAGGCGCGCGAGTGCAGAAGCCATTGAGAGTCTCGGCGGAATACCGCGAGTAACATTAGTTCCGCCTCGGGGCAAAGTTAATACATTGGGGGGGTAAACAAACTGAAAAACCGCAACGGTACGAATGTAAACCAAACCGAAAGTGCCGTACCGAAACGGTTCGGTCCAACTATGTGTACCGTTACACCCCTAATGATTAGTCAGGCAGTCTGAGTCACGTTTTTAGAACAACCAGTTGCTAATCACAATAAAGTAGTTCAAAGTCTAAGCCCCCATCACTGAAAGCTGCTCAGAAGAAGATGTCAATCAAATGTTTGAGTGGGGCCAGCGGGCACCACACCTTTTACTGAGGCATCTGATCGGTCAGTTTATAACTCGAATAACTGGCAATAAAGACAAAATATTATGAAAAAAAACACAAAGATTAGCAACAAGATATTAAGAAAAATGTTTCACAGCAATAATGGTAATTGTATCTATTTAGAATGACTGAGTAACAGCTGCATATTTATCTATAGAGGTCTATTGGAGTTACAGCTACTTCCTATTTGGAAGTGTGTGGGGGGGGGGGTTCTCTACTGTCCAGTGATGATTTAGTCTATGCTTTTTAGCATAGACTTTTAGACAGCTCCTCGTGGTTTGACTACTAACAATAAAGTGTTGGGGGTAATGAATTACATAGTAACAAGTTAATTTAATTTAGTTACTTTTGTCAGTAATGGAGTAACGTAATGGATTACTATGGAGCCCGTGATCTGCCATGGGTTAAAAAAAAGTTTTTCGTTTCCACTAAATTATTATTCAATTCCAACAAGATAATAATCTGACATACAGTCAGGCCTGTAAATATTGGGACAGGAACAATTCCAACATTATATGGTTCTATAAACCACCACAATGGATTAGACTGTCAGCTTTAATTTGAGGGTACTTACTTCCAGATCAGGTGAGAATTACAACTGTTTGCATATGTGACTCCCACTTGTTAAGAAACCAAAAGTAATGGGCCAATTGGCTTCTCAGCTGTTCCATGGCCAGGCGTGTGTTATTCCCTCATTATCACAATTACAACATTCTTAAGAAGAAGATATGCACCGTGGAGCAAACGACCCGGGAGATTACAGAAAAAAACTGAGGTGGATGAAGGAGTAATTCAGTCCCTGGTGAAGAAAACTCCCTAAACAGAGGGTTTACCACTAGATGTAAAACCTTAGTGAGCCTCAAAAACAGGAAGGCCAGACAAGAGTTTGTCAACCAACATCTAAAACAGTCTTCACAGTTCTGAAACAACATCCTATGGACAGAAGAGACCAAGATCAACTTGTACCAGAGTAGAGCCGTGACAGTGTCGAATTTTTGATCACCGCGGTGATGAACCACCAGGGGGCGCAGTGTTGTGGTAAAACTACCTATCATATGACTCATAAATTAAAATAAAATAAAAACTTCAAAATGCTTTTTCCTTTTCTACTTAAAAAACGCTTATTCTGTGTCATAATTAAAATAAAAGTGCAAAGAGGGGATTGCATTTTCATTTTCACATCCACCCTGCGAATAGTGTCGCATAGCACAATTCCAGGTAGCATTTCCATGGGGAGGCAGGGCGATGACATCAGTGCCTGTTGATCCAACCAGCAAACGCCAAAAGTTTAGCATAGTGAAATCTGTTAGTGTTGTTCATGGATCTGTAGCTGTCCTGGAACAGCAAAATTAGCGTGAAGTAGAGGTAAGATCTTAAGCCTGAGTCAGAACCCGACCCGGCCCGAAATTCGGGACACGTTGATTGGTCAAGATGCATTATGGGAAATGTGTGATGCATGATGGGATACATAGCCTCAGCATTTCCTGAATAATATAATTCCTGTTTGACCCTAAAGTACAACACCCCATACTGGCCTTCATGACCAGCAAAAGAGATCCAAGGCTGGACGAAAATAGTTAGTTCTGGAATGAAATGGAAAAACTTGAATCTATTTTCTTAACTGCCAGACAAGTCAATGAACCGAAAACACCGAGTGAAATCTCAATCATTTCATTCATTAGATGCAAAATGACTGACATGACCAAAAAAACAGCTGTGCAGTCATAAACATGCAGATCTGCTTTGTGCTTTTCCCACTCATGCACTCGCGTTTCATCCACAGATGAGCCCACATCTCTGTGTCTGTCATCTCACCAGCAACAGTTTCAAAACACAGGATCATTATTATTATTATTTTCAAATGAAGCTGCATTTTTTTACTCAAAATTAAAAAGAAAAAGCAATCCGCCAAACCGCTTTTGCATTTTCTTCCTCAACACTGCATATTCTGTCACTCAATTAAAATGATAAAGAAAATAGTATTTGACATTTCAATTTAGGAAGAATCGGAAATCGAATTAAAAATAAAATAAAATCTGAGATTTTATTTTTAGGCCATATCACCTAGCCCTAGTGAGAAGAATAGGGAATGACCGCTGTCAGCGGCTAAAATGTGTGGAGGGGGAGGGGCCTAGAGATAATCGAGCGCATGTAAACATCTGTGGGGAGGAATCAGAAACAAATATCATCATAACCTGATATGTGCGTGCATCTGAGCTATGATCAAGCAAACTATTGATTCGTTCTTTCGACCTGCGGCTAGTGTACCAGTGCCTGCCAAGGGCCCAGTACCCCCCACCAGTGATGGGGTAGGGGACAGATGGACCTAGGACCCACCTTTCTTGCATAATGTGTGTGCGTGTGTTTGTGAGGGTGTGTGTGTGTTTGTGTTTGTATGTATGTTATGATGTTATGAGGAGTAAAAGGTGTGTGTACTAGGGGGGTGCAGTTAAAATTGGTGGGTAGGGCATTCCCTGATTACTCACAGTAATGTCCCCTCACCCTCCCTACCAAAGGGTCCCTAAATGTCTAAGGTGTGATTAAAATTGGCGGGTAGGGTGCTAGGAGGACATCTGCTGCTTGCTGACAGTGATATCCAAGCACCCCCCTTACCAAGGGCCCTACATGTCTAAGGTGCAAATAAAACGAGAGAGGGGGGGCCCATTCCATACGGCAACCATGGGAGGGGGACCACTGCCAAGTAGCCCCCCCCCCAAAGCGCATCGCCGGCTAAACCCCCCACCCCCTCACCCTAATATGAGATTATATGAGGAAGGGAGTGAGTTGGGGACAGCTTGTAGACTGTCTCCCGGTGGTCAAACAGCCCCCCCCAGCATAGGGCCCAGGTCCCCCAGCCTCAGGCCCCATCCCCCGAGGCACAGACGCCCCAGGCTTAGCACGACCCACCCCACACAGAGAGAGAGGAGCCAGAAAGTGCTGCATCCCCCCGGAGCAAGCCCAGGCCCCCACCCCCAGGCGCCGGCCCCGAGGGAGCTCTGGTTAGGCCTTGATGGGACCAAGGCAGCCAACCGGCCGGGGCAACCTGCGATTGCCACCAGCGGAGACCCAGACCCCGAACAAGGTCCCGTACCCTTGGTGCCCCCCCCCCCCCCGGAAAGCCCCCCCACAAGACAAGACAAGGCCGACAGACCCCGCCCAGACCCCGCAGCTGCAGCGGGTGACGCCTAGAGCGACCGGGGGCCCCAAGAGGGTTGCCCTGCCCCGTCCCAGAGCCAGGGAAGGGTTGATCCCAGCCCCAGGTGTAGATGGGCAGCCCATTCAGCGCCGCTGGACCTACCTCCCCCGAGCAGGACCCCCACCGCCAAGCCCAGAAGACCACGCAGCACCCCAGCCCGCCCTGCCCAGGCACCGGACCCGACCCCCCAACGAATGGGATCCCCACCAGCCCCCACCAGGCAGCGGAGGCCCCGACCCCCACCCCACACCACGGCAGAAAGGCAGGGAGCAGCGACGACCAGGCCCCCCACCCTCTAAGTCATGGAGTTAGTTATGGGAGACCAGAAAGACTGAATTCTTTCAAAGTTACCTGAACTTTGGGCTGACATTTTTTCCAAGCTGATAAGATCAAAAAGCAGATTTCTGTATTGACTTATATTTATATTTTTCTTGTTTTTCCAATTTATTAAGATGTTTTTTGTAGCAATACAAAGAGTTATGAAAATGATATTTAATAATTCTCCTTTTACCTCGATGGCACTCATGTCACCAAGCACGCAAAGTGACGGTGAAGCTGTGATTGAAACCTCAAGCCAGGCTGATAGATCGGCACATACCTGCTGCCAGAGAACCTGGACAGGTGTACAGAGCCACAGTGCATGCATGTAACTGTCAGGTAGATTACTATCACAGTGCTCACAAATGTCTGAGTTACTGAGACCCATCTTGAACATCCTCTGTCCAGTGTAGTAAATCCTGTGAAGAGTTTTGAAATGGATTAGCTGCAGATTTGGACTTTTTGTCAGTTTAAAGGTGTTTAGACAAAGTTCTGACCAAAAGTTTTCATCTGTGCTGATGCTAAAATCTGCATCCCATTTTGTTATTGGAAGTGAAATATTATTATCTAAATTACATAAAAGTTTGTATATTTTGGAGAGAGTTTTGTTCATTGAAAACTTAATCAGAGGTAACTACTTCTGGTAGCTTTAAGTCGTTGTCTCTGTATTTAAACTTTTTAGTAATAATAGACTTAAGTTGCTGATATTCCAAGAAGTTATTTATTCCATGTTTGTCTTGTAGTTCCTGGGGAGTTAGGAATCTTCTGTCAATAATTAAGTGCTCTAGTAACGTCACGCCCCCTGCTTGCCAAGCTGGGAAGTGTATCATCTTTTTGTTTATGAAGATGTCTGGGTTGTTCCAGATGGGTGTCATTCTGCACGGTTGGATTGACGAGTTAGATATTTTTAGAAATTCCCATTGGGTTTGACAGAGAAATCTGCTGAAAAGAACTGAACTACAAACTTAGAACCACAGACGACTAAACAGATTGTACTTTTTTATCTGCTAACAATTTTCTCTTTGATCTGTTAAGGTTTCCTGTTTGTCGTTAGCTGGAGGGACTAACTAAGATCATATGATTTGAAGAATGTTGGCGGCTGCACTGACCAACAATGTCTTCTGTCTTTTCAACTGGAAGGACAGAAGAGACTCTTCCAGGACACGCTGTTGATGGACTGCATGTTTGGAGAGCTTGAAGCTCAAGATAGAACCGTTGTTGAAGTGAACATACCGATAGTGTGGAGATGAAGATCAGAGTCACACTGACCTGCTGACATGTGAGAGCTGTCCACACTTTGGACATGACTTCTGTCCCTCCTCTTCCTCTGATCTCTGTTCTGTGGGTCTGTCTCTTCATCTGTAGTTGATGTTGATTCTTCATGTTGGTTTCCTTCTTCATCCTGACTATCAGTTACATTAAAGCTCTGCTGTTCCTCTTTAATCTGTGGAGGTTCTGGTTCCTCCAATTCCTCTTTAATCTGTGGAGGTTCTGGTTCCTCCAATTCCTCTTTAATCTGTGGAGGTTCTGGTTCCCCCCGTTCCACTCTGAAGTTCCTCTGCTGGTTGCAGAGATCTTCCTCTTCAGTCATCCAATGCTGGGGGAGGACTGCAGGGACACAAAAACAACATTTAAACTTTTTCTTTATACCTTTTATAGTTTATATCGTTTATATGTTTCCAGGACTTTTGGGTTTTTTCAAGCATCAACAAACTCTGCGATCATTGGAGAAAATGTCTGAGGAGTCTGGAGGACCAGATGAGACTCATTGAAATATAAAAATTGAATTTAAAATAATTGAATAAATGTGTCATTCGTTTATTTCAAATTGTCAATAAATAAATACAATTTGAAATCAAAACATAAATGCTTAATTATATATAGAATAGTAATTAAAAAGCAACTTAAAGTTTTTCATGCCATTTTTAATCATTTTCTAGTCCAGTGTGGGACAAATTAAAATAAATACAATGCTCAGCATTAATGAATACACCTCACTAAATGTGTCAGAAAACCTTTAGCATCCTTTCAGAATCAACATTTTCTGTGAAATACTAGATTACAAAATACTCCTACAAAGGTGGGTCATTGATTGAAAACAGGATCTGTTCATTTACATACAAAAAATTGATTTCCTAACAAATTAATTCAAACCCATGATGCAAAAATGAGTACACCTCAGTCAGTCTTATGACAAAAGACAAACTCAAAACTACAAATTTCTAATTAACAGCATCCAACCACAGTTGAGTCTAATGACCTATTTAAGAGGTGTCCAGCACACAGAAGACCATAAAAGGCACTTCTTAACAAAGAACAGCCCCTTCCATTTCATGCTTTCGCAATGGCTCCCCGTGGAAAAGAAATGTCACCAAATCTGAGAAAGGAAACCCTTTCTTTGCACAAAAAAGGTGAGGGCTAAAAGATCAGCAAAGCTTTACACAACAGTCAAATTTACTACTGCAAAAGTGATCCAAAAATTAAAGAAAGATGGAAGTGTCACCATCATACAGAGACGTCCATGCAAGCTAACATCTTGACAGGAGTGTCTTCTGATGAGAAGGGTTGAAGAAAACCACCATGAAAGTTCACTGCAGTTAGCTAAAGCAGTAGAAATCTAAACTGGAGGAACTGTTTCCCGTGACGCCATACGGCGCACACTGCAGAGGAAATGGCATGCTTGCTTATTGTCCAGGAAGGAAGCCTCTCCTAAAGCCCATCCACAAAAAAGCATGCCTAGAATTTACTAGGGCTGGGAATCACTGGGTACCTCACGATACGATACGATAACGATACTTTGCTCACGATAACGATACTATCACGATATGGCGATAATGCGATAATCGATATATCTTGTCTCTAACAACTCACGATATATCAAACTTTAAGAAAGAAGAACTTTAAAAACAGCTTTTTGGAAAATATTTCCCCATTTATTTTTTAAACACCATGATAATAAACAACTTGTGTCCTATTTGGTGTAATGAATAACAGACTTTTGTGTAACATTGCTGAAATCAGTAATACTCTGTCTTTGACAAACAATGACAATTTCATTTGGAAATATCTGTAAAATTCAGTTTAAACAATAGTGAACATGAACAGCAGTGTCATTGTTTAGTACAAAATTGCTGTAAACAGGATAAAAAATGAATGAGTCAAGTAGCTGCCAGACATATTGGTATTAACTTCAGAAAAACAAAACCATAGCCATCGCTTAATTGAAAAAATAGCTGTAAATCAGATATTAATTTCCGTTAACAAATTATATTGTCTTTGTTAAAAAATAAATGACACCATTTAGTGCAAATGTGGTGTAAACAAAAATATAATTCTCACAGAAAAATAAAAATCAAGTAGCTAGGACCTTTCCTTTAAGTTATTTAAGACATAAACTGCTTTCAAAATAAATGACCAGGGATAAAATACATAAAAAACTTAAAGTGCATCTAAAAGTTAACGTTTGGGGAAAAGCTGCATGGGATGTATGTTTATGTTCATGTTTTTCTGGAGAACCACAGACTTTTTAGCGTCAGATGAGAATGGGGGGTCTAAGGGCAGGGATGCCTCTTTCTTCTGTTTCCATCTCAGCCGTAGCTCTGGTCTGGCCGTACAGTACAGGGATCCTTTTTCAGTATTTCCGAGAGAGAATGTCAAAGCGTGGCTCTACTGCATTCAATAAAAACCCAAATCCCTCGTTCTCCACCGCGCTGCAGGGACCGTTTTCCGTTCGTTATTGCCGCTGCTCTGTCCCTCAGAAGACGGCGGTAGCTTTGTCTGGAAAAAAGTATCCGCGTCGGGCTGTGTCGGCTTCAACAGGCAGCAGCAGCCACAGCTTTCTCACACAACTCCGGGTGATGCAGCTTCAATGCTGCCGGCGCGTCTTTTAACTTACTGCCGTCGCCTCTCATTGTTTTCCCGCTCCGCCATCTTTGTTTGAGTGTGTGTTCTTCTTCGTCCGCCCGCAACAGCCAATCTCGCAACGAGCGCCCCCTATCGACACTCCATGGAATTGTCTTACCAAAGGATGGTTAATTTAACGTTTTACAGGGTTTTTAAACGTAAATAAAAGGTCAATACTTGACGAAGACATATCGATAATCGATCGCGGGACTAAATATCGCGATATATCACCTTATCGATATTTTGGCACACCCCTAGAATTTACTAGAGCTCATGCTGAAACAGATGAAGACTAAAGAGACTCAATACTCTTAAAACTGCACGGCATTGCAAAAGTGAGGATTTCAAAGACAAATGCATGGTGCCTACAGTGAAACATGGTGGTGGCAGTGTCCTGGTGTGGGGCTGCATGAGTGCTGCTGGTGTGGGGGAGCTGCATTTCCAAATTGATGGGATCATGAAGTCAACAATGTAGTGCTCTATACTGAAGAAGAAGATGCTGCCCTTACTTCATTGGTCATTGAGCACTTTTCCAACACGACAATGATCCAAAACACAATTCTAAAGCTACTGCTGTATTTTCTGAGGAAGAACAGGGTGAAGGTGATTGAACGGCCAAGTATGTCTCCTGATCTGAACCCAATGTGGGGAATTCTGAAGAACAAGTTGAGCATCACTCCCCATTCAGGCTCTAAAATAGGTTCTTCTTGAAGAACAGAAAAAAGATAGATGTTGTAACATGTCGACAAATTGTTCATTCCATGCCTAGAAGACTTGGTGCTGTCCTTAAAAAATCACGGCCTCATTACAAAATAGTACATGTAGTAGTTTTTGTTGCAGGGTGGATTTGCTTAAACCAATTGAAGTAAAACGGAAGATTATGCAATCGAAGTTAGATCATTAAACTTTATTTCGTGTTATAGAGTTAAAGAAGTTTTCAATAAAAGTCAACTTTATGGAAAGTTTGGAAATGTTTCTTTTGCTCATTGAGCTTCTGATTAAATTAGTACTTTTTAAAGGTAGTGTACTCATTAATGCTTTACTTTGTTTTGGGGACTTTATTCTTTTGGGAATTTATTCTCATATTCTGGGCGGCAGTGGCTCAGGCGGTTAAACTGGTCAGACAATGATTGAAGGGTCGGCGGTTAGATTCCCCCAAGTTCACTGTTGTTGTGTCCATGGGCAAGAGCTCCTCCACTGGTGTGAAGGTGTCTGAATGTCCTGGGGGGTATTCCAGGCAGCATGTTTAAACTAGCCTGACTTTAAGCCTGAACTCTGGCTGAAATCCGCCTGAACTTGCTTACTCTGGGTATGTCGGTTCCAGAAGACCGGATATGAGTTGGCGTAATTACGCTCGACTTGGGAACCCTGGGTTAACGCACGTGCACGTCATGTACATAAAGACATTCTCAATAGATCGCCGATTTCTGGAGTCACCATGGAAAGCCGTGGAGAAAAAAAAAAGAAAGCGCGACACTTGAGACGGAAGTGAGACGGAGTCTGAGATTTTAATGACGGCGTATGAAGATTATACATCCAACAAAAAAGTAACACGGCTGCATCATCAAAAAAAAGAATTTCTGCTTGGAGAAAATCAACAGACAAAGTAAACGCACGATTTTTCCAGGATTGAACTCTCATATGCCTAAGTTTGCGCCGGCAGATATCCTCATTTTTATAACAATAAAAAGGACGGTAAAAAATGCACGGAGTGCAAAAATTCATCAAAGAATTTTCCATCACTGTACTTACGATAAAAGTATATGTATGACAAAAGCGAGATTTGACACAACGCACGCAACGCACGCAAAAAAAATGAGATATTGCAAATGCAAAAAAAACGTTTTTGAAAGCAAAAAATAAAGTAAAGCAAAAAATATATATCCAAGCAGAATAATAAATTATTGAAAAGAAAATATTTAATATTTTCACCTGCAACTTAGAAAGTTTTGTGTGCAACGTGGTGGCAGAAATATCACTCTGTAGATTCCTGCCTTCAGTAACAGATAATAGGTACCAAGGACACCAGTAGGCCTGTTTTGGACTTTAGTCTCTGTTTTCTTTCTGTACTGGAGTGTTTATGGAGCCACAACATCTGCAATGCAGACTAGACCAAAACACACCATTCTAATGACGTTTCTAGTATGTTTACATCTTCCCTTACTGAATAATAAAAAAGCCTTTTAGCCTTGAGGACAGAGAGAGAGGACAGCCACAGAGCCTAAAGGCCCGTACACACCGGGACGAATATTCGCCAGGCGTTATTCGCCAGCGTTTTTCGCCACGTCATTTGTGTTCACACCCAGGCGATTTTCGCTGACGATGAACCAAGCCAACATGCAATTTCATTTCCTGACATTAGATGGCGCTTTGTAAACAGAAATACTCCTGTACACAAGGTGGCGCTGCGCAACTGTACGCTTCTTAAAGTCACCTTCACTCAGAGGAAGAGAGCCAGTATTTACCTGCGTGTCACAGAATCAAACAAAGAAAACATGGATATCTCAAGCACCAGTAGCTCCAGCTCCAGCTCCAGCGATGAAGAAATTATTGTTCTGTTGAATGCTGAAAGACGCCGGAAAAGACGCCGATTTTGGGTACATCCCATAGTTACGAGGAGAGAAGAACATGGGGAGTTTTATCGACTGGTACAAGAGCTGAAAATGTATCACGAGCGTTTTCGGGGATATTTTCGAATGTCCGTCAGTGAGTTTGAAAATTTACTTCAACAACTGGCTCCCTCGCTTACGAAAGAACAGACACACTACCGTAAACCAATCGACCCAGAACAGCGTTTGGCCGTGTGTTTACGGTGAGTTCGTTTACATTGTTATTCACTTCAATGAATGTTGTAAACATACGTGAAGCGTTGTTAAAAACTAGTATTTGTCTATTTCTGTTTCAGTTTTCTAAGCACTGGGGACTCGTACCGCACTATTGCGTCCAGCTTTCGACTTGGTGTGTCAACTGTGGCTTCGATAGTGAGTGAAACCTGTGATGCATTGTGGGACTGCCTCAGAGATGAACATTTGCCTGTGCCAACTGAAGAGATGTGGAGGAGTACAGCCAGGAGATTCCATGAAAGATGGAATTTCCCTAACTGCTTGGGAGCCATGGATGGGAAACACATATGCATCCAGGCCCCTGCAAACTCTGGTTCTTTGTACTTTAATTATAAAGGTACATTCTCCGTTGTATTGCTGGCCTTAGTTGATGCCGATTACCGCTTCCTGGTGGTTGATGTGGGGAGCTATGGCAGCAACAGTGATGGAGGAATCTTTGCCAATTCTGGACTAGGAAAGGCACTCAGAGATGGAACTCTGAATGTTCCCCCACCAAGTGAACTTCCAGGTGCTCCTGAGCTCGGAAAGTTAACCATGTCATTGTGGCGGATGAAGCTTTTCCGTTGAAAACCTATCTCCTCCGGCCATACCCTGGACGCCGCCTCCCCACAGACAAGAGAATTTTCAATTATCGTTTGTCTCGGGCACGGCGCATCTCTGAAAATGTATTTGGCATCCTCAGTCAACGCTTCCGGGTTTTCCAAAGAACTTTACAGGTTCAACCAAGTGTTGTAGACAAAGTTGTCAAAGCTGCTTGTGTATTGTGTAATTACTTGCGCCCTAAAGGAGAAGACAATGATGCCACAGAAGAGGACCATGAGTGTGAGCAACCGCTCCAAGGCTTTGAACGTTGTAGAGGGCAGCGGGCATCAGTGGAGGCCCAAAATGTCAGAGAACTGTACAAAGAGTACTTCAACTCACCAGCAGGAGAAGTTGCTTGGCAGGATGAACATGTGAACCATGCCCTGTGAAAACCGCTAGTGTATGTGTATATATACAATTTCTGTGAACTTGAATACACTATCAAATCTATTGCATCTGAGTCTTCATTAATTAATATGGCAGCACTCACCACAACAAATCAAACATTTTTGATTTAATATGTTCTATCAAAGCTAGTGGGTTTTTTTGTAATGTAATTAGGTCACTTCAACATATATGTATTTACAACTAAATGTGAGGTGTACTTTTTAAAGTGTCTTTTTAATCAACATTTTTACTAGCTTCTTCTTTTAGATGTTCTCATTCCCTGCACAATGCTGTGCACATAAGTTATGTTCCATGTAGATGTTGCCTAAATATGCATAAATACTCCATAATTGGGACCATAGCTTTTTCAATAAGAGGTCACGTATACTTATGTCCAAAGATATGCAAAATCTGAAAACGCTACATTACTTTCAAGTCACTGATGCACAATTTCTTTAGGAAAAATGAAACATTTTATTTTTTAGGAACTACGAGTTGCAAGACCATTCACAAAAACAGTAAACAAAAGAGTGTGCAAATAGGTCACAATGTGCAAAATGAAAAGTTGTGCAAATCAACATTTAAGAAATACATATTTACAAAGAAATTTAAAGAATATGAAACAAAAAGACAGAATTAAAATATATACAGTAAAAATCTACGGTTGCCATGACGTGGAGCAGCCATAGTTTGGTGGGGTCTGTGGGGGGAGCTGGTTGTAGGACACAGTTGAACCCTGTGGAAAACCAGCAAAAGAGGCCTGGCCAAATTCAGCATCATGCAATAGCTGTTGGACTTTGATTTTCACCGAAGACTGAAGAGCTGGGGACAGCCTTCTTAGTGTTGGTAGTAGACCAATAGCAAAATGATAATTGTCATCGTTCTGTTGTTCCCTTCTTTGCTCTTTGCGTTCCTCTCTTTCTCTTCTCCGTTCCTCTTTCTCGTTTTCCCTCTCTTCCTTTGACAAAAGGTATTGTTGCAAGAAGTCTGCTGTCTCAGGTCTTTTTCTTTTGTTGCATGGAGTAGGCCTCACAGTTGGGCCGGAGAAGGTTGATTCCGAGGATGTGCTTGCAGATGCCTCTTCTCTGTCGCTGACATCTTTACGGATTACTCGATCAACCCCTTCATCCGTATCTTCCGGGGAAATATTCCTGTGGACACTGTAAAGACAAATTCAGTTTACATCAGAAACAATAAGTCACACTGTGGGCCATGCCACACTCATACCCATTTTGACAAAATAACCCAGAGCTTAATGTTTAAATAATTTATTTTACAGGGAACATGCAATATCATGTCAACTAATGTGTAATGACAATATTACCTTCGAAATTCTGTTGATTCATCGAGGAACTCCATCACCTTCATATATTTCCAGGCCTTCCTCTGTTTAGCCGCCTGTCCACTACGGCAGTCTTCTTCACGCTTTTTCCGCGTGTATGTGTCGCGCAGGCTCTTCCACTTTTGTTTTACCTCCTCCACTACAGCACACAAACAATGGTGATTGTCTAACGTTTGTTGGAACGTACATGAAAGGCAATTAAATAAAATGAAACTCACCATCAAGGCCCATTTGCTGTGCAATGCCACTCCATAGCTGTTCTCTTTTGTCAATATTTTTGTAGTCGCTTTCGCGTTTGTCGTACAGCTCTTTGTGCTCGGACACCAGTGAGACCAGCAACTCTATATTCATCTTGCCCTGCATCCTCTTTGTCTTCTTCGCGGCTGTGTAGATGCAACTCGGCGTCTGTCTTCTTCGCTGGTATGTGTGCTCAGCAAGGCAGTGTTGTGTTTGAGCGCCCCCAAGTTGTGTTTTACTGTAACCTCAGAAGCTCCAGACACGTGAGCAAAAGCGCCATTCTCATTGGTTGAATGGATTTCGACGCGAGGCGTCAAAAAGAAAAAACGAACCCGATGCGTTTTTTTTTTTTGACGCTTTGACGCGTGGCGTTTTTTCGCGTCGGTGTGCACACTCTCATTGGTGCCCTTTGTTTAGTCACGAGGCGAATTTCGCCGACGAAAATCGTCGGCGAAATTCGTCCCGGTGTGTACGGGCCTTAACAGGTCGTGTTTCTCCACCTCTCCCCTTTTGGAAAAGGTTTGAAAATTCATGCAAACTCTGGTGTGTCTTTACATTTCTGCACATTTCATTTTTGGACGTCCGGAACCATCTGAATCTGCGAAGGCCGGACGAGACGGCAACAATCCCTTCCAGTGACAAAAGATCATGAGGACAACCAATGAATCTAATATGTTTAGTCACGTATCCATGGCTGGCCCTCCCTATACGCGAATTACGCAGACGCGTAGGGCCCCCGTCACCACCAGGGCCCCGAAGTGCCGAAAAATAAAAAATAAAAAAGACCCAAATCTGGCAACCCATTTCATAGCTCTGAATGTTGTGCAAAAGAAATGTGCCTGCACTTTAATGATCCCCCCTTCAACACACCTGAACCAATCTGGCAACCCAAATAATGACGTTACGTCACTCTTAGCAACGATTGGTCAACATTATTGTCAGGACCTGGCACAGTGTGTATCTACGAGCGCATTTGGTTTCAATAAAGTTGGGAAAAAGAATAAAACTAGCAAATTTTGTCGCACTGATCAAAGCGACAACAAGAGAACTTCATGCCACAGAGACTTTATCCATCAGGAGCTGAAAATAAATGAAGAACTTCAACATCTATCACAAGGTAAGTTTGGAGGATGTTGGGGCCGTATTTTTACACTATCCAGTATTTCTGTGCAGCTGCCTGATTTACATAAATACTAATCGATCCGAGGTGAAGAACTTTGCACATGAACGACCCCGTTTTGTCGTAGTTAATGTCCAATGGAAAACTCTAAAATAATTCTGATACCCAAGTTTCCAAGATGAGGGGGGACATGACTTTCTAAAACGATGAAGAGTAGAGAAGAGCAAATATTGACAACGATAATGGCTGAAAAATGTTTTAACTCATGTTATCGTATTGTTTCATTGTTTTGCTAAGACATATTTAGTGCATTCTGCATTTTCTGGTTTATGTCAGTATAAAAACTGCTGTTTATCTGTTATAGACAGTCAGGTATTCTGACTTTTCAACAAAGAATGTGTCTTAAAATCTTGCATTGGCATGAAATATGGAGAATGAAAACTGCCTAATACAAATAGGAAATAAAGGTTCTCATTGATAAATGACAAACAAAATAAATGTACTAATTTTAAAATTACGAACATACAAAATAATAAATAAAGAAATGTATAAATGGTTATATAGAAATGGTTGCTGTTTTTAATAAGTTGGACTTTTGGGAATGTCATTTATTGACTTCCTAATGTTACATTAAAAAATATATATCTATTTATACATTTGTCATTCAGATTTTTTTCTTTTCACTTTTAAAATTGGTTTGGTACCACTAAATGTGCATCCAACATGCAGGCAACATACTGTGTTCAATTCTTTAGCAGCAACAATAATACATTCACAAAATGTATTAATAGAGAGATCTCATTTATATTACAACAAAAGTTTCGTTTTGTTGGTGTTGCCGATCAGTTAGAGGACCCACAAATTAAACTCCGCTTAGGGCCCCCAGAAGATCAGGGCTGGCCCTGCCAGTGACATAAAGATCAATCCAACGAATTCAAATGTTTAGTCACGTACCAACTATGTTGAGTTGAAGCTGCGGGTTCCAGCTGCTATCCAGCAGTCTGCGCTGACGACAGAGCTCCTCCTCGTTCTGGACGATGGTTCCTTCAGCAGCAGAAAGTTGTTCTCTGACAGAACCTTCCTGAGGTTCTGAAGACATGGTTCCTGCTCCGATCTTCAGCTCCAACTCCCACAAACACCGCCGTCCTCTTCACTGCAGCTCCGATCGATCATCTGCTAGTCTCACAATCCCAGAAAAAAGGTCCAAACAGAAACTTTTCTCCTGGTTGGAGATTTTCCTGAAAGTTCCTGTGATCCTGCAGGAGTCAGTTCTGCTCAGCCTGCAGACCAAACAGAAAAGACTCTGGAAGCTTCCACATGTGAAACTTCAAGACAAAGAACCCAAACAACAACATCTGATTGGTTGACTTTTGGAGGGAAAGCTGCAACAGTCTTCTGTGATTGGTTCAGCGTCCCTGCCCCCACTAGTCCACTGCACAGGGGGCAACATTCCAGGGGGGGTTGGTAATCTCATCCTTCTATTGTTTCCGCCCCACTGGCTCTTTCAAAATAAAGGCTTGTTGTAGCAGAAACCTGAATGGAACATCAGAATGGACTCAAACTGCTGCTGGTTTCAAAGCCTCGTTCTCAACTTCCAGCTGAACTGTCCCGTTATGTTTCATTCTTTCTGCTTTTTTTATTCTTTCTGCACCATGAGGGAGAGGATAATGAGTTTATTTAGCAGATCTACTGCTAGACAGAGATATGTCAACTATAGAGAAATGGTAAATGATTCCTTGATGCAAATCTAAATCGATCCTTTCATTTTATTGTTATAAAAATATCTGCAGGCTCAAACTTAGACATATGAGAGTTCAAGAAGTACAATTAAGATGAAAAAACATTTAATTGAATTGGAGTGATATGACATTTAGTTAGATAAATATGTAAATTTGAGTTGTAAAAATATTGAGTTGGAGAGATTTAAGAAATGAGGTTAAATACATTTATTTGATTTTGATTTTTTTTTTATTTTGAAATGGTTTATTTCAAGCAATCAAGTAGGAACAATACACAATTACTTGGTACCAATTGAAGTAATTTATTTAAGTTGGATAATTTATATATATATATATATATATATATATATATATATATGCATCACAATAAAAATAAAAATGAGATAGAAACTCGTGTGTTTACTTTGTTCTTTTTCTCCAAGCAGAGTCTAAAAGTCTCAGCAGGAAGATTGACAGGGGAGGATCCAAGATTTATTATGGCCCGCAGCAGTCACAACTGCAAGGACCATATTGTAACTGCTACGAGGGTCGAACACTCAAAAAGCCCAAAACGTCAAAAAAACGCGTCAAAACGCCAAAAAATGGGGTCAAAAGTCGCCCAAAGCACAAAACAAGTCGACAATTGTGTAACGCAACAAAAAAAACCACACACACGCACAACACCAACGCACAAACGACAAAATTGTAGTCGCAAAAATGATGACAAAATCACGAAAAAGCCCCAAAAAGCCCTCAAAGGACGGGTTTAAAGCCAAAAAGACATACCCAGCCTATAGTAAAAGACTGGCTGCATTGAAATACATAGGAAGCACCCTGGGGAAAAAACTTCTTATTGTTTTTCGAATGTTTATTATTATGGCCCGCAGCAGTCACAACTGCAAGGACCATATTGTAACTGCTACGAGGGTCGAACACTCAAAAAGCCCAAAACGTCAAAAAAACGCGTCAAAACGCCAAAAAATGGGGTCAAAAGTCGCCCAAAGCACAAAACAAGTCGACAATTGTGTAACGCAACAAAAAAAAACACACACACGCACAACACCAACGCACAAACGACAAAATTGTAGTCGCAAAAATGATGACAAAATCACGAAAAAGCTCCAAAAAGCCCTCAAAGGACGGGTTTAAAGCCAAAAAGACATGCCCAGCCTATAGTAAAAGACTGGCTGCATTGAAATACATAGGAAGCACCCTGGGGAAAAAACTTCTTATTGTTTTTCGAATGTTTATTATTATGGCCCGCAGCAGTCACAACTGCAAGGACCATATTGTAACTGCTACGAGGGTCGAACACTCAAAAAGCCCCAAAACGTCAAAAAAACGCGTCAAAACGCCAAAAAATGGGGTCAAAAGTCGCCCAAAGCACAAAACAAGTCGACAATTGTGTAACGCAACAAAAAAAAACACACACACGCACAACACCAACGCACAAACGACAAAATTGTAGTCGCAAAAATGACGACAAAAACACGAAAAAGCCCCAAAAAGCCCTCAAAGGAAGGGTTTAAAGCCAAAAAGACATGCCCAGCCTATAGTAAAAGACAGGCCGCATTGAAATACATAGGAAGCACCCTGGGGAAAAAACTTCTTATTGTTTTTCGAATGTTTATTATTATTATTCTTCTTCTTCTTTCTAACGGATCCGTTGAGCTCAAATTTGACCCCCGCCACATACCCGAAAACTCACCAAAATTGGCACACACCTAGGATAAATTGAAAATGAATTTTCGGCAAAGAGAACGTCACCCCCCCGAAGTCGATGACATCACGGCGAGCGTTCCCGTAAAAAAAATGAATGGGCCGAAAATCGCTTATGGGGCCAAAAAAAAATATTTTGAAATACAGTTACGAAACCAAAACACACTTGTTGGAGATATCCCAAAGAAGTTATGAAATCATTATGGGATGGCCACACGACCTACGGCTTGGCGGCCATTTTGTGGCGAACTCTGAGAAATGGCGATTTTCGTGTTTTTTGACGATATGGGAAAACGACACTTTTGTTTGAGCGATTTTCATGAAATCGGACACAGATGCCAACAGCTTGATTCTACAAATACCAGAGAAATTTCGTTGACCTTTGACCTTGGGAAGGGGCGGCCATCTTGAATTTTCAGAAAAAAGCACCTTTAGTAATGGATACAAACGAAAACTCGTCCTAGGGATTTTTTTCGATCGTCTTGAAACTTCTCGGGCATCAATGGCACGCTACTGTGGACAAAATGTTGGAATTAGAAGTTGTAGATTTTGAACGGCGTGCGCGTGGCGAATTCGCAACCGCCGCCATTTTAGCTAGCTCGCACATATTTTATCGGAATGTCTTGAAATTGAAATATGCGATTCCCTGGCCCACACTGAACAAAACGATGTCACATACGACAAAATCGATAAAGGAATGTGGCCGTGGTAAGCAAAAAACGATCGCAAAAAAAAGTGCTGACTCGGCAAAAAAAAAAAATTTCGGATTTTTTTTTAAGAATCGGCTAACGAAACCCAGATAACTTTGTTGGATATATCCAATCAAACTTTTGAAATCATTACGTGATGGCGACACGACCTATGGTTTGGCGGCCATTTTGTGCCAAAATCGGCCATTTTGAGATTTTCGCGTTTTTACACAATATGGAAAAATGAACTTTTTTTCGAGCGATTTTCACGAAATTTGACTCGCATGTCCCTAGCGTAAGTCTACAATCACCTCTGGAGTTTCGTCGACCTTTGACCTCGGGAAAAGGCCGCCATCTTGAATTTTCTATAAAAAACACCTTTACCACCAGATTCAAACGTAAACTTGTCGTTGAAATTTTCAACGATCATCTCGAAACTTTTTGGGCATCAATGGCAAGCTACTGTGAAAAAATGTTGGAATTAGAAGTTGTAGATTTTGAACGGCGTGCGCGTGGCGAGCTAGCAAAGTGGCGCACTGTTATAACTCCCATGCCTTTCAATACAATACAGTGAAAATTGAATGCTTGCATTTATGCCTGGATCTGAATACATTGAAAAACACTGGACAAGGACATATAAGGAATGTGGGCGTGGTTAGCATAAAACCACTGTTGCTAAGGACAACAAAAAGTTTACTTTTCCCGATTTGTCCGAAACTGACGTCAATCCGTTCGTCCTCCCGAGGCAAACAAAACATAAAATGGTTGCTATGGAGATAAAATCAACAGAAAAGCGGCCATTTTGAAAAAAAGTGGGTTTTTTGTCAACTCATGACGTGTAGCTTTCACCAATGGAGCAATGTGTTTTTCTGAGTAAGTTCATGATGCTGATCGCTATGCTAGCAGTTTTAGCCCTGTTAGCATAGCTAGCATAGTTAGCATAATTAGCATCTTAAACAATGTGTTTTTCTGAGTCAGTTGATGATGCTGATCGCTATGCTAGCAATTTTAGCCACATTAGCATAGCTAGCATAGTTAGCATAATTAGCATTTTAGGTAATGTGTTTTTCTGAAATAGTTGATGATCCTGATCGCAATGCTAGCACTTTTAGCCACATTAGCATAGCTAGCATAGTTAGCATAATTAGCATTTTAGGTAATGTGTTTTTCCGAGCCAGTTGATGATGCTGATCGCTATGCTAGCACTTTTAGCCACATTAGCATAGCTAGCATAGTTAGCATAATTAGCATTTTAGGTAATGTGTTTTTCCGAGCGAGTTGATGATGCTGATCGCTATGCTAGCACTTTTAGCCACATTAGCATAGCTAGCATAGTTAGCATAATTAGCATTTTAGGTAATGTGTTTTTCCGAACGAGTTGATGATGCTGATCGCTATGCTAGCACTTTTAGCCAAATTAGCATAGCTAGCATGATTAGCATAGTTAGCATTATTAGCTTATGCAGCTTTTTCTATCCCTCATCAAAGGTGGGCGGTGAGGGCGGTGAGGGGGGCGGTGGTGCGTAGAGTTGGGCGTGGAAGGCGGGTTGCGTCTGCGGGCCATACAACGCCGCTTGCGGCTTTAATTATTATTCTTCTTCTTTCTAACGGATCCGTTGAGCTCAAATTTGACCCCCGCCACATACCCGAAAACTCACCAAAATTGGCACACACCTAGGATAAATTGAAAATGAATTTTCGGCAAAGAGAACGTCACCCCCCCGAAGTCGATGACATCACGGCGAGCGTTCCCGTAAAAAAAATGAATGGGCCGAAAATCTGCTTATGGGGCCAAAAAAAAATATTTTGAAATACAGTTACGAAACCAAAACACACTTGTTGGAGATATCCCAAAGAAGTTATGAAATCATTATGGGATGGCCACACGACCTACGGCTTGGCGGCCATTTTGTGGCGAACTCTGAGAAATGGCGATTTTCGTGTTTTTTGACAATATGGGAAAACGACACTTTTGTTTGAGCGATTTTCATGAAATCGGATACAGATGCCAACAGCTTGATTCTACAAATACCAGAGAAATTTCGTTGACCTTTGACCTTGGGAAGGGGCGGCCATCTTGAATTTTCCGAAAAAAGCACCTTTAGTAATGGATACAAACGAAAACTCGTCCTAGGGATTTTTTTCGATCGTCTTGAAACTTCTCGGGCATCAATGGCAAGCTACTGTGGACAAAATGTTGGAATTAGAAGTTGTAGATTTTGAACGGCGTGCGCGTGGCGAATTCGCAACCGTCCGCCATTTTAGCTAGCTCGCACATATTTTATCGGAATGTCTGTGAAAATGAAATATGCGATTCCCTGGCCCACACTGAACAAAACGATGTCCACATACGACAAAATCGATAAAGGAATGTGGCCGTGGTAATCAAAAAACGATCGCAAAAAAAAGTGCTGACTCGGCAAAAAAAAAAATTTTCGGATTTTTTTTTTAAGAATCGGCTAACGAAACCCAGATAACTTTGTTGGATATATCCAATCAAACTTTTGAAATCATTACGTGATGGCGACACGACCTATGGTTTGGCGGCCATTTTGTGCCAAAATCGGCCATTTTGAGATTTTCGCGTTTTTACACAATATGGAAAAATGAACTTTTTTTCGAGCGATTTTCACGAAATTTGACTCGCATGTCCCTAGCGTAAGTCTACAATCACCTCTGGAGTTTCGTCGACCTTTGACCTCGGGAAAAGGCCGCCATCTTGAATTTTCTATAAAAAACACCTTTACCATCAGATTCAAACGTAAACTTGTCGTTGGAATTTTCAACGATCATCTCGAAACTTTTTGGGCATCAATGGCAAGCTACTGTGGAAAAAATGTTGGAATTAGAAGTTGTAGATTTTGAACGGCGTGCGCGTGGCGAGCTAGCAAAGTGGCGCACTGTTATAACTCCCATGCCTTTCAATACAATACAGTGAAAATTGAATGCTTGCATTTATGCCTGGATCTGAATACATTGAAAAACACTGGACAAGGACATATAAGGAATGTGGGCGTGGTTAGCATAAAACCACTGTTGCTAAGGACAACAAAAAGTTTACTTTTCCCGATTTGTCCGAAACTGACGTCAATCCGTTCGTCCTCCCGAGGCAAACAAAACATAAAATGGTTGCTATGGAGATAAAATCAACAGAAAAGCCGCCATTTTGAAAAAAAGTGGGTTTTTTGTCAACTCATGACATGTAGCTTTCACCAATGGAGCAATGTGTTTTTCTGAGTAAGTTAATGATGCTGATCGCTATGCTAGCAGTTTTAGCCCTGTTAGCATAGCTAGCATAGTTAGCATAATTAGCATCTTAAACAATGTGTTTTTCTGAGTCAGTTGATGATGCTGATCGCTATGCTAGCAATTTTAGCCACATTAGCATAGCTAGCATAGTTAGCATAATTAGCATTTTAGGTAATGTGTTTTTCCGAGCCAGTTGATGATGCTGATCGCTATGCTAGCACTTTTAGCCACATTAGCATAGCTAGCATAGTTAGCATAATTAGCATTTTAGGTAATGTGTTTTTCCGAGCCAGTTGATGATGCTGATCGCTATGCTAGCACTTTTAGCCACATTAGCATAGCTAGCATAGTTAGCATAATTAGCATTTTAGGTAATGTGTTTTTCCGAGCGAGTTGATGATGCTGATCGCTATGCTAGCACTTTTAGCCACATTAGCATAGCTAGCATAGTTAGCATAATTAGCATTTTAGGTAATGTGTTTTTCCGAACGAGTTGATGATGCTGATCGCTATGCTAGCACTTTTAGCCAAATTAGCATAGCTAGCATGATTAGCATAGTTAGCATTATTAGCTTATGCAGCTTTTTCTATCCCTCATCAAAGGTGGGCGGTGAGGGCGGTGAGGGCGGCGGTGGTGCGTAGAGTTGGGCGTGGAAGGCGGGTTGCGTCTGCGGGCCATACAACGCCGCTTGCGGCTTTAATTATGGCCCGCAGCAGTCACAACTGCAAGGACCATATTGTAACTGCTACGAGGGTCGAACACTCAAAAAGCCCCAAAACGTCAAAAAAACGCGTCAAAACGCCAAAAAATGGGGTCAAAAGTCGCCCAAAGCACAAAACAAGTCGACAATTGTGTAACGCAACAAAAAAAACACACACACGCACAACACCAACGCACAAACGACAAAATTGTAGTCGCAAAAATGATGACAAAATCACGAAAAAGCCCCAAAAAGCCCTCAAAGGACGGGTTTAAAGCCAAAAAGACATGCCCAGCCTATAGTAAAAGACTGGCTGCATTGAAATACATAGGAAGCACCCTGGGGAAAAAACTTCTTATTGTTTTTCGAATGTTTATTATTATTATTATTCTTCTTCTTTCTAACGGATCCGTTGAGCTCAAATTTGACCCCCGCCACATACCCGAAAACTCACCAAAATTGGCACACACCTAGGATAAATTGAAAATGAATTTTCGGCAAAGAGAACGTCACCCCCCCGAAGTCGATGACATCACGGCGAGCGTTCCCGTAAAAAAAATGAATGGGCCGAAATTTGCTTATGGGGCCAAAAAAAAATATTTTAAATTAGAGCTACGAAACCTAAACACACTTATTGGAGATATCCCAAAGAAGTTATGAAATCATTATGGGATGGCCACACGACCTACGGCTTGGCGGCCATTTTGTGGCGAACTCTGAGAAATGGCGATTTTCGTGTTTTTTGACAGTATGGGAAAACGACACTTTTGTTTGTGCGAAGTTCACGAAATCGGACACAGATGCCAAGAGCTTGATTCTACAAATACCAGAGAAATTTCGTTGACCTTTGACCTTGGGAAGGGGCGGCCATCTTGAATTTTCCGAAAAAAGCACCTTTAGTAATGGATACAAACGAAAACTCGTCCTAGGGATTTTTTTCGATCGTCTTGAAACTTCTCGGGCATCAATGGCAAGCTACTGTGGACAAAATGTTGGAATTAGAAGTTGTAGATTTTGAACGGCGTGCGCGTGGCGAATTCGCAACCGCCGCCATTTTAGCTAGCTCGCACATATTTTATCGGAATGTTGTGAAAATGAAATATGCGATTCCCTGGCCCACACTGAACAAAACGATGTCACATACGACAAAATCGATAAAGGAATGTGGCCGTGGTAAGCAAAAAACGATCGCAAAAAAAAGTGCTGACTCGGCAAAAAAAAAAAATTTCGGATTTTTTTTTAAGAATCGGCTAACGAAACCCAGATAACTTTGTTGGATATATCCAATCAAACTTTTGAAATCATTACGTGATGGCGACACGACCTATGGTTTGGCGGCCATTTTGTGCCAAAATCGGCCATTTTGAGATTTTCGCGTTTTTACACAATATGGAAAAATGAACTTTTTTTCGAGCGATTTTCACGAAATTTGACTCGCATGTCCCTAGCGTAAGTCTACAATCACCTCTGGAGTTTCGTCGACCTTTGACCTCGGGAAAAGGCCGCCATCTTGAATTTTCTATAAAAAACACCTTTACCACCAGATTCAAACGTAAACTTGTCGTTGGAATTTTCAACGATCATCTCGAAACTTTTTGGGCATCAATGGCAAGCTACTGTGGAAAAAATGTTGGAATTAGAAGTTGTAGATTTTGAACGGCGTGCGCGTGGCGAGCTAGCAAAGTGGCGCACTGTTATAACTCCCATGCCTTTCAATACAATACAGTGAAAATTGAATGCTTGCATTTATGCCTGGATCTGAATACATTGAAAAACACTGGACAAGGACATATAAGGAATGTGGGCGTGGTTAGCATAAAACCACTGTTGCTAAGGACAACAAAAAGTTTACTTTTCCCGATTTGTCCGAAACTGACGTCAATCCGTTCGTCCTCCCGAGGCAAACAAAACATAAAATGGTTGCTATGGAGATAAAATCAACAGAAAAGCCGCCATTTTGAAAAAAGTGGGTTTTTTGTCAACTCATGACATGTAGCTTTCACCAATGGAGCAATGTGTTTTTCTGAGTAAGTTAATGATGCTGATCGCTATGCTAGCAGTTTTAGCCACGTTAGCATAGCTAGCATAGTTAGCATAATTAGCATCTTAAACAATGTGTTTTTCTGAGTCAGTTGATGATGCTGATCGCTATGCTAGCACTTTTAGCCACATTAGCATAGCTAGCATAGTTAGCATAATTAGCATTTTAGGTAATGTGTTTTTCCGAGCGTTGATGATGCTGATCGCTATGCTAGCACTTTTAGCCACATTAGCATAGCTAGCATAGTTAGCATAATTAGCATTTTAGGTAATGTGTTTTTCCGAGCGAGTTGATGATGCTGATCGCTATGCTAGCACTTTTAGCCACATTAGCATAGCTAGCATAGTTAGCATAATTAGCATTTTAATGTGTTTTTCCGAGCGAGTTGATGATGCTGATCGCTATGCTAGCACTTTTAGCCACATTAGCATAGCTAGCATAGTTAGCATAATTAGCATTTTAGGTAATGTGTTTTTCCGAGCGAGTTGATGATGCTGATCGCTATGCTAGCACTTTTAGCCACATTAGCATAGCTAGCATAGTTAGCATAATTAGCATTTTAGGTAATGTGTTTTTCCGAACGAGTTGATGATGCTGATCGCTATGCTAGCACTTTTAGCCAAATTAGCATAGCTAGCATGATTAGCATAGTTAGCATTATTAGCTTATGCAGCTTTTTCTATCCCTCATCAAAGGTGGGCGGTGAGGGCGGTGAGGGCGGTGAGGGCGGCGGTGGTGCGTAGAGTTGGGCGTGGAAGGCGGGTTGCGTCTGCGGGCCATACAACGCCGCTTGCGGCTTTAATTATTATTATTCTTCTTCTTTCTAACGGATCCGTTGAGCTCAAATTTGACCCCCGCCACATACCCGAAAACTCACCAAAATTGGCACACACCTAGGATAAATTGAAAATGAATTTTCGGCAAAGAGAACGTCACCCCCCCGAAGTCGATGACATCACGGCGAGCGTTCCCGTAAAAAAAATGAATGGGCCGAAAATCGCTTATGGGGCCAAAAAAAAATATTTTGAAATACAGTTACGAAACCAAAACACACTTGTTGGAGATATCCCAAAGAAGTTATGAAATCATTATGGGATGGCCACACGACCTACGGCTTGGCGGCCATTTTGTGGCGAACTCTGAGAAATGGCGATTTTCGTGTTTTTTGACAATATGGGAAAACGACACTTTTGTTTGAGCGATTTTCATGAAATCGGATACAGATGCCAACAGCTTGATTCTACAAATACCAGAGAAGTTTCGTTGACCTTTGACCTTGGGAAGGGGCGGCCATCTTGAATTTTCCGAAAAAAGCACCTTTAGTAATGGATACAAACGAAAACTCGTCCTAGGGATTTTTTTCGATCGTCTTGAAACTTCTCGGGCATCAATGGCACGCTACTGTGGACAAAATGTTGGAATTAGAAGTTGTAGATTTTGAACGGCGTGCGCGTGGCGAATTCGCAACCGTCGCCATTTTAGCTAGCTCGCACATATTTTATCGGAATGTTGTGAAAATGAAATATGCGATTCCCTGGCCCACACTGAACAAAACGATGTCACATACGACAAAATCGATAAAGGAATGTGGCCGTGGTAAGCAAAAAACGATCGCAAAAAAAAGTGCTGACTCGGCAAAAAAAAAAAATTTCGGATTTTTTTTTAAGAATCGGCTAACGAAACCCAGATAACTTTGTTGGATATATCCAATCAAACTTTTGAAATCATTACGTGATGGCGACACGACCTATGGTTTGGCGGCCATTTTGTGCCAAAATCGGCCATTTTGAGATTTTCGCGTTTTTACACAATATGGAAAAATGAACTTTTTTTCGAGCGATTTTCACGAAATTTGACTCGCATGTCCCTAGCGTAAGTCTACAATCACCTCTGGAGTTTCGTCGACCTTTGACCTCGGGAAAAGGCCGCCATCTTGAATTTTCTATAAAAAACACCTTTACCACCAGATTCAAACGTAAACTTGTCGTTGAAATTTTCAACGATCATCTCGAAACTTTTTGGGCATCAATGGCAAGCTACTGTGAAAAAATGTTGGAATTAGAAGTTGTAGATTTTGAACGGCGTGCGCGTGGCGAGCTAGCAAAGTGGCGCACTGTTATAACTCCCATGCCTTTCAATACAATACAGTGAAAATTGAATGCTTGCATTTATGCCTGGATCTGAATACATTGAAAAACACTGGACAAGGACATATAAGGAATGTGGGCGTGGTTAGCATAAAACCACTGTTGCTAAGGACAACAAAAAGTTTACTTTTCCCGATTTGTCCGAAACTGACGTCAATCCGTTCGTCCTCCCGAGGCAAACAAAACATAAAATGGTTGCTATGGAGATAAAATCAACAGAAAAGCGGCCATTTTGAAAAAAAGTGGGTTTTTTGTCAACTCATGACATGTAGCTTTCACCAATGGAGCAATGTGTTTTTCTGAGTAAGTTAATGATGCTGATCGCTATGCTAGCAGTTTTAGCCACGTTAGCATAGCTAGCATAGTTAGCATAATTAGCATCTTAAACAATGTGTTTTTCTGAGTCAGTTGATGATGCTGATCGCTATGCTAGCAATTTTAGCCACATTAGCATAGCTAGCATAGTTAGCATAATTAGCATTTTAGGTAATGTGTTTTTCCGAGACAGTTGATGATGCTGATCGCTATGCTAGCACTTTTAGCCACATTAGCATAGCTAGCATAGTTAGCATAATTAGCATTTTAGGTAATGTGTTTTTCCGAGACGAGTTGATGATGCTGATCGCAATGCTAGCACTTTTAGCCACATTAGCATAGCTAGCATAGTTAGCATAATTAGCATTTTAGGTAATGTGTTTTTCCGAACGAGTTGATGATGCTGATCGCTATGCTAGCACTTTTAGCCACATTAGCATAACTAGCATAGTTAGCATAATTAGCATTTTAGGTAATGTGTTTTTCCGAGCGAGTTGATGATGCTGATCGCTATGCTAGCACTTTTAGCCAAATTAGCATAGCTAGCATAGTTAGCATAATTAGCATTTTTAGCTATGCATCTTTTACTATCCCTCATCCAAGGTGGGCGGTGAGGGCGTTGAGGGCGGTGAGGGCGGCGGTGGTGCGTAGAGTTGGGCGTGGAAGGCGGGTTGCGTCTGCGGGCCATACAACGCCGCTTGCGGCTTTAATTATTATTCTTCTTTCTTTCTTCCACTTTGAGCTCAAATTTGACCCCCGCCACATACCCGAAAACTCACCAAAATTGGCACACACCTAGGATAAATTAAAAATGAATTTTCGGCAAAGAGAACTTCACCCCCCCGAAGTCGATGACATCACGGCGAGCGTTCCCGTAAAAAAATGAATGGGCCGAAAATTGCTTATGGGGCCAAAAAAAAATATTTTGAAATACAGTTATAAAACCAAAACACACGTGTTGGAGATATCCCAAAGAAGTTATGAAATCATTATGGGATGGCCACACGACCTACGGCTTGGCGGCCATTTTGTGGCGAACTCAGAGAAATGGCGATTTTCGTGTTTTTCGACAATATGGGAAAACGACACTTTTGTTTGAGCGATTTTCACGAAATCGGATACAGATGCCAACAGCTTGATTCTACAAATACCAGAGAAATTTCGTTGACCTTTGACCTTGGGAAGGGGCGGCCATCTTGAATTTTCCGAAAAAAGCACCTTTAGTAATGGATACAAACGAAAACTCGTCCTAGGGATTTTTTTCGATCATCTTGAAACTTCTCGGGCATCAATGGCAAGCTACTGTGGACAAAATGTTGGAATTAGAAGTTGTAGATTTTGAACGGCGTGCGCGTGGCGAATTCGCAACCGTCGCCATTTTAGCTAGGTCGCACATATTTTATCGGAATGTTGTGAAAATGAAATATACGATTCCCTGGCTCACTCTGAACAAAACGGTGTCACTTACAACAAAATCAATAAAGGAATATGGACGTGGTAAGCAAAAAAAAAAAAATTCGGATTTTATTTTTAAGAATCGGCTAACGAAACCCAGATAACTTTGTTGGATATATCCAATCAAACTTTTGAAATCATTACGTCATGGCGACACGACCTATGGTTTGGCGGCCATTTTGTGCCAAAATCGGCCATTTTGAGATTTTCGCGTTTTTACACAATATGGAAAAATGAACTTTTTTTCGAGCGATTTTCACGAAATTTGACTCGCATGTCCCTAGCGTAAGTCTACAATCACCACTGGAGTTTCGTCGACCTTTGACCTCGGGAAAAGGCCGCCATCTTGAATTTTCTATAAAAAACACCTTTACCATCAGATTCAACCGTAAACTCGTCGTTGGAATTTTCAACGATCATCTCTGAAACTTTTTGGGCATCAATGGCAAGCTACTGTGGAAAAAATGTTGGAATTAGAAGTTGTAGATTTTGAACGGCGTGCGCGTGGCGAGCTAGCAAAGTGGCGCACTGTTATAACTCCCATGCCTTTCAATACAATACAGTGAAAATTGAATGCTTGCATTTATGCCTGGATCTGAATACATTGAAAAACACTGGACAAGGACATATAAGGAATGTGGGCGTGGTTAGCATAAAACCACTGTTGCTAAGGACAACAAAAAGTTTACTTTTCCCGATTCGTCCGAAACTGACGTTAATCCGTTCGTCCTCCGAGGCAAACAAAACATAAAATGGTTGCTATGGAGATAAAATCAACAGAAAAGCCGCCATTTTGAAAAAAAGAGGGTTTTTTGTCAACTCATGACATGTAGCTTTCACCAATGGAGCAATGTGTTTTTCTGAGTAAGTTAATGATGCTGATCGCTATGCTAGCAGTTTTAGCCCTGTTAGCAAAGCTAGCATAGTTAGCATAATTAGCATCTTAAACAATGTGTTTTTCTGAGTCAGTTGATGATGCTGATCGCTATGCTAGCAATTTTAGCCACATTAGCATAGCTAGCATAGTTAGCATAATTAGCATTTTAGGTAATGTGTTTTTCCGAGCCAGTTGATGATGCTGATCGCAATGCTAGCACTTTTAGCCACATTAGCATAGCTAGCATAGTTAGCATAATTAGCATTTTAGGTAATGTGTTTTTCCGAGCCAGTTGATGATCCTGATCGCAATGCTAGCTCTTTTAGCCACATTAGCATAGCTAGCATAGTTAGCATAATTAGCATTTTTGGTAATGTGTTTTTCCGAACGAGTTGATGATCCTGATCGCTATGCTAGCACTTTTAGCCAAATTAGCATAGCTAGCATGATTAGCATAGTTAGCATTATTAGCTTATGCAGCTTTTTCTATCCCTCATCAAAGGTGGGCGGTGAGGGCGGTGAGGGCGGCGGTGGTGCGTAGAGTTGGGCGTGGAAGGCGGGTTGCGTCTGCGGGCCATACAACGCCGCTTGCGGCTTTAATTCATATTATAATTTGTTGTTGACAATATGATTCTTAGTCAATTTTGGTTTATATTGAATCATCTGATCCTCTGTCCTAAAGTGGATCCAGATCCTCTGGATCCAAACTTCCAGCAGTGAGACTCAGACAGAAATTCCTGCTACTGAACAGTGAAGTTTTCCAGATTCTTGGATTTCTTCCAGATCATCAAGTTAAATGAAATCTGTGTCCAAACAAACAAGTCAACTAGAATGAATGTCAGATCCATTCACATGGTAGTTTCCTAAAGTTCACCACTGTTGTTTTTCCACATCCAGAGAATCCAAAGGGAACATTCTAGAACATTCTAGACCCTGGATGGTCACATGACTTTATTCACAGTCTGTCCACACACTGGACTGGAATGATGGACTGATCCGTGTTCATGACATCATATGTGTGTTGTTGCTGCGATTGGTCGCTTTTACTTCATAGTAACATAGACCTACAGTACCTCAATCTGAATGGTATTTTCTAATATCAATGATTGATTTATCTCATTTTAAAATGATTTTTTTTTAACAGTTTAGGCCTCAGATTGATCCGGTTGGATCGTAGGAATAGAAATCGATTCATGGATTAAGTTGATGTCTGAGTCGACCCGTTCTGTTCTGAATTGACCGGTTCCATTCTGGAATGGTTCTGGATGGGTCTCCTCCTGGTGTTCGTTCTCCGTGTCAGAGTCAGACTTTTGCATCAACATGTTTGTGTCTCATGGATTTCCCGGGATAAAACGATGGAGTCTATTCCAGAGGGATTACCGAGGGGTCATGCTAGTTGTTGGTGGTGAAGGCGGGTCTGTCCGTTGATCTGCTGCCAGGATCTGATTCTGATACCCAAATACAAAATATTTTCAGAAACCACGCCCTGCGAGCTGCTGCCGCCGCCGCCGTCATTGGTTGAATAGATCTGCTGGGCGTCTTTAGCAAATTGGATAGTTTACAGTGAGAGGATGGATGTTTGCAGGGATTAGCGCCCTGATCGTAACCTCACGGTGACCTTTGTAAGTACGCCTCCCCCCTGACGGCTGCAAGCCAGACTGTGTTTGGCACAGGTTGTACAGGTGGACGCTCAGGTCGGCTCACCTTACGCCCCAATCGGACTTACGGGAAGCAGGATGGAGTGCACCAGGCTGATTCCCGTCACGCGCTCGCTCTCAGAATAGACGCCTAAGCCTATTTACAGGCAGCAGACTGGTCAATGGAGGGAGGGGGGACAATAGAGGTGTAGACGTGCCTGAACTCTCGCTATGATCGGGGTCAGTGAGATCACAGGTGCAGCTCCGCCCCCTGCTGAATTCACAGCAGGAGTTCAGTCATTTGGGGGGGGGGGTGATCCGTTAGGAAACAAAGGGGGGGATCCAACTGCATCCAGCTGTGTGACCACATGTTATGCAGCACCAAACGAAGACCCACACCTGAACCAGGTGAAGGTTTGAAACCTTCACACACAGGTTGTGTGGTTAGGTTGGGTGGGTGGGGGTGGGGAGGTGTTGGGTTTTCCCATGGGGGGGTTCCGCAGTAGATGAGTCGTGAGCTACATTGTTCTTAAGGTCCAGTTTAGATGTTTTCCATCATTATCATCATTTCACAGAAAGAACCAGCCTGAGTCCAGTCATCGTCACAGCAGACCAGGAAGAACTTCAACCACGCCTTGAAGGAACGTCTTCAACCTCTCTGCTCTCTGAGACCAAAGGTTCCCTTCAGGAAGCAGCTGGAACATCTGGAATTGGAGGCCTAATGGACCTCACCACAACACCCGAAGAGACTAACAATGTTGAGGAAACTTCTCAGAGTCCTGGTGGTCCTGACCCCAACATTCCTCATCTTCAGATCATTGCTGAGGAACCTGTGGAGGTGACCTCTGAGGTCAATGTCACACTTCAACCTGGTGATGGTTTGAACCAGGACACGAGGGAAAACAGAACATTCTTAGATAGAACCGACAATGAGATCCTGGAGAACATTCCTCAGGATTCTGAAGCTGAACCTCCATCAGAAGGTGGAGCTGTTGTGGTTCTTCCAGAACCCACTCTAAGACCTGCAGCAGAACCGGTCACTCTGGTGAGATCAGAGCACATGACCTCTGAGGTTCCTGAGGACATTGTGCTTGGAACCACCACCAAGAGCTTTGTAGTTTCAGAAGGACGAGACGTTTCTTTAAGCGTCATCCCAGCTGTAACTTTAGCCAATGACATCATAGAAGACATAGGAAGGTTACCTGATCCAGCCCCTTCTGGAATGTCTGAAGTGGGAACAGCAACACAACGTCCAGAACCTCCTCTTGAAGAAGCTGTTGGGGGCAGCCTTCATGGAGCTGAGATCATTGCAGAAACACCTCCACCTGCATTTGTGAGAACACACACAGAACATGAGGGATCATCCATCAATGTGTTTCCAGAACCAGAATCCATCACCGTCTCTGAATCACAAGACAGTTCTCAGGTTTCTATCAGAACAACGAAAAAGGAGGTTAGTGAAGACACAGAACAGAATCAACCTGAAGTTCAAGCAGAGGTTCCCCCCCAACCAACTCAGATTTTAGAAAACGAGATGGGTAAAGGTCTACCGACAACCGTGGAGAAAGACACATCTGTAAAACCAAAGGTCATTGATGGAGATGACACACCTAAACCAGCGGTGGATGTCCGGACTGAGAGTGCTGCGGAGGTAACTGGAACAACAGAAGGTGCAGTTCCAGAAACGGAACTGGCCAGACCTTCAGTAGGGCATACAACGGAAACGTCACTAGATTCATCTACAGTTAAACCAGAAGAACCAGTTATTCCAGGTACACCAGACACACTGACAGAAGAAGATTTCAGCACTTCAGAAGAACCAAAGCTTCTTGGTGCAACTTTAAATAATCAAGAACCTGAAGAAGAAGCTGCACCAAAACAAGAAGCACCTCCCCAAAGTGTTCCAGTGGACCCAAAACCCGAAGAAGATACTCCAGAAGAGATGGAACCCATAAAAGAACCAGCAGAAGTACCAACATATCTAGAGGAACCAGCACACAAGACACATTTTCTAAAAGAAAGTACAGGAGAAACGGAACCAACAGCAGAACCAGTGGCAGACTCCAAACCTTTTTACATAAAAACACAGGAGCCACCAGAACCAATTGGAGCACCAGCAGATAAAGAGGTCACTGAATCCATCACAGAACTGGCACCAACAGGAGCAGACACATCAAAGGACAAATCAGATTTAGAGAATCAACTAAAGCCTTCAAGAGAACCAGCAAATGAAGGAGAACTAATCACAGAACCAGATCCAGAACGAGCTAGAATACCAGTACAAGTACCAGTGCCAACTAAAGAAACAACAGTGGAAAAAAAACCTCAAAGAGAACCAGCAAAGGAACCAAAACCAACTAAAATACAAGAATCAGAGTACATCACAGAACCAGGACAAACAAGCACAGAACAATTAGAAAGCACATCAGAATCAGGAGAAGCAAAACATGCTATAAAACCAGCAAAAAAAGCAGAACCAATTACAGAATTAGAATCAGAACCAGACTACTCCATAATACCAGTACAAGTACCAGTACCAACAAAAGAACCAACAGAGAAAACAAAACCTGTCACGGAAGCTGCAAAGGAAGCAGAACAAAGCACAATACTAAAACAAGAACCAGAAGATGCCATAAAACCATCACGAGAACCCCTCCAAAAAACGACACAGGATGTAGAACTTGTTAAAAATTTAAAAGAATCAGACCCAATTACAAAACTAGAACCAGAGCCAGGCAGAACAACTTCAGAAGAAACAGAATCCACAGGAATACCATTAACGGAATCAGAACCCACAAAAGAAATGACAAAGGAGATTCCTGGACAAAAAGCAAACAAAGCAGAACCTACAAAAGAACCACCAGAACCAGAGCCCACGACTGAATTAATACAGGAAGAGAAATATATCATAAAACCAGGAGAACAACCAAAACTATTTGGAGAACATGATCAAGCAAGAAAACCAACTAAAGAACCAGAATTAATACAAAAAACAACACAGGAACCAGAACCTACCAAAGAATTGACAGAAGAGGTTCCTGGAGAAGAAGCGAAGAAAGTAGAACCCTCAAAAGTACCGCCGCAGGAACCAGAGCCCACCACTGAATTAATACAAGAGGAGAAACATATTATAAAACCAGAAGAAAATCCAGAACTAATTGGAGAACAAGCAAGAAAGCCGACTGAAGAACCAGAAGTGACCATAAAAACAGCACAAGAACCAGAGCCCACCACTGAATTGATACAAGAAGAGAAACGTATCATAAAACCAAAAGATGAACCAGAACTAATTGGAGAACAAGCAAGAAAGCCAATTGAAGAACGAAAAGTTGCCAAAGAACCAGTACAGGAACCAATATCCACCAAAGAGCCAACGCAAGAAGAGAAAGCTGTTGAAAAATCTGTAAAGGAAACAGAATCAGTTGAAGAGCTAAAACAAGAATCAGAACATGGAAGAAACCCTGCACAAGTAAGGGAACCCATTACAGCACTAGCTCATACAGATGCCAAAACATCAGAGATCCCGTTAGAAGAACCTGAAGAAGCAAAACCAAGTAGGAAATCATCACAAGCAGAACTCACTGAAGAGTTACAAAATTACACTAAAGCCCCCCAACATCCAGTAAAAGAAGCAGCACCCACAGCACTCGAACAAGAACATGAACCAACAAAAACATATACACTAGAGATAGAACCCACAAGGGAACCACCACAGATACCAGAACCTACAACTGAATCAGCAAAAGACGTAAAAATGACCAAAACACCAGAAAGTGACCCTGAAACAGGAACATCTCATCCCTCAAAAGATGAAATGGTGGAGAAGACGGAACCGACAACAGAACTCACAGAAGAACCTGTACCAGAGGTAGAATCTGATACTCTTCCATCTGGAGATTTGATTTTGGTGGATGAAGAACAAGGACAAACAGCAGAACAACCTATGGAGAACAGACAGGAGGAGGCCTTAAAGAACGGTGGAACACTAGAGAGTTCCAGAGAGGTGGACGTACTAGAGCCTGCTCTGGAGTCAGACCAGGACATCACTCCTGTTATTCTTCTTGTCCCAGAATACCAAGAGGAGGTCAGGCCAGAGCCAGAAGAGGTGGAAATGCAAGAACCAGAGGTTCCTGAAGGACCTCCAGTTGATTTAGGTAGGGAGGGTTCCACAGAGGAGGTACCTTCTCATGTGGATGAGCCAGAGATCAAAGTCTCTGAGCAGGGTGGAATAGCAGCAGAAGTCCTGGAGACTACAGACCATCTGGTAAGGCTTTCAGATGCTGAAAGCACAAAGGTTGGAACCCCTGAGTTCCCTGAAAAGTTTCACAACTGACCTAGAAACTGCTGCCAGCGAGGAAACAGAAGCTGCACCAGAGATCATCCAGGACCACCTCATCCCAGGATCAGCCGCTGGAGCCACAGATAAAAGTTCAGCTGGGATCAGTGGTTCTCCTGTGGACATCACAACAAAGTACGTGGTGGAAACCAACAACGGCAACTTCCCGGATCTCCTAGACATCCCAGAAGATGAAGAAGAGGAGGACAACCGACTTGGAAATAACGGTTTTCCTTCGGAGGAGGAGCATGATAGCTCGGTAAGTCTGCACCAACCTTTGTTTCCTTACCGAACCAAAACTGACATGATGTTACTTTGGGTTCTCAGATCGATAACGAGATCGCGGACACGCTGCTGAAGCCCCCGCGGCTCCTTAAGGACCAGACGGTGGATCTGAGGATCAAGTTGAAGGGACAAAGCTACAACGACGCTCTGAGGGACCCCAGCAGCCTGGAGTACCAGCACCTGGCCAGACACTTCAAACGCAGGGTAAGCGGAGGTGGATCTTCTGCTTCCTTTGGTTCTACCAAACTAACCTCTGAAGTTTCACCTGTGTTTGACGGTAAATCCAGAGCTGTGGATTTAGTCTGCCTCAAACCTGAACGCACAAGAACATGGTTGGTGATCCATGGAGCAGATGTTATTTCACAGTTTCAGCTTCAGGGTTCATCAGAGAAAGATGACCCCTGAAGCTGCTGCTGGATCAGAACATGGTTGGATCTGCTGATCCATGATTGTCTTTCTCCTGGACTCCTGAAATCCAAGACAACCGGTCTGCCAAAGATCTGCAACCTTCTGGTGTCCATCAAACGTCTTCTGTTTGTCTGACAGGTTGAAGATGCTTTTGAGAGGCTGCCAGGCTTCAAGAGCATCTCCATCGTTGAGTTCAGGTACACTTTGGAACTTTCTCACTCACCTTCTGAGAATCTCAGTGAGCCTTCATTTGTAGGGTTGTTCTCTGATGAAGAACGTTTGGTTCTAGCAGAGAACTTCTGGAGAAAGTCTCATTTTTCCTCATTGTTCTGTCACTCATGGCTCTTTCTGCTTTCTGTTTTCAGGCCTCAGAAGGACCTGGAACGGTAAGTTCAACCCATCCTCACCAGTTACCATGGTAACAACAGTACCACCTTCAGCTGGAGGCATCTCAACAAACGTCCTCAGATCTGCAGTCAGATAACAGAAACCGACAAAGTCAGACATGGGGAGAATACAGCAGAAATTAGTAATGGATTGAAACAGTCAGAAAATTGAAACAGTCGGAAAACTGAAACCGTCAGGAAACTGCAACAGTCAGAAAGGGCACATGTCTGGTTCTGACCAGCTGTCTCTGTATAAAACAGCTCCTACATTTGTGGATTTTCTTTCATATTTGATCCTTTTGTTTGCCTTTTTTGAAAAGAAGGATGGAATCTTTTGAATTTTTCTCTTGTTCAATTCAATTCTATTCAATTTTATTTGTATAGCCCAAAATCACAACAACAGTCGTCTCGATGGGCTTTGAAGTAAAACATGAACTCAAAAGGATCATGAATACAAAGAGTCAATAGGAAAACAATAAAATAAACTAACAAACTGACTAAGCTAAACTGACATCCCTGCCCTTAGACCCCCCTTCTCTGTAAGGAAAAACTCCTAAAAAAACAGATTCCGGAAAAAATGAAGAAACCTCAGGGGTGCCCACATGAAGGAGGGATCCTCCCCCAGGACGGACAGGCGATTTACCAGAACTCATAGAGAAGAATTAACTTATCTAACTCTACAACTACATATATAAAGTCCAGCAGACGAGCTTCATCCAGCCGGGTTTGGGGACACTCAGGGGCGCGAATCGAGCCGGAGACAGGAACCACAGCCAGGTTTAGGAGCAGGAGCAGAGAGGAGGTGCACGGTCAGGAACAGGAGCACGGATGGGCCAACTGGAGACTAAACGTGGCCAAACGCTCTACCTCCAACTGTACTTTGACTAATTCTAGGAACCACAAGCAGTCCTGCATTTAGTGAGTGAAGTGTTCTGATTGGATGGTAAGGGACTATGAGGTCATTAATGTAGGACGGGGCCATTCCATGTAAGGCCTTATAGGTTAACAGGAGGATCTGGAACTGGATTCTAGAATCAACTGGGATCCAGTGAAGGTAAACTAACACAGGAGTGATGTGATCTCTTCTGCTAGTTCCTGCTAACAATCTAGCTGCTGCGTTCTGAACAAGCTGGAGACTTCTTAAGGAACTCTTAGGACACGCTGCTAACAAGGAGTTACAGTAATCCAGCCTCCACTTAACAAATGCATGGATGAGTTTTTCAGCATCACTCTTAGAAAGTATATTTCTGATCTTAGCAATGTTCCGCAGGTGAAAAAATGCAGTTCTACACGCCTGAGATATGTGAGCCTTAAATGATAAATCCTGGTCAAATAAGACCCCAAGGTTTCTAACTGTGGAATTGGGGGCTATACTTCCACCATCCAGGGAGACTATCTGAGCAGACAGAGCATCTCTCAGGTTTTTAGGACCTAGTATAATGACCTCAGTTTTTTCTGGGTTCAAGAGGAGGTAATTAATTGTCATCCAGGTCTTGATGTCACTGATGCAGGCGTTCAGTTTCTCTATCTGGTCATTCTGGTCAGGTTTCATGGATAAATACAACTGAGTATCGTCGGCATAACAATGAAAATTAATGCTGTGTTTCCTGATTATGTTTCCTAGGGGTAGCATATAAAGCGTTAACAGGATGGGTCCTAATACTGAGCCCTGTGGGACTCCATAGTTAACTCGAGTGCACTGAGAGGAATGTCCATTTACATTAACAAACTGATACCTATCTGACAGATAGGATTTTGTTGACATCTCCATGTCTGATGTGGACCTTCTGTTCGAAGTTCTGACCCAGTTGGCCATGTTTTGGTTTCCCAGCGGTCTGGTGGTTCTGGTGCATTACTCCATCACTCTGGAGGTGGAGGTGGACAGTGGCGGCATCTCCAACGACACTCTGGACTTCATCATTCTGCAGAACAACCTGGTGGAGAAGAACTTTGCCGGCGGTGCCGAGCAGCCCACCGTCATCTACACCATCACTGACTTCCGTAATTACATCACGGAGGCTCTGCACAAGGACACCTTCAAGAGCAACAGCAGCCTGGACCATCTGGAGAGTTGTAAGCTGCTGCTCCAGATGTCCTGATCTGCAGAAGATCTGCTCTCTGTGCTCCTCTGATGTTTCTCCTCTAATGTCTCCAGCTCTGATGGAGCTCTCATGTCTTTGTTTTTGCAGCAGAAAACATCTTGTCTTCAGTGAAACCAACCAGTCAACCGACCGACACCTTCAACAACATGGTGACTCATAGTTTTTGGTCAGCCGGAGGTTTGATCCATCTGCAGAAACATCTGAAATATTCTTTCTTTTCAGGACAACGTTCTGGCAGCAGAGAAACCTCCGGATGCTCCGGCCCACGAAGCTGACAGCAGTGAAGTCTTCCTGAAGAAGGAGGACTTTCTATTTAACCCCATCGACCCTTGGAAAGGCGAGCAGAGGGACACGCTCAGCGAAAATGATGTCTTCCTGTTTGATGAGAGGACGCCTGCCCCTCCACCCACCAGCGACCTGGAGCCGCAGGAGGAGCAGAGTGAGTCCAGTTTGTGGACCGTGAGGACCACGGATGTCTGAGATACTAACCTCTTGATGTACGTCTCCACAGACCCAGAGCACATCCAGGAGGAGGGCTTCCTCCTCACTAGCACGCTCAGTTCCAGAACAGGGGTTCCTCAAGAGGAGCCCACAGAACGTCCTGATGGTCCTCCTGCAGTCAGCATACTCCCGTCTGTGGAGACTCACTCTAAAGGTTCACTCGATGACCGGTCTGGATCGGGGTTCTCTGGAGATGACCAGGGAGCGGATCTCTGGTTGTTGCCGACGTCAGCAGAGTTTAACATTAGTCGTATCATAGAACGAAACAAGCTAGACGTTCTTCCTCCGCCCGATTTAGAGGAGGACATGGACGAGGACTTGGCCTCAGCAGAACCACCGTTCACAGCAGAGGAAGCACATGCAGGTGATTTGGAAGAAGCAATACCTGCTCCTTCTGAAGGAGAGACCTTCAGCAGATACACAGAGGCTCCTTATCTGAGTCCAGAGCTGCTAACTCCACACATCAGCACATCTCAACAATACTCCATCCCAACACCCCCATCCTTACTTCTACCCCTGGAAACCCTGACTGTGAAGCTGCCTCCACCAACAGTGGAGGCATCTAGACTCTGGAAAGACCACACAGAGACTCCGATGGTTTCCAATGAAGAACCAATCACAGGTTTCCCACCTGAAGAATGGACTCAAAAGACAGGGACGGTGTTTGGTCTCACTGATGGGAAGCTGCAAAAAAACCCTGAAAAGGTAAGGGAAACCCCTGAGAAGGTGGAAGAAACCCCTGATAAGGTGCAAGAAGCCCCTGATAAGGTGCAAGAAGCCTCTGAGAAGGTGGAAGAAACTATTAAGAAGGTGCAAGAAGCCTCTGAGAAGGTGGAAGAAACTATTAAGAAGGTGCAAGAAGCCTTTGAAATGGAGGTAGAAACCCCTGAGAAGGTGCAAGAAGCCCCTGAGAAGATGGAAAAAACCAGTGAGAAGGTGCAAGATGCCTATGAAAAGGTGGAAGAAACCCCTGAGAAGGTGCAAGAAGCCTCTGAGAAGATGGAAAAAACCAGTGAGAAGGTGCAAGCTGCCTCCGAGAAGGTGGAAGAAACTATTAAGAAGGTGCAAGAAGCCTCCGAAATGGAGGTAGAAACCACTGAGAAGGTGCAAGAAACCACTGAGAAGATGGAAAAAAACAGTGAGAAGGTGCAAGATGCCTATGAAAAGGTGGAAGAAACCCCTGAGAAGGTGCAAGAAGCCTCTGAGAAGGTGCAAGAAGTCACTAAGAAGGTGGAAAAAAGCACTGAGAAGGTGGAAAAAACTCCTGAAGAGGTGAGGGAAACCCCTGAGAAAGTGCAAGAAGTCTCTAAGAAGGTGGAAGAAACTACTGAGAAGGTGCAAGAAGCCTTCGAGGAGGTGAAAGAAACCACTAAGAAGGTGGAAAAAACAATTGAGACAGTGGAAGAAGCCTCTGAGACAGAAGATATTGCAGCTGAAAGACCAAAAGAGTCATTAGAGATGGAGGAACTGATCCATCCACTGGAATTACCTGAAGTCCTTAATGCTGAAGTCCACATACCTGTAACCACTGGACCATTGGTCCCAGCAGTGAATGAGTCAGATGGTGGAACCACCACAGAAGAACCTTCAGAAGCTCCATTCTCTGAAACAAAGATCAGCATCAAAGTTGAGATTTTGGAGGAACAGCATGTTGGTACCACTCACAGAACACCTCCAGAACCTGAGGTCATGGACCCTGACCTGGCTGTAGATGAAGTTCTGGTTGTGACAGCAACAGTTGGAACCTCGGTTCCAGAGCGCAGCGACACAATCCTCTCACCTGAGAAGGAATCCCCATTCACCAGAGTATCAGATCTGGTTCCAGACGAAGAAGATCCATTCCACCAGAATCCTGATGATGTCACTGCAGCTCCGATTCACCCTCCAGTCTCAGAGACCCCTCAGTCTACGCTGGAGGTGCTGGTCGGGAGCAAGACCATGGATCAAAGTCTGGATCTACCAGAACCTTCAGGAGGGGAACCAGACCCAGCAAGAGTGGAAGCTCAACCTTCAGAACACAGGAAAGAACCTTTTGATGTGAGGTTCAAATCCCCAACTGGAGAACTAGAACTTTCGGCAGTTAAAGATAAAGTAATCAGAGGGGAACCTTTGGGTTTGGAGGAAGATAAAAATGCTTCTACTGGAGTTTCAGAGAAAAAAGACAGCTTTGGAAGAACAGAGGAACCTTTAACAAGTGATGGGAAACCTTTGAAATGGACCAAAATACCTTCAGAAGTCAAAGAAGACCTTTCTGACGTTCTAAAATTCATAGAAGTGGTACCATTTGAAAGCACAGAGGTTGTTTCTGGGGACAACGCTGAACCATCAGAGGGTGAAACAGAACCTTTGGGTCCAGGAGAAGACATTTTCAGAGCTGCAGAAGAACCTTCTGTAGAGACTTTAGAGGTGAAAGCAGAACCCTCTGGAGAGGATTTTGATGTTAGAGCAGGAAGTGTGGAAAAGGAACCTGAAGAACCTTCTGAAGCAGAAGTTTACTCCTCTGCTGGGAAAACAGGAGACTCTCAGTCACAAGCAGAACCTGTGGAAAAACAAGCAGAACCTGTGGACGAGCAAGCAGAACCTGTGGACAAGCAAGGAGAACCTGTGGATGATCCAGCAGAACCTGTGGAGGAACCAGCAGAACCTGTGGATGATCCAGCAGAACATGTGGAGGAACCAGCAGAACCTTTGGACGATCCAGCAGAACCTGTGGACGATCCAGCAGAACCTGTGGAGGAACCAGCAGAACCTTTGGACGATCCAGCAGAACCTGTGGACGATCCAGCAGAACCTGTGTATGATCCACCAGAACCTGTGGACGATCCAGCAGAACCTGTGGGGGAACCAGTAGAACCTGTGGATGATCCAGCAGAACCTGTGGAGGAACCAGCAGAACCTGTGGATGATCCAGCAGAACCTGTGGAAGAACCAGCAGAACCTGTGGAGGAACCAGCAGAACCTGTGGATGATCCAGCAGAACATGTGGAGGAACCAGCAGAACCTGTGGATGATCCAGCAGAACCTGTGGATGATCCATCAGAACCTGTGGAGGATCCAGCAGAACCTTTGGAGAACCAATCAGAACCTGTGGATGATCCATCAGAACCTGTGGAGGAACAAGCAGAACCTGTGGAGAACCAATCAGAACCTGTAGATGATCCATCAGAACCTGTGGAGGAACAAGCAGAACCTGTGGAGAACCAAGCAGAACCTGTGGACGGTGTGGCAGACGTGGATAACAGCAGCTCTCCATCCTTGGACCGGACCTTGTCGGACGTGTCGGCCATCAACATGAGCATTGACGTGTTCCAGTATGGCGGCGTGGGGGAGGAAGGGGAAAGCAGCGGCTTCTTCAGCGAAGCTCACAGTTTGGACAGAGCTGCTGGAGCTCTGCCGGTCCAGCCTGGCAGGGCTCTCACCGTGTTCTTTAGCCTGAGGGTCACCAACATGGCCTTCTCTCCAGACCTCTTCAACAAGAGCTCCATGGAGTACAAAGCTCTGGAGCAACAGTTCCTTCATCTGGTGAGAGCCGTCCTCCAGGTGGTAAAACCTCAGCGCCTTCTGCCTTATTCATGTGGGTTCTTTGTTTCTCTAGCTGGTCCCGTACCTGCAGTCCAACCTTAACAACTTCCAGAACCTGGAGATCCTGAACTTCAGGAACGGCAGCATTGTAGTGAACAGCAGGATGCGGTTTGGTAAACCGGTTCCCAAAGAGGTGACCAACGTGATCTACCTCATCCTGGAGGATTTCGCCAACACGGCCTACCAGAAGATGAACATGGCCATCGACAAGCACTCGCTGGATGTGGAGTCAGGTGGGAAGTTATGAGGACACATGCAGACAGAAATTACATGACATCATCATCAGAGATGATGTCATCAGGAGTTTGATGGTAGAGGCATGTCCAAAGTCTGGCCCAGGGGCCCAAAGCGGCTCTAGATGAGATTTCTTGGGCTGCTGTCATAAAGTCATTATTATCTGGCCCCCAGCACTTTCTTGGGCCTGGGGTGTCTGGATTGTGATTGGCTAAACTTTGTTATTATGAATCTGTGGCTGCGTGGCCTTCAGTGCCTTAATGTGAAGAACCAATTTCTTTGTTCCCTGATCCAAACCACAGTGCATCGTGGTGGTTTTCCTGCTCTCCCGATTATATGGACATGTTTGCAGTGAGCATTTCATTATGAATATTCTATGACATGTCATGTGACCCCAGATTTAATGTTGACCAAAGTTTTTTCCAGACTCGGGTTCTCCTATCAGAACTTCCCACTAGTTGAGGATTTAGATGCATTTCTGTTCTACATGAAGACATGGGGATGTCGTCAGATAGCTGACATTGTTATCATGAGGTTCAGAGCAGCAGCGTCACACATTTTCACCAAATCTGGCCCCTTTAGGAAAAGGTTCAGGGTCCAAGCAGACAAGCTCATCATGAGTCTGAGGAACCTGCAGTCCGCCTTTCCCTCCACTTATCTAATGCCTCCCATAATCTGTCTGGAAGGAACCTGAGCTGTGGCTCACCGTGACTCACAGTCTGCCTTCCCTCCCATCAGTCAGTGTTGACGAGCAGCGCCCGGAGCGACCCGCCCGTCTGCTTCTGTAAGCCTAAGGACGTCTTTGCAGAGCAACATGCAGACGTTTTCTGGTTTAGGAGCAGCTGCTGCTGCAGTCAGAGTTCCAGTCGCCATAAGCAGACGGGTGGACAGCGCTGTTCCTCAGGTCTGGTGTCAGAAGGGTCCAGGCTCTGGACTGAAGGCAGGTGCTGCTGTTGATGCAGCACAGACTCCAGGCTTCCTGCACGTTTGCTGAGCGGCGGCTCTTTAATCTGTCTGAGCCAATCACGCTGCAGCCGTACCAACCTAATCTGCAGCAATGACTCTCTGGGCTCTGAGCGCCACATAATCGCTGTGGTGCTCTGCTGCAGGGGTTTGGCTTATGAGTCAAAGGGTTTCCAGGATTTAGGTTCAAGGAAAAACCGTTCCTGTGTCTGGAATCAAACGTGGTGCACCAGTCCAGTTCTTTATGCTCAAGGAGGTTTATTTTCGGGTTCACATGGACCAGTCCCTAGAGCATTGCAGGAAACGGACCCTCCCCCCCATTTACAAATGTATTCAGTCTGTACTGCTGAGTAGGGGAGGATGTGTGTGAGTGTCTTCTCATGGGGCTGGTTGGTCCTCTCTGTGTCTGAGCATCTTTGTCAACTTTTATGGTTATAACCATTCATGAGCCAATCAGGTGTTGTCCAGACACAGCTGCTTCCCTCCATGATGGTGGTCCTGACCTCTGTTTCCCAGGTGACCGGGCCGATCCCTGCAAGTTCCAGGCCTGTAACGAGTTCTCCAGGTGCATGGTCAACCAGTGGTCTGGGGAGGCCGAGTGCGTGTGCGACCCCGGCTACCTGAGCGTGGACGGCCTCCCGTGTCAGAGCGTCTGTGATCTGCAACAGGATTTCTGCTTGAATGATGGCAAATGTGATGTCCTGCCTGGCAAAGGCGCCATCTGCAGGTGGGAGGTTCAAGCAGACATACGAGCAACTGCAGGTGGTTACTTTCTCCAGAGTGAAGCTTGAGTTGAGCGTGGATCTCATTTACCGTCAGACTGTTGTCCAAATGAATCAGCTACTGTGTGGCGGGAATATTTCACCTAGTCCAAAGGGCCAGTAGAGATCACAAATGACTCTTGGGTCATATAGAAACTATCCATCCACTCATCCATCCACTCATCCATCCATCCATCCACTCATCCATCCATCCATCCATCCATCATCCATCCACTCATCCATCCATCCACTCACTCACTCATCCATCATCCATCCATCCACTCATTCATCCATCCATCCGTCCATTACATCCATACTCACTGTGTGAGTGAAGGGAGGGTTCCCTCTAGATACCTTTCTGTCACCGGAACACAGAACCACACTTACATTCTCACATCAACAAACCAATTAAGCCTGTTTTTGGACTGTGGGAGAAAACCGTAGAAAATCCACACCTAGACCAGGAGAACATGCGATCTCCGGGATTTAAACCAGGACCTTCTTTATGTAAGGCAAGAGAGCTAACCACTGCACCACAGTGCACCAGTTTGTAAATCCAATGTATAGAAAATCTGTCTGCATACATGTCAGTATCTGCTCACAGGGGGCCCACCTTTGGCAAATACTGGGGGGTGTCAGTGGGATTTCACTCTGTTCTCTGCCGTAGGTGTCGAGTCGGGGAGAACTGGTGGTACCGGGGGGAGCATTGTGAAGAGTACGTCTCTGAACCGTTGGTGGTGGGCATCGCCATAGTCTCTGTGGTTGGCTTTCTGGCCGTAGCGGCAGGAATTATCTTCTTTTTGGCCAGAACACTCAGGGAGCAATACAACGGGGACGACACAGAGGACCCTCTGCGGTGAGCCACAACTCCAGGATGGAGACGTTTACACAGACGGAGATCGTCCAGGCTGAACTCCTTCTCTTTCAGGAGGGGGGAGAGCGATCCCAGTCTAAAGCGAGCGACCAAATTCAACCCCATGTTTGAAAATGATCCAGTGACCTCACAGTACTACCGTCGTTATGACGACGGCATGTCCCAGCACGCAGACTCTGCTGTTCTCCAATACGCCTCCAATCCAGTGACCACCGAGGAGACACTCCACATTTACCGGAACACGGCCCTGACCCCCGAGGTGAGGAAAGGCCCTGATGATTCTTTCACTTATTGCACTACACAGAGAGGGTCCCAACATAACCAATAAAAACCAGCATTTAACCCCCCATCATCCACATTATAGCAATATTAAGCCATTATATGCAGCATTAAACTATTTTATACCACGGTCCGGGTGAATGCTCGATTCTAATTAGCTTCTGGGTGTTCATTAAAACCTGATAACCGCACGGTGAAAGAAGAAGTTCCGGTCACATATCTTAAATGTTCTGTATCACTGCGCTGGCTTCTTTAAAACAACCTTTAGCTTCATCATCTGGACAAAAACAAGCGGTAAGAGGAGAACTTTCTCTCTGAACTGATGCTTTATTTGACACATCGAAAGTTCAGCATATATATATCGCCGAATCTTGACTGCAGTGGTGGTGCGACGCGGACTATTTGTAACGTGATGCGGCGCTTCGTGTCGAACGGTTCAGGCTTCAACGACTTGTGTTAAAAAGTAATAACACACATTTCGTTGGTCATTAACCCTCACATAACCAGCAGTAAACTTACAATAAGAGCATAAAACCCATCATAACCAGGATTTACCAACATTAATCATCACTAAATCAATTACATGTAAGGGTTAATGGCCTCTAAAGTGTGCATTAGCAGAATTAACGCACTTCGCGGAAGCAACTGTGCGACGCCAGACTTCCACGGCGTGCGTTAAAAAGTGATAATACACACTTTAAAGGCCATCAAGGTGCTTATACCATAGTCATTTATGAAAGAAATAAAAACGAACCAGTTTTTAGTCCTTAATTCTTGGTTTTTCCAATTTGTATTGCTTTTTTCATGAAAAGCGGACTATTTATTATGTGGTGCGGCGCCTTGTCACGTTACCGTGACAAGGCGCCGCACCACCGCTGCGATGATCTATGCTGATCGTCCCGATGGATTGAATAGAGCATCACATCACAGAGAAAGTTCTCCTCTTCCCGCTTGTTTTTGTCCAGATGATGAAGATAAAGGTTGCTTTAAAGAAGCCGGCGAAGTGATACAGAACATTTAAGCTAGGTGACCGGAACTTCTTTTTGGGGCGTGCGGTTATCACTTTTAATGCACACCCAGCAGCCAATCAGAATCGAGTATTCACCCGGACCGTGGTATAATCAGCATTAAACTAAGTAAACCAGCCCATCCTAACCAGATGTTTACTCATTCTCTGTAGCAGGTAACCGGTACTTGACGGGTTGAAGAACACGAGGAACACATTTTTGCTGATGACTGCCAAACATATTTTGTTGTTGAAAATGAGAATTTTTTAGAATGAGGGACATGAAACAGTCTAACCTGTTTGGAATGAACTTAAAAGGCTTCATTGCTTAAGCCCCTCCCCCTCTTGAACTGCTATCTTTGGCTCCTCCCAGTTTAGTAGGGTGACTTTGGTTCTTCAGAGTTGTTGTGATGTTTCTTTGGCCCGCAGAGCCGCCTCTCAGCAGGATGTTGGCGCCGGGCTGATGGGTATTTTTACCTGCAGCTCCTCTGTCTTATGTAACACTCTGGTGACCTCTGACCTCTGCAGGAGATCCAGGAGCGTCTCCGGATAATCGAGCTGTGCTCCAGAGACCAGCGCTTTGCTGACTTTGTGCGGCAGACTCAAGTGTGAGTTTTGTCTCCCTGTGTTGTGGTGTTCTGTCCAGTCCTCAGAAGGTTCTGCTGAAAGACTTTTGTTCTTCTAAAAGAAAGAGTCTGACAGACAAGAAGAAAAGTTGTAGCTAGAAAACATGTATACGAATATTTAACAAAATCAGAGATGTTCAAGTAGTTTTTCATGAGAATCTAGATTAGTCAATGAAACAAAACAAAATGTAACTTCAAACAAATGGAGTCAACAGAAATGTTCAGGTGAAGTTCAGATGGTTCCTCAAGAGGAAATGACAATAAACTGCATGATGAAGATCAGCGTGCAAAAGCCTCTCCTCATCCTCAGCGTAGGACGGTTCTAACTGTCTAAGCCTCTCACCCTGTTTGTCTCTGGGGAGCAGATACCTGGAGAGGAGGGGGAGCTCCACCACATAACTCCTCCCACCTGCTGTCCTCCAGGTAAAACACCCCCCTACCCAGTCTAGGCTCTAGGCTTTAAGTAAGCAGAAGCTAGGACTACATTTCCCATGAGCCTCAGTAGGACAGGCTACGTGTAGCTCCCATAGCTCTTGAAGCTCCTGAAGCTCCTAAAGCTCCTGGTGCTCCTGAAGCTCCTGGAGTTCCTGGTGCTCCTGAAGCTCCTGGAGCTCCTGAAGCTCCTGAAGCTCCTGAAGCTCCTGAAGCTCCTGGTGCTCCTGAAGCTCCTGAAGCTCCTGGTGCTCCTGAAGCTCCTGAAGCTCCTGGAGCTCTTGAAGTTTTTGAAGCTCTTGAAGCTCCTGAAGCTCCTGAAGCTCCTGAAGCTCCTGGTGCTCCTGAAGCTCCTGGTGCTCCTGAAGCTCCTGAAGCTCCTGGTGCTCCTGAAGCTCCTGGAGCTCCTGGAGCTCCTGGAGCTCTTGAAGCTCTTGAAGCCTTCGCTCTTAGAGTCATTTCAGCAGTCGGTAGTTGTTCTTAAAACCCTGTTTCTCCTGCAGACGGTATCCTGTTCCTGTGGTTGGGAAAGACAGTCTCTGCAGGCAAAGATGCCAGACTTCTTTCTATGGATGTTCTTGGCTGGGTTCTCATGAAGGGACTTGGACCAAACCTTTCCTGTTCTTCCTCCTGCACATTAGGATCTCTGCTCACTCGCTGTGGTAGATCACAGGGTTCTGCTCAGTACCTCTGAGGGATGAGCCTCAGCGTTCCTCATCAGTGCCTTCACTGCTCTCTGAGCCTCTCTAGGACTTCATGTAAAGAACCGCAGAACCCTGGATCTGGGTCTGGAACATCTCAGACCATAAACATCTGCTTCACCTCAGCAATGTTTACATTTCTGATCTTTGCTTCACTGTGTTAGATGTGTAGACTTGTTCCTGAGCGGACCCTGTACTGACGCTTCAGGATTTGTACTGAAAATCTGAAGGCTGCAGAACAGAACATAAACCTGTTCTTGCACTGAAGGTTTGGGTTCTCGTGGTTTCCTCAGAGGATTTATTAAACTACAGATGTCCCTGTGATAAGGTCCAGACAGAAAGGAGCCATCCACAGAGTTCTTTAACCTCCAACGGTTGGACCTGTCTGCCTCTACGGAAACATCAAGGTTCTTCATAATCAGGCACATTTTGGTTCTTAAGTTCTGTTTTGGACCTGATCCTGTGTTCATCTAGAACACTAGATTGTTCCGGTTGAGTAGTTTCAACAAAGTTGGTCTGTGGTTTTACAGCTCTGCTACATTCAGTTCTAAGAGGTTCTACGACATTTTTCAGTTTCTTGCTCCATGAAGGCTTTATCTTCTCTAACAGCAAAGGTTCTCTGATTCATTCACTATTTGGTTCTAGCACAGGTTCTCTGGTTCTTTTGCTGTCAGGTTCACCTGTCCCGGTGTTGTTAGGTTTTGCCACCGGTTCTTTAGTTCCCTCAGCATCGGGTTCCATTACAAATTCTCTTCTTCTCTCAGAATTAGGTTCCTTGCAGGTTATCTTATTCCCAAAGGTTTGAGTGTTGGTTCTACCATAGGTTTACTGGTTCCCACAGTGATAGTTTTGGCATTAGTTCTTTAGTTTCATACGTGTAAGGTTCTGTCACAGGTTGTCTTTTACACCGGGTTCTTCGTGGGTTCTTTGGTGTCAGGTTTTGTAAAAGGTTCTCTGTTTTTTGTGTCAGGTTCCTTAATTGTTTTTCTGATTTATTCAGTGTCAGAGTCTGCCCCAGATTCTCAGGTTCCATCAGCACCAGGCTCTGTCACAGATTCTCTCAGATTCTCTTCTCTAACCCTGTTTGTATCACGTTCTATTAGTAGTTCTCTGGTTCTTTCACTTCAAGATCCTAACACAGGTTTTCTGGTTCCTCCAATGTCAGGTTTATCACAGGTGTTCTGGTTCCTGGTGGATCCTCTCCCATTCTGTTGGAACCATCTTGTTGCCTAATGATGTTCTTATTGTTGTGTTCATGTTTTGTCAGTTTTACATTTTCCCTCTTGTGTAGTTAATGGTGAAATAAGGAGAACGTGAATGGTCAAAGAACCCAAACCAAAGAGAAGGTGGTCTCTGCAGAACCCTGAACATGCAGCTCTCTGGGTGGTAGTTGGTTGTAGACGTTCCGTAAATGTGAGCATTGTTCTGTAGTCAGCAGCCGGTGAACCTCAGTGTAAAGCAGAAGGTTCTGAGATGATGACGTGTGTGCGGTATTGTGTCGTTGTCTGTTGTGCGTTCCTGTGTTTTGTATTGTGTTTTCTATGCTGTTTGTTCAACACTAGAGCAGCACAAACCTGCCGTTCTCTCTTCTCTGGAATAAACATTTTTCACACATCGCTGCTCGGAATCGGCTTCTTGGCTCTTTGGGGAGGGGCTGTGACATGGGTGTGTGTGTGCATGGGTGTGTGTGTGTTTGTGTGTGCATCCCTGTGTGTGCATGCATGGATGTGTATTTGTGTGTGCATCCCTGTTAGTGGATCTCTGTGTGTGCGTTTGTGTGTACATGTGTGTGAGCGTTTGTGTGTGTGTGTGTTCTTGTGTGTGTGTTGAAGCAGTTGAAGGAGGAAGATCTGTTTGTTTATGGGAACCTCTGTCTTTAAGCAGAGAACCAGAACCTCCGTTGGTTCTAGGCTTCATGTTCTCCATCAGTGGAACCCACCACAACCAGAGCATCGGTTTAAAGTCTGGACGAGGACAGAAGACGTTCTTCTGAATATTTATGGTTCTGTTTACATTGGGTTCCTCAACAATAACATCCGGGTTCTTTAGAACTTTGTGATGAATGTTCTTCATCAGGTTCTCCTCCTTCCATTTCTCAAACTCAGAGGAAGGTTTTTTTTTACCTTTAAACACACCAACATCTGTAGGCTTTTATTTTGGAGGCACGGCACAGCAGGGAGTCAAAATAAAAGCTCATGGTTCCGATGAACAGATGGGTCTGACCTTAATGACTGAGGTAAGTGAACAGAACCAGAACCAGACTTTCAGCTGGGACTGATTCTTTACGTTTCCATGCGTCTGTTCTTCTTTTATTTCATTTATTCTGCTGTTTTTACCTCTTCCTCCTCTTCTTTCCTGTTTTAATCACCTCCTTCACGTGTCTCTCAGTGGAAACTTGTGAGGCTGATGGGAAATAAAAAGGATTCAGCTCCGCCTCTTTGGGTCCAGACGGCGCTGGTGACCTTTTAGATGCTCAGCGTTTCTTCAGGACGAAGGTGTTAGATGATCTGAGGAACTTCACAGAGGGAGAAGGAGAACCCTGGAGACACGGCTCCTCCATCCGGTTCCTGGTTTACCGTCTATGCAGGGGCGGAGCTTGTCCAGGTGTGTACTGGTCAGCCCAGAATTAGCCATAGAGCTCCAGGGTGAGAAGGGCATTCTGGGAAAACGCTCATTCCCGTCCAGGTGTGAGAACGACACGGTCTCCTCACCTGGACTGGTGTCCGGATGTTCTCCAGCTGTGGAACCTTTCTGTGGAGAACATCAGAACATATCATGTTCACGATCCAGAACCTTTCCTGGAGCGTGGAACATGTTTCTAGTCTTTCTCTGAGGAGAACCTTTGTGGTCCATGTTCTGTTCTGAGCAGCTGCAGCTGTCGGGCCCAAACGGGCCTCTCTGGTGTTCTGGGGGATTTCCTGATTTCATGTTCTTGTTTATGCAGTTGGAGAACAGCCCTTAATGGTGGGGTGGGGGTGGGGGGCAGCCCCCTCATAATGGGGGGGGGCTCCCCTTTATGCTGGGAGCTTTTCTCCATGTGGGCTGGCATGAAAACTGAACCTTCGTCTTCTGTCCAAAGAACTCCAGGAGAGAAGAAACGAGGAGGTCGAGAGACATCTGGAACCATTTACAGGGGAGAGAGAAAGAGAGAGAGAGAGGGTTCTGGAGGATGAAACCAAAGAGGGACGAAGAAGCAGCTCTTCCTGTCATCCAACATTTATCCATCCAACATTTATCCATCCAACTTTTATCCATCCAACATTTATTCATCCATTCTTCCAACATCCCTCTAACATCCATCCATCCCTCCAACAGACATACATCCATCCCTCTAACATCCATACAACCATCCCTCCAACATACATACATCCATCCCTCCAACATACATCCATCCATCCCTCCAACATACATCCATCCATCCCTCCAACATACATACATCCATCCCTCCAACAGACATCCATCCATCCCTCCAACATACATCCATCCCTCCAAAAGACATCCATCCATCCCTCTAACATCCTTCCATCCCTCCAACAGACATACATCCATCCCTCCACATAACATCCATTCATCCCTCCAACATACATCCATCATCCTCCAACATCAATCCAGCCATCCCTCCACATACATTCCATCCATACCCTCCAAATCAATCCATACATCCATCCCTCCAACATACATCCATCCATACCCTCAACATCCATACATCCATCCCTCCAACATACATACATCCATCCCTCCAACCTACATCCATCCATCCCTCCAACATACATACATCCATCCCTCCAACATCCATCCATCCATCCCTCCAACATACATCCATCCATCCCTCCAACATACATACATCCATCCCTCCAACATACATCCATCCATCCCTCCAACATACATACATCCATCCCTCCAACAGACATCCATCCATCCCTCCAACATACATACATCCATCCCTCCAACAGACATCCATCCATCCCTCCAACATACATCCATCCCTCCAAAAGACATCCATCCATCCCTCTAACATCCATCCATCCCTCCAACAGACATACATCCATCCCTCCAACATACATCCATCCATCCCTCCAACATACATCCATCCATCCCTCCAACATCCATCCATCCATCCCTCCAACATACATCCATCCATCCCTCCAACATCCATACATCCATCCCTCCAACATACATACATCCATCCCTCCAACATACATACATACATCCCTCCAACATACATACATCCATCCCTCCAACCTACATCCATCCATCCCTCCAACATACATACATCCATCCCTCCAACAGACATCCATCCATCCCTCCAACAGACATCCATCCATCCCTCCAACATACATCCATCCATCCATCCCTCCAACATACAACCATCCATCCCTCCAACATACATACATCCATCCCTCCAACATACATACATCCATCCCTCCAACATACATACATCCATCCCTCTAACATCCATCCATCCCTCCAACAGACATCCATCCATCCCTCCAACATACATACATCCATCCCTCCAACATACATACATCCATCCCTCCAACAGACATCCATCCATCCCTCCAACATACATACATCCATCCCTCCAACATACATCCATCCATCCCTCCAACATACATCCATCCATCCCTCCAACATACATACATCCATCCCTCCAACAGACATCCATCCATCCCTCCAACAGACATCCATCCATCCCTCCAACATACATCCATCCATCCCTCCAACATACATTCATCCATTCCTCCAACATACATACATCCATCCCTCTAACATCCATCCATCCCTCCAACATACATCCATCCATCCCTCCAACATACATACATCCATCCCTCCAACATACATACACATCCATCCCTCCACATACATCATCCATTCCTCCAACATACATTACATCCCTCCAACATACATACATCCATTCCCTCCAACATACAGTACATTCCATTCCCTCCACATACATACATCCATCACTCCAACATACATCCATCGCTTCCACATACATCCATCCATCCCTCCAACATACATACATCCATCCCTCCAACCATACCATACCTCCATCCCTCCAACCGACATCATCCATCCCTCCAACAGGCATCCATCCAGCCTCCAACATCCATACAACCATCCCTCCACATACATACATCCATCCCTCCACCAGACATCCATCAATCCCTCCAACAGACATCCATCCATCCCTCCAACATACATACATCCATCCCTCCAACAGACATCCATCCATCCCTCCAACATACATCCATCCATCCCTCCAACAGGCATCCATCCCTCCAAAAGACATCCATCCATCACTCCAAAAGACATCCATCCCTCCAACATAAATACATCCATCCCTCCAACATACATCCATCCATCCCTCTAACAAGCATCCATCCATCCCTCCAACATACATCCATCCATCCCTCCAACAGGGCATCATCCCTCCAAAAGACATCCATCCATCCCTCCAAAAGACATCCATCCCTCCAACATACATACATCCATCCCTCTAACAAGCATCCATCCATCCCTCCAACATACATACATCCATTCATCCAACATACATACATCCCTCCAACATACATCCATCCATCCCTCCAACATACATACATCCATCCCTCCAACATACATACATCCATCCCTCCAACATACATCCAGCCATCCCTCCAACATACATCCATCCATCCCTCCAACATACATACATCCATCCCTCCAACATACATACATCCATCCCTCCAACAGACATCCATCCATCCCTCCAACAGGCATCCATCCATCCCTCCAACATCCATACAACCATCCCTCCAACATACATACATCCATCCCTCCAACATACATACATCCATCCCTCCAACAGACATCCATCCATCCCTCCAACATACATCCATCCCTCCAAAAGACATCCATCCCTCCAACATACATACATCCATCCCTCCAACATCCATCCATCCCTCCAAAAGACATCCATCCCTCCAACATACATACATCCATCCCTCCAACATACATACATCCATCCCTCTAACAAGCATCCATCCATCCCTCCAACATACATCCATCCATCCCCCCAACAGGCATCCATCCCTCCAAAAGACATCCATCCATCCCTCCAAAAGACATCCATCCCTCCAACATACATACATCCATCCTTCCAACATACATACATCCATCCCTCTAACAAGCATCCATCCATCCCTCCAACATACATACATCCATTCATCCAACATACATACATCCCTCTAACAGACATCCATCCATTCCTCCAACATACAAACACATCCATCCTTCTAACAGGCATCCATCCCTCCAACAGGCATCCATCCCTCCAACAGGCATCCATCCATCCCTCCAACATACATACATCCATCCCTCTAACAGACATACATCCATCCCTCCAACAGGCATCCATCCCTCCAAAAGACATCCATCCATCCCTCCAAAAGACATCCATCCCTCCAACATACATACATCCCTCCAACATACATCCCTCCAACAGACATACATCCATCCCTCCAACAGACATACATCCCTCCAAAAGACATCTATCCATCCCTCCAACAGACATACATCCATCCCTCCAACAGGCATCCATCCCTCCAAAAGACATCCATCCATCCCTCCAAAAGACATCCATCCCTCCAACATACATACATCCCTCCAACATACATCCCTCCAACAGACATACATACATCCCTCCAACATCCATCCCTCCAACAGACATACATCCATCCCTCCAACAGACATACATCCCTCCAAAAGACATCCATCCATCTCTCCAACAGGCATCCATCCATCCCTCCAACATACATCCATCCATCCCTCCAACCGACATACTTCCCTCCAAAAGACATCCATCCATCCCTCCAACAGGCATCCATCCATCCCTCCAACATACATCCATCCATCCCTCCAACAGACATACATCCATCCCTCCAAAAGACATCTATCCATCCCTCCAAAAGACATCTATCCATCCCTCCAAAAGACATCCATCCATCCCTCCAACAGGCATCCATCCATCCCTCCAAAAGACATCCATCCATCCCTCCAACAGGCATCCATCCATCCCTCCAACATGCATCCATCCATCCCTCCAACATACATCCATCCATCCCTCCAACAGACATACATCCCTCCAAAAGACATCCATCCATCCCTCCAACATACATCCATCCATCCCTCCAACATACATACATCCATTCCTCCAACATACATCCATCCATCCCTCCAACATACATACATCCATCCCTCTAACAGGCATCCATTCATCCCTCAAACAGGCATCCATCCATTCCTCCAACATACATCCATCCATCCCTCCAACATACATACATCCATCCCTCTAACAGGCATCCATTCATCCCTCTAACTGGCATCCATCCATCCCTCTAACAGGCATCCATTCATCCCTCTAACAGGCATCCATCCCTCCAACAGGCATCCATTCCTCCAACAGGCATCCATCCATCCCCTTGACAGGCATCCATTCATCCATCTAACAGGCATCCATCCATCCATCCAACCACCAAAAGTACTCCTGTTAATATTCATTCTTTCACTCATCCATCCATGTATCATCCATCTATTTTATATTTTTCTAGCATCTATCCTGCCTTTCTTCTCCCCCTGTAGAAGCAGCAGCTGACCTCCTCATGTTTGAGACTTTGTGTTTATGTTCAGAACTGGACTGATTCTCCTCCCCATGATGATTGTCAGCTTCGTTTATTTTGTTGTAATCTATGAAAGGTTTTGGAAGACCTCATCTGAACACTGACTCGTGGACTTCCACGATAGCGTCTACCGTTTGTGACAGGTCGCTGTGTTCCAGAACATGATCTTCATGTCTTCAGGAGACTCTGATGGAACAAAGTCCAGATGGACTCATGAACGGTTTTCATTAAACGGCTGTTTTCACGCTAACCACCTCAAAGCAGCATTTGAACCCCGAGGAGCTTCACAAACCCACTAACACGGAGAACACACCAGCAACCACCACCAACAGCTGTGTGGAGGGGTTGGAGCGTGTGTGCATGTGTGTGTATGTGTGTGTGCATGCATGCGTGCGTGTGTCCAGCAGGAACACAAAGGCGGCTTTGTGCTGCAGCCTCGGGGCTTACATAAGCGTCTCTCCGCTCAGACTTCTTTGGTGAGGTCATGCAGGTGCTCTTGGCTGCCGCCAGCCTGATTGGTTAAAGAGCTGATGGTGGATTTTCTGTTAGTTTTTTAGTCATCAGAGAATTAGCATCGTAATATTTATAAACAAACATTTGAGGCTGCAGCAGATTCCTTCACCGACGTCTGCAGGAAGAAGTTTAGAGGAAAACATCATTGAACAGGAAAAATTTCACAATAAAATGCTGATAACAAAAATCTTCACAATAATCTGCAGAAGAATCACAGAATCTGTTGCAGAAACGTTTCTAACGAGGAAAGGTCTTCCAAACAGAAAAGCGTGCGTTCCCATCATTGTGGTCATGATGGAGCAGATCTGAGTCTGGTGTTAATAAACTTCAGCTGTGATCGCTCTGAGGGAACACCAGCTCTTTATTGTTGGGGTTGGAATAATGACTGCACATCACTGCACTAATGATGGTCATAAAAGTTTAGTGGGAGACACTTTTCAACCCTCATGAAACTCCAGTGTCGGCGGTTTCACCCACTTGTTTTCTCTTGGAGAAGACGCCTGATTGGCTGCAGCAGAGAAGAGGCTCTTGGCCTATTTGGCGACATCTCAACGGTTAACGTGTTTGGCGTCGTTGACCTGATCTTCATCAGTCTGAGGCGACCAGGCCTCTGTGCTTTGACGTGTCAGTTTGTGTGTGTTTGTATCTGTGTGTGTGTGTGTGTGTGTGTGTGTGGTCTCTGTTGCTCTAGTTCAGACACAAAAGGAGAGGACCTGGGAAAACCTGAGACCTGGGAAAAACTCCTGACTCCTGATGAAGTTCTCTCAGCAGAGCCAGCAGGTTCTGACGTCTTCATCAGCAGACCTTCCAAGTCTTCATTGTATCTTCATCGTTCTTTCAGCTGCTCTTTCCATCCTCTTCCTCCTCCTTTCGTGTCCACGTGAGGCAGCACGTGTCGGGTCCACTGTCCCAGAGTCCAGAGGGTTCAGATTTCCGTCAGTGCTCCCCCTCCTCTTCTTCATGACTCCTCTGTTCTTCATGGTTCTGGCTCTTTCATGTGTGAGGACAGCGTGATTTTCCCATCATGCTCTGCTGCTTTACATTTCCTGGGAATATTTGACACAACCCCCCCATAGTGATCCCCACAAGCCTCAGCATGCTGCACTCATCAATGGAGCTCCCCACAGCCAATTAAAGCTCCTCTCTTCCCTTCTGTCCCGCCCACACTCAAGATGCTGCCCCGCCCACATCCGGATTCAGATCAATATCAGTGCAGTGACGGTTTGACATGTGTTCGCAGTTACACAATTATTCAATTTCTCCGGCCTCACGTTGTCAACACGTGTCGGCGCACAAAACACCAGAACACAACGAGGGGGGGTGAGTTGGGGGCACGAGTGCTGAGGGGGGTTTCTGACAGAAACGGCGTTTGATTTAATACAGGCGGGAAAAGATCACAACAGACACCTGCACAGAAACACCGATCACATCTGCAGAAACGAAGGAACAAAACACCTGCACACAAACACAACACTCACAACACAACACTGACAAAACACCAATAACACAACAACATTAAGAAAACAACACACACGTAATAACATTAACAAAACGAACACAACACACTAGGCCAATAAAAACGATTAACTTAACAAACGACAACAACAACACAAACACACAACAAAAACATTTAGAATAAAAAAAACAAGATTCAAAAAAGAAAAACAAAGTTCACAAACCAACATCACCATCAGGATAAAACAACAAAACTCCACTCAGAGGTGAACACAGCACCAACGCACAACTGCTAAAGAGAATCAACTCTAAGACCTGATCAACAGACAAACATCTGCAAGCATACAAAAAAAAACAACACACAGAGGAGACATGAACGGCCCTGAAGGACTCTGGGTTTTTATTTTTCTGTTTTCTTTTTCTGTTAGAAGAACACATTCAGGTCCAAAACTTGAGATTGTGGTAACTTTGTGTTGTTGTGGCCTCCAGCTGTGACAGCAGGTCAAAAAAATCATGTTCAAGATACAGAGAGGAGGGAGGGGGAGGTCTGGGGGCGGGTCCACGGCCAAAGCCACACCCACCCGCCCACCCTATAGATGGTGATGAGTCTGCGGCGCCCCCCACCACAGCAAGGACGCCCCTCTGCCTAAAGTAGTTCTGGGATCTTCTAAGGGCCACTCAGTCAAGCTCCAGCTGTTTCCTCGCCTCCATCTTCATCATCTTCATCTCCTGCAGGCTGAAGCTGTGCAGTCATGGCGGTCCTTCTGCTGCTCGGAGCAACGTTCCTGCTCAGCTGCATCGATGCTCAGAGCGTCCGAGGCAAGTGCAGGGAGCATCTGTGGGGGGCTTTGGGGGTCACGGGGGGTTGAGCTGCAGAAAGGTGGTGTGAAGGAGGTCAAATCATGGGGGGTTTGGAGGGATTGAGCGAGCAGCAGGACAGAAACGTCTGCGACATGTTCTGGTGACTCTTTCTCCCACAACAGAACAAACTGAGTTTATGAGGCGAAGGAACGTCTGCAGAACACGTTCCAACGTTCTCCTCATCAGAGCTGGTTCCTCCTCAGGATCTGCAGCTGAAACCTGAAACTTGCTGCTCTTCATTCCTCCAAACTGCTCCAGCCTCCATCTTCCAGCTCCAACTGCAGCTGCTGCTCCTCTGCCTCCTTCCCAGAAGGCATTTGGCTGATGTTACATTTGGCTGGACGCTACAGCACAGCTCATTTGACTCTAGATGACACCGTCCTGCAGTGTTTTAACAGTAGAAGAGGCGTGTTTATGGATGGGTTAGGTAAGGTCTGTGTTCATCACCTGCTAAGGCTTGGACGTCTCAATGACGGCTTACCTGAAGGATTTGGCTCCCAGTCCTGAACTGGGTTCTCTTGGCCTTCAGACAGGTGTGGGCGGGGCTTACTCCTAACAGGATCAGTACTTTTTCCACATCACTGACCAAAGTTATGTAAGAAGGTAATGGCCTTTCCTAGAAGCAGGAACAATGTTGGAGCAACACAAAGGTCTGATAGGAGGACGAGGACAGTAGAAGCAGCAGATTACCAAACAAAATCCAGATGATCTAACCAGAACCCTAACCTCAAACCACACACCAGTGATGGACACCGCGTCTGTCATAACTGTTAGAACCCAGCAGTGATGAAATATCTTCTATTTCCAGGCTGTAGGGTTAAGTTAAACTAAAGAGCAGCAGGTGCAGTCTAAAAAGACCGGTCATAAATGATTATAATACAGGTGTTACGGTAATAACTGACTTAATACCAATGTTATCAACAGGAATAGAAGAAACAGCAAAGATCTAGAGATTGGCTGTAAATGGAAAAACCCATTCAGACCAACAGCATCCAGGATAAACCGGTTTGGTCCAGAATTATGTAAACGTCACAAATGTCAAGGAATATTGTAAATATTACTCTGTTTTCTAATACCAGTGTAGACAACAACACTTAATCAGAATTCTTTCCCTGCCCCTCCAGTTGTAGAGGTATTTGGTAGGACAGGGGTGTCTGAAATTGTTCTTTAACGGTAGAGCGAAGTGACTTTAAGCTCTGTAACCAAAGAAAGACCATAGATGTGTGAATGTAGCTCTACTTTTAGACCATAGATGTGTGCATGTAACTCTACTTTTAGACCATAGATGTGTGCATGTAACTCTACTTTTAGACCATAGATGTGTGCATGTAGCTCTACTTTTAGACCATAGATGTGTGCATGTAACTCTACTTTTAGACCATAGATGTGTGAATGTAGCTCTACTTTTAGACCATAGATGTGTGCATGTAGCTCTACTTTTAGACCATAGATGTGTGCATGTAGCTCTACTTTTAGACCATAGATGTGTGCATGTAACTCTACTTTTAGACCATAGATGTGTGCATGTAGCTCTACTTTTAGACCATAGATGTGTGCATGTAACTCTACTTTTAGACCATAGATGTGTGCATGTTACTCTACTTTTAGACCATAGATGTGTGCATGTAGCTCTACTTTTAGACCATAGATGTGTGCATGGACCATAGATGTGTGCATGTAGCTCTACTTTTAGACCATGGATGTGTGCATGTTACTCTACTTTTAGACCATAGATGTGTGCATGTAACTCTACTTTTAGACCATAGATGTGTGCATGTAGCTCTACTTTTAGAACAGTGACTCATGACTCCAAACACCAGTTCTGTGTTAGAGACCCACTGTTCTCCCTGATGGAGCAGTTTTGGATCAGGTCCAGGTTCTGCCTCTTTGAAGCTCGACTTTGTTGTTTCAGTCTATCAAACATGAAAGGGGCGTGGCCTCAGGTTAGGGTATCAGAGAAGCTGCAGTGACACCAGTGTGCTGGTTATAGGTGATTTTCAGAAGTGCAGCATAGGTCCTGATGGTTCCACCTTTACTCTGAAAATCTAAAGTTCCTAAAACTAATCCTTTAAATGTATCTTTTAAAAATCTTTGTTCATACTTATCCACAGATTTTAATTTTCCTGTCGTTTCAAATGTTTCTGCAATGTTTCCTCTTTTCTATTTTGAATCTTTCCAGTTCAAATCCTTAACAAATAATTCTTGTTTTGAGCTAAAATGTTTGCAGGAATCCCTGAAATCCTGTCCTCTGACTGATGAAAGATACTTTCGTCTGTAGCTCGCCATCAGAACATGAAGGTTCGGATCAACGCCACCGGTGACACCATCGTCATGAAGTTTGTGCGTCCGAGCGCTCCGGTGAGGCTGGAAGGTTACATCCTGGGATACGGAAGCAGGATGTTCTCCAGACAGTTCATCCAGCTGCCCGAGAATGGACGGACCTACGAGACGGAGATAGGTGAGAGCCGCACTCTGACTCCTCCTTCAGGGTCCCTGTGGGCGGGGCACCGTGACCCAGGTCAAACCATGTGGGTGCTCGTCCTCCTCGTCATCCTCAGCGTTTGAACAACCAGCAGCCGTCCTCCAAACGTGTCTTCAATCCAGCAGAATCTTTGTGAAACCAGCAGAACGTGAGAATCTGTGGAACGTCGGTGCTTCACCACAGCAGCAGGAGGTTCTGATCCGCTTCATGAAACCAGGCCAGCACCTTTGCTCGAGAACATCCAGGCGGGTTCTGGTTCTGGTTCTTGTCAGGCGACCTGCTGGACATCCTGAGATGTTTGCAGAAGGTTTTCTGATGGGAGCGAGCAGAGAGGTTTAAGTGCTGGGTGAAAAATCCGACGTTTCCCTCTTCCTGCTGCGTTTACGTTCAGATGAATCTGGCCGTTCTGGTTTCAGCAGAAACCTCAGATCTTCTTCTGACCCGGGGCGGTTCCTTCTGAGGTCAGGTTTCTCACAGAGTTTGAGCTTCATCATCAGAGGAAGACGGAAGGCGCTGAGAGCTTCCTCTGATGATCAGGAACTCTAACCAGGGGGCGGGGCCAACTCACTGATGGTTTGGTGAGAAGCTTCATCATCATCATCACCACAGCTAAGGAGCTGCTGGGACTTGGGATTGGTTCTGAGCAGAACCTCAGAACCTTTCTTCTTTTACTGACAGAGATGGAGGAACTTGAAGGTTCCAAAAGTCTCTGGTCTTACTCAGATCTGAAACCGGTTCCTGACCACTCCTTGGGTTCTGTTTCAGATGCAGAACCTAAGTACCTGGTGGCGGTCCAGCCAGTCCAGGCCAACGACGTGAAGAAAACCTGCACAGGTGAGTCCATGCCTTCCGGCGCCGTCTGCGATGCTGCAGCCGCTGACAGGAGGTGTCGTGTTCCTGCAGGTAAGGTGGACCTGGAGAAGATGCTGCACCTCGTCATCACCTCCGTCAGCCCCACGGCGGTGCTGCTGTCCTGGGGGAACCACCTGAAGACCCCCTACGAAGGGGACATCAGGAAGGAGTGCCTGGAGGACGGGTGATTCTGCTTTTCTGGTTCCCTTCTTCAGAGGTGGGGGGAACAGGTTGAACTCACCTGTGTGATGCATTTGTCTCCCGCTGCTCGTAAATCTGAGTTTGACGAGCATTTAAGGGGATTTACAAAACCACACGTCATCCTGACCCCATCAGGACCACGATTTACGGCCCCTGAACGTTTTTCCTTCCTCGGAGCTGGAAGGCTCGTCGGAAAGCCTGACCCCCGCCACACCGCGCGTCTCAGCGGTTAACCTCAGCTCTGCTCAGTGTTTGCCTGCTGGATTCCTCTGAAAAACACCCCAAGAACCGATCTGAGCCAAGGGAACATGGCTGAGAAGCAGTTTCCACGCTGAGCTCATCGGCAGCTGGAGGGAAACCGCCGCCGCGCGTTTGTCATCTGCTCGTTAGGAGCTGGAGCTCCGCCCAACAGACCGCCAGACTCCAGTCCGAAGGAAGAGGAAACACCTTCAGGAACGACAGGAAAGCAACAAAAAGAGAGTTGAAGGGTTTATTCAGACCCGCTGAAGAACAGAGCAGAACCTCCAGTGGAACAAGAACATCTGTCCAACTGAATCCATCAAAAGAAAGAAAAGAACGGCGTCTTTGCAGAACTCTGAAATGAAACTTCAGCTTGAAAAGTTTGTCACCCTGAGAAGGTTCCAGTTCTTTAAAGTGTCCCGTGTTCTCTGTCAGGTTCTACACCATCCGCCACAGGGAGAGGAACCGGGAGTGGATCTACCAGACGTGTCCCACCAGCGACATGGTCATCGACAAACTCAAGCCCAACACGCCGTACGAGTTTGGCGTCCGTTCCAACACAGATGGGAAAGCCGGTTTGTGGAGCAAACCGCTGTACCACAGCACCAGCATGGGCAGTAAGGAGTCTGATTCCTCCTTCCTCCCTCCTCCTTCCTCCTTCCTCCTTCCTCCTTCCTCCTTCCTCCTTCCTCCTTCCTCCTTCCTCCTTCCTCCTTCCTCCTTCCTCCTTCCTCCAGCAGAAGCACTCATCTTCCTCCTGCTTTCTCTGTCACAGATAAAAATGTCAAGAAACCTGTGAAGATGCGGCTGTCTCCTAGAAAGCCGATGGTGAGCGACTTCCTAAAGATGACTGTTCACTGACACGACCTCTGACCCGATGTGCATGGTTATTGAGATGACCTTTGACCCGATGTGCAGCTGAGCTTCTTTCAGCTCCACATTTTAAACCTGAAAGTGTTTCATCCCAAAGTTTCCTCATCGTCATCCTGAAACATCTGGTGGATAGAATAACCCTAAACGTAGACTTTTAGTTTTAAAGGTCTTTACTTTATATTTAAAAGTTTTCAATTGAAGGATTTTACTTTGAAAACAAAACAGGAAGTAGATTTCTTCACAATCAACATCAAGTCAACTGGTTAGAAAAGAAAAATAGAAACTTTCTTTCCACATAGTTTCATCTACATGTGATCTCCTCTGTTTTTGTTTTTGCAGAAAGCGGATTCCTTCTTCCCGCCTCGGCTGGGTAAGACCGTTCTCCTGTGGAGGAGACGTTCCAGTTCAGCAGAAACGATCAAACATGTGTGGACCTGAGAACATCCTCAAATCCGACGTGTTAGCTGACGTTTGCAGACCTAAGCTGACATTAGCAGAATTTTAGAGACCTTCACAGACGCCAGCAAACATCTGCAGACATCTGCAAATGTCTGTTTTGCAGATGTTTGCAGATGTTTGCAGGCTGTTGAAGAAGCTTGTAGACATGTAATTGTTTGCTGATGAAGATGGAGACTTGCATACATGTGCATACATGTGCATACATGTGCATACATGTGCATACATGTGCATACATGTGCATACATGTGCATACATGTGCATACATGTGCATACATGTGCATACATGTGCATACATGTGCATACATGTGCATACATGTGCATACATGTGCATCCATGTGCATACATGTGCAAACATGTGCATACATGTGCAAACATCTGCATACATGTGCATACATGTGCATACATGTGCATACATGTGCAAACATGTGCATACATGTGCATACATGTGCATACATGTGCATCCATGTGCAAACATGTGCATACATGTGCATACATGTGCAAACATGTGCATACATGTGCAAACATGTGCATACATGTGCAAACATCTGCATACATGTGCATACATGTGCAAACATGTGCATCCATGTGCATCCATGTGCATACATGTGCATACATGTGCAAACATGTGCATACATGTGCAAACATCTGCATACATGTGCATCCATGTGCAAACATGTGCATACATGTGCATACATGTGCAAACATGTGCATCCATGTGCAGATGCGTGTGCAGGTCTAAACAGAGACCAAAAGCAGCTGCTCTGCAGGTCCCTCAGCGTCTCCAGGATCTCCTTGTTGTTTTTGCTGATAACTAACCTGTCTAAATGAGATAACCAGGTTTCTGTCGTATCTTTTTGGGTTTCTTTCTTGTTTTTGGCTGGTTCTGTCACAGAACGCCTCTCTGATAACGGTGACCTTTGTTGCAGCTTTGCATAACGGGACGAGGCCTCGCCCCCCCTCTGCCGTCGGCGTCCACAGCTTTCCCGGATCGCAGGGCTCCTTCGGTAATCCTCTTTGTTTCTTCCTCTGCTGTCTGTGGTTTGTTCCTCTCAAGGCCACAGGAGCTCTGACGGGACGGCGGGAGCCTCCAGATGGAAACCAGAGCTCCGTCCCGTCAGGGAAGAACCCTCTGGAACATTTGGGGCTTTGTTGGTGCCGCCTGAGTCTGGTGTTTTCTGTTCCTCCTTTCATCTGCTCCCTCCTTCCTTCCTTCTTTTTCTAGAAGTAGCCGCTTGTCCCCCCCCCCCCAAACACACAACCACACACACGCTGGAAATGGCCCCCCTTCCCCCCTCCCTGGACATCCTGGTAACAGGATATTTGCTTTCTAACCCTCACCTTCGTCCATTCAAGCCCCTGGGTGGGCGGGGCCAGAGGAGGCATCACTCGTGGTTGGCCGCATGTTAGCCGACCACAGAGCATCTATGGACGAAGGTGATGTCACCACACTTCACAGATCCAACAGGCCCCGCCCACTCTGCTAGTGTGTGCAGATCAGGTGACTTCAGCAGCCGTCCGTCACGTTGACCACCTTCCACCCCAGAGCTGTGCTCCTGCCTGCTGGACGTGTCGGGGTTCTTCAGGAGCATGTCCTGAAGAATCAAACCAGCAGAAACGTCTTCCATCCTGAGCGAGGGTCTGACCTCTGACCCCAGCGCTGTTTAGATGGTTTCTGCCTACATGGGTTAGGGTCTGCTCGAGCAGGAAACCTTTAAGCTCCGTTCACACCGGGATCCACAGCAGGCGCTCAAGCTACCGCGTTCAATGAATGTAAAGGTGCGTTCAGGGCCTCCCTGTTCAAAAGCTTTGTGTTTATGCGCCGCTACGTCAGTCAGTAGCTCTGTTTTTTGATCTGCATACAAAACAACGACCCCTGAACGCACCTTAAAGTTAAAGCCATGGGACTTTGACCAATCAGGGACTTTGCTTTGGAAGTGACGTGTGGATGGCGTCCCCGTATTTCACTGAAGTACCAGCTGATCATGATCATGAAGGAGTGAAAAATTCCGGTTTGTTTCCGGCTGGAATTCTACAACTTCAAGTCTTTCATGTTTCGTAACAGAGCTGGGAAAGAAGAAGCTTCTCCAGATTTACCAGTGTGACGTTTGACACCCAGACTCTTGCAGCTGTAGGTCCGTGCGCTGCTGAACACCGTAAACACACGTCTAAGAACGCGTTGAGCGCCCTCTGGACATGCGTCACATGCCCGGTGTGAACGGAACATGAAGGGTTGAGGTCTGCACCAAAGACCAACACAGACCCCGGTCTGGACCTGCATTCCTGAGGACAGCACGTGTCCAGAAGGGTCTTCAGTCTGACGTTTGTGGTTGAGTCGGGGTTTCTTTAGTTCCACTAAAGCGTAAAGGAATCCTGAAAGCCTTCTGCTTCAGATCTTGGATTTATGGATGTTTGGTTTCTTCAGACTTGAAGGAAACATCAGTCTTTGGTTTCCCCAGATGAAGGCATCCAGAGACCCTGACTGAAGTGGGTCTGGACCAGGTCTTCCTCAGGAGCTCCTCCGTCTTCCTTCCTCTGTCCTCAGACTGCATGACTGACTGCATGTAGGCCGGCTCAGACCGGATCGGGGTCTGGGGTCTGGGGTCTGGGGTCTCAGCAGAGCTGAGTCCAGGACCCCTGAGGGTCTGACCGGACCCTCATGCAGCCTCTGTCCTCTCTGCTTCTGACAGGCAGCAGGTCCAGGAACGACGGCGTCCGCCGGGCCCAGCATCCCCCCTCCCTCTCTAAACTCCTGCTGACCTCCACCCCTTCTGCCAACATCACTGCCTCCCCCCACGCTAGCCTCTCCCCCAGGAACGGCTCGTCTCCTGACCGGACCACCACGGCGCCCTCTGGTGTCTCTGCGACGCCTCCTGTTGCTGCGGGTAATGTCCTCCTGTGACTGGTTTCTGTCTGCAGACTCTGCCCCCCCCCCCCCCCCCCCCCCCCAAAAGACCAGGATGTGGGGCTTCTCCTGAGCTGAACTCTGTCTCCCTTCTGCTTGACCTTTTCTTCCCACACAGCCGTTGACAGGTCACGGGGGGACTGGTCCCTGCTGAGGCCCGCTATGGCCAATAAGAGGGCCAAAGCTAACACTTGGGGTAATTCTGACCTCTGACCTCTGACCTCTGCCTCCGCCTTGCTATCAGATCCGGCTGGGTTTGTCTGCTCCTGCCTGATCCGCAGGTCTGGCTGCTGCAGGAGCTTCCTCATCCAGGGTCTGCATGCAGCTCACAGTCTCCCAGTCATGACATGCGGCTGCAGCTGCGGCTGCGGCTGCAGCCTCAGTGACTGCACTGTGAAGATTGTAGCTTCATCTTCATCCCGTCTGCATTCGTTCCATCACTCATACTCATCAGAGGTCCATCACTAACAGCTGCTGCCGGCTGGCTGATCTGCAGTGTGGATAACCCAGAACCTCAGTCTGTAACGCAGACTTTTTCATCTCCTAGGTCACAGAAACCTGTCGCTGCCCCCGCAGCCCCACGGCCCGCCACCTCCCCCAGAGGCCGGATCCTCCAGCCCAGCGTCCAGAAACCACCTCTATTCCTTCTCTAACGGCCTTAGACCACCCCAACCTTTCCCTAGATCCAGTAACTCCTCCCCGACGACAGGGATGCTTGGGGGTAAATGTCCTGCAGCCCCTCCTCTGATATGCTGCGTTCACATGTCACACGGGTTCTGGACGGTCCAGATCTGTCGCTCCTCGATACCAGCGGATGTTCCTACAGCTGGACGGGTCTTCGTGTGAAATGTCACAGCGTGTGAATCTGGTGGATCTTTTTCTTTCTCAGTTCTATTCCGATACATGAAGGACTCTGTTGTAGAATTCCAGCTGGAATCAAACCACAAATATTCATTTCTGCTCCATGAACAGTTTTAGACGACTGGTACATCTGTGTTTTGTAAAGGACGCCATCCACGCGTCACCAAACCAGAGTCCCCGATTGGTCAAAGTTCAACTGGTTTAACTGTTAAAATGTAATTTAGGACACCCAAACCAAAAACAAACGTAAAAACGTACAGAGCGACCCGTGAATCAAGAGTTTTAAACGCAGAAGTCCGGAACGCACGTTCACGCACGTTCATGCACGTTCACGCGAGTTCACGCGAGTTCACGCACGTTCACGCACGTTCACATGGACTGTTCATCAGAAGTGGTTGCTGGAACACGCGTTTCTGTGAACGTAGCGTTAGCTGTTGTGCAGACCTTCTCTCTCATTTGGTCCAGATCTGAGAGTTGAACAGGGGTTGCTATGGTTACGATGATGCTAGTCTGAAATCAGCAGTCACATGGGTGTTTAATGAAGGACCTCTATAGGGGTTGGTTGATCTTTTTTGGGTTCCTAAACGGTCTCCTCCTCATCTTAACGCTGGTTTTCTCCCTGCAGTAAATGGACACCGGCGCCGGGGCTTTTCGGCGCCCGAACTAGCCATATGGCACCGACACCGACAGGGTAAAAGGAGCTTTTGTTCCGTCCATGTCGTCTTTAACCCCAGTCACTTTTCCTGGGGTTTCTCATCCATCATGTTCATCCATCTTTTCGTTAATCCATCCGTCTGTCCATCATCCATCTGTCCGTCCTTTGTTCTTCAGCTGACTTTCAGCAGGTTCTGGCAGAGTTCTGCCAACAACCCAGTGTGTTGATGTTCTGAGACGGTTACATAAGTCTGCTCCATGTGCTCACCGCCTCTCTGTCTGGTTTGAGTTTGTTTCCATCATTGGGGGCGTCTGGAATGACAAACATCCTCCACCGCTGATGTAATGTTTGGTTTCATTCTAACCACCATCTCTAAGCTCCGCCCATCCTTTGATAAGCTCCACTTCCTGTCTAAAATCATCTCCAATCTTTTTGCCTGGGGTTCAACCCAGATGAGCTCTCAGTGACCCAACACGTCCGATTCTGGACACTCATAAGGACTCAAACCACACACAGGTGGAGTCCCGTTCTTAGAAACATGATCCCACAGGGCTTTCCGGTTCTCCACAGGCTCTGGAGGACACGCTCTCTGTTCTGCCTCACAAAGACACGTTCCCTCTCTGCAAAAAGGCCTCCAGTTGTAGAAAAAGTGAACCTTTAAAAACATCTACACCACTTCCAACATTTCAAGGTCAAACCAGAGAACCGTTTCTTCTTCCACTGAAGGATAATGAGATGGACAGAACCCAGAGAGGAGGGGCCGTCTGTTCTATAGTCTCAGATATGAACCAGACGTTCCACTTCTATGTCCTAACAGGAACATTTCGGAAGTGTTCCTGAAGAATATTACTTTAGTTTACGTTAAATCTTTGGAGCTTTCTCGGTTCCGTCGATGTTTCCTGTTGGGTCACTATTGGGGTTTTCCAGAACTGGACCACAGTTCTGAGCTTCTCCTCTGCAAACGTGTTCTTAGTCTGCAGTTGGAAGAAAAGACGTCATCCACACGTCACTACAAAGTCTGAGTTCCTGATTGGTCTACACGTTCTACACCTGTGCATTTTGTTTAGAAGGCCCGAAAATGGACTTAAACACGTTTGAGAGCTGCAATGGAAAGTCCCGGACGTAGACTTTTCACTGAAACTTGGGTTCCAGAGTCCGCTGGGATCGTAGTCCAACAAGAGCATGTCTCCAGCTGCAGTCAGGAGCTCCTTCAGGTTCCTCACCCATGTGGTGGTTCTGCCCCAGCCCTCCCAGAGGTGGGGTACGGGTCAGCAGTCCATCGCAGAACCACACACCTCCACTCAATACGAGGATTAGAACCATGAACCTCCTACCACCACACCCCCAGAATCTTCTGAAAGGACAGAATAGAAGTTCTTAGAGAAGCTGTGTGCCACGCTGAGGGTTCTGCTGTGTACTTGCAGCTTGTTGGTATGGGAGAACAGAACATGTGTTACAGCCCCCCCCCCATACAGGGGGGGGGCCACATTGTTTCAGATCTCCAGGAATGTTCTGCGGTTCTGTGTTTGGATCAACTCCTTGATTGTGAGGAATGTGGGCTGTAAGTGCAACAATGGGGGGGGGGGGGTGTTTGTAATTGGTTGCAGGTTTTCCATCCATGTGAAGGTCCGGGGTGGGGGGGGCTCTGCTCAGTTGTTTGTCATGAGGAGGAAAGCTCCGGTTCTCATGTTGGCTCTCATGTTCCAGGATCTCCTCCTCACCCGGTCATCAACACCAGAACCAACAAGGTGGCCAAACCTGGAGGAACCGGTAAGGTCTCAGCAGGGTTCCACACCTTCCTGTTCTTCTGAAGACTGTTAGGTCCCACAATGTCACCTTTATTTTCCAGACAAGGAGAACAACTTCAAGTTTTCTGACAAGCTGCACATCTTGCAACCTAAAGTCCCGGCAGTGACGACCAAGCCCACCAAGAAGGACTGGCGGCAGAGCTCAACTGCCACGCCCACAAGCACAGGTACAACCACTTTGAAACCAGAACCAAACTCAACAGAGCCCAAACACGGAATCCGGCATGTGGGGCCTATTGTTTTTAGTTTGAGATCCATGTTAAATGACCAGAACCCTTCAGAGGAACAGAACAGTTCCTTCTCATCAGTAGAACTCCACAGGCTGCAGGGTTAAAGGTCAGGAAGGTTCCTGCTGCTACACCCCACCTGAACACATAGAACATCCTCTAGGGGCAAGAACCCAAAGCAGCTCATGAAGGTTGTTTTCCCCCAAAGTTCTACAGCTGGACCTGTTCTTCTATGTCTAAGCTCCGCCTTAGCAGCCTCAAACAATAGGGTGAAGCAGACACCAACAGGTGCCTCATCTTTCTGCTTCAGCTCCAAAACAGGAAACGTGGGAGGAGTCCGATCTCTTCAAGTCTCAGCCTGCCTCAGACCTGGACGCCATGGGGAAGAAACGCTTCGTCGGTATGAACGGACGCACCACAGTCTGTCCCGGGTTTGTTCTCATGTTCTCTGACGCGGCTGGATGTCTGGCTTCACCCGCAGCTCCTCACGTTGTCTACCAGACTGGTAAGAAGCCAGAGGAACCCTGCTCCATCACCACCTCCCTCAGCTACTTCCCTGAAGAGGATCGTGGCGAGACCAACGTGACGTCTCCTCCCAGGAACGCTCCTTCCAACCTGACGGTGGTGACGGTGGAGGGATGTCCGTCCTTCGTCATCCTGGACTGGCAGAAAACAGACAACGACACCACAGGTACTGAGCTCTGAGCTCCACCCAGCTACACCTTTACACACCACTATTTCTACACCCGATGTACCTACACCTGCTGTACCTACACTTTCTGTTCCTACACCTGCTGTACCTACACCTGCTGTACCTCACCTGCTGTACCTACACCCACTGTACCTACACCTGATGTACCTACACCTGATGTACCTACACCTGCTGTACCTACACTTTCTGTTCCTACACCCGCTGTACCTACACCTGATGTACCTACACCTGCTGTACCTACACTTTCTGTTCCTACACCCGCTGTACCTACACCTGCTGTACCTCACCTGATGTACCTACACCTGCTGTACCTACACTTTCTGTTCCTACACCCGCTGTACCTACACCTGCTGTACCTACACCTGCTGTACCTCACCTGCTGTCCCTACACCTGCTGTTCCTACACCTGCTGTACCTCACCTGATGTACCTACACCTGCTGTACCTACACCTGCATTTCCTACACCTGCTGTACCTCACCTGCTGTACCTACACCTGCTGTACCTCACCTGCTGTCCCTACACCTGCTGTTCCTACACCTGCTGTTCCTACACCTGCTGTACCTCACCTGATGTACCTACACCTGCTGTTCCTACACCTGCTGTACCTCACCTGATGTACCTACACCTGCTGTACCTACACCTGCTGTTCCTACACCTGCTGTACCTCACCTGATGTACCTACACCTGCTGTACCTACATCTGCTGTTCCTACACCTGCTGTACCTCACCTACTGTTCCTACACCTGCTGTTCCTACACCCGCTGTACCTACACCTGCATTTCCTACACCTGCTGTACCTACACCTGCTATACCTACACCCACTGTACCTACACCCTCTGTATCTGCACCCTCTGTACCTACACCCGCTGTACCTACACCTGATGTACCTACACCTGCATTTCCTACACCTGATGTACCTCACCTGCTGTACCTACACCTGCTGTTCCTACACCTGCTGTTCCTACACCTGCTGTACCTACACCTGCTGTTCCTACATCTGCAATACCTACACCTGCTGTACCTACACCTGCTGTACCTCACCTGCTGTACCTACACCTGCTGTACCTACACCTGCTGTACCTCACCTGCTGTATCTGCACCCTCTGTACCTACACCAGCTGTACCTACACGTGCTGTTCCTACATCTGCTTTACCTACACGTGCTGTACCTACACCCTCTGTACTTACGCCTGCTGTTCCTAGACCTGCTATACCTACACCTCTTTCTGAAGCAGCTATTGGAGTCTTGCCATGTTTCACCATTTCTTTTCATCTTTTCTCTTTCGTATCAAAAGGTTATATGTCGTTACAAACCCTGATGGGAACATATTTGACCACTTTTTTAACAATGAGAGCAGAGCAGTTCCAGCAGATCATCTACTGCTGCTGATTTCTGTTTCCTCCACCCTTTCACAGAGTACGAAGTTATTTCCACCTCCAAAGGTCCTGATGGAGAACAGGTTTCTGTCCTGACCACCAACCAGACCCACACTCCTGTGGAGAACCTCAAGCCAGACAGCACGTAAGTCGACTATGTTTCCTGATCCTCTTATCCAATAGATCTGTCCCCTAGTGGGCAGTACCAGGGGCAAGAGCCAGGGCCCCCCAAGGGAGACCCGCCCCATGCTTCAGACAACCACTCATCCACCCTGCGGGAAGTTGGGGAGAGAGCACTGAGAAGACATCTCCTGCTTGATGCCTGTAATGTCCAACGTCCACCCCCCACCACCACCACCACCTCCAAGGGTTCTAGATCTGCCCCTCACCACCACTTCCGGGTGGTGGTGAGCTTTCAGAACCTTTTATTGACCATAGGTCTTCAATCCTAAGCCTTAAGTCTTTATTCTAATGTCGTAGGCCTCTTCATAAGGTAGTCCAGCGCTATAGAAGTTCAAGCTTACCATTCCTTTTTCAGCAGCTCTAGATCTCTTCTTCAAATTCTGTAGAACCTATTTTAGGGTGAGGGTTAGGTTCTTTTATAAAAGCTTTTGGCTCTTTTATAGCTGTAGCACACCTTGAAGGTTCAGATGTTCCTTGGCGTACCTCAGTTCTTCTGTTTCTGTCCCTCTCCACCCAAATGAATCCAAACCTTCTTCTTTCAGATACGAGTTTAAGGTGAAGCCCAAGAATGAGCTGGGTGCAGGTCCTCCGAGTGAACCCGTGTCCTTCAGCACAGAGTCGGGTCAGGACCATCTCACAGTCAAACCATCATTAGTCCAGACACTGAAAGTCATCTTCACTTTAGAAGACGTTTAGAGTTCCTCTCATCCACTGATGCTTTGATTTGGTTTCAGATGAGCAGCAGTGACTGAGTGGAACCGATAGATCAGCACACATTTAATGTTTGTCATACTGTCATGAAGCTAATGGTTGGTTTTCATGTTCTCTCTGCAGCGGACCCCCGTGTCAGCGAGAACATTTCAGGTGAGCAGGTTTCTGATCTGTAGCCAATGAGGAACTGAGCTGTCCAGTCTTAAGTTGCAGCTCCGGTTTCAGGAAAAGACGCCATCTGGACTCAGTTTCCCTTCAAGACAGACTCTTACTCCGACTGCCACGGAAAGCAGTACGTCAAGAGAACCTGGTACCGCAAGTTTGTTGGAGTCCAGCTGTGCAACTCCCTCAGGTACAAGATCTACCTGAGTGACTCCCTGAATGGTGAGTGTGAATGTTTGTCTTGGTTCTGGATGCTGGTTCTGGACCTCATCTGGTTCCTTTCATTTCAGGTAAGTTCTACAACATTGGAGATCTGAGCGGTTTCAGTGAAGATCACTGCCAGTTTGTGGACTCCTTCCTGGATGGACGGACTGGCCGGCAGCTCAGAGCTGATCTGCTCCCCTCTAGACCTGGTAAGCTCTGAGTCCAACCCCCTCCTGCGGAGGTCCCTGTTTGAGGGCGGTCATGGTCTCTGTGACCAGGTGTTGCTCTGAAGCTCATCCTCTGTGATTTAGGGTTCTTCAGGGCTCTCCGGCAGGAACCGGTCCACTTCGGACAGATAGGTGGACATTCCCACATCAGCTACGTGTCCTGGTATGAGTGTGGAACCCCTATCCCGGGTAAATGGTAGTCTTGAAGAGAATCGTGAAGATCCGTCACCTGGACTGGGACGCCAGCTGGGGGCTAAAGGCCAGTGGAGCCCCTGCAGGACCCAGAGCTGTAAAAACATGTACAGGACTTCATCAGGGGACTGTAAACAGAGAGCATCTTCAGACTATAGCAGCGCGCCTGATCTTTGTACTCATGGAGGTCAGAGCAGGGTGGGCTCCTCAGACTCATTCTAGATTTACTTTGTGGTTCTGTGATGGGAAGCTGGCTCCCTGGAGGAATCTTTCCATAACTCGTGAGTTGTTATTTATCAGACGCTCTTTGGTTCTTCACAGTGAAGACCATCAGCAGCTTCAGCCTGTTCTTGGTGGATTAGGTTCCTCAGAGGTTCTAACAAACCATCCAGCATGTTTCTGCAGCTGAACCTCTGGGAGGAGAAGGCAGCGGTGTTCCTGCAGAGAACATCTAAGCTCACAATGAAAGAACAGGAATGGAGTTGAACCTCAGTATGTTTTGGTCTCATGAACCTGCAGGTCATCATGATGAGTTACTGTAGAAACCAGAAACATTAAGTTCTCGTACTTCAGAGACGGGAACCATCAAACTTCCAGGATGTTACTGAGCTTCAGCTCGGGTCTTTGGTGCTTTGTTCACCTCCTTAAGTCCTCACATGTTTGTCAGACCTTCAGTGGAACCAACCTGCAGGTTCCTCTCATACGTCTGTTTGGAACCGACCTGGCTTGATTCTGTCAGCTTCCCGTCCTGCTGGTCTGTGGTGGGATGCTGTTCTCCACACTTGCTCGCAGAACCCAGAAGGTCTTCCACAGTCAGACTGACAGCAGGACAATCTTCTGACGTCTTTAACGTCTGTTTTTGTGTATTCTGGATTTTTCATAATAAAGTTCTGGTTTCTTTTTTTCGTGTCTTTCTTTGCCTCCATGTGGCTCAAATATTCACCATGCAAACTGATTTGTGGTTCCGCTGCAATGAGCGAAGCTTCAATGTCAATGCTTGACATTTTCCTGAACTAAATCTGGTTCTCCAGCCAACAAGAGCCAGAAAGATGAAAATAAACCAAAATGAACAGTGGAGGCCCCCCAGGAGTGGCCTAACCACCACCACAAGACCGGCTTGGTTCTGTTCATGTTAAAAGGGAACCAGAATAAAGCAAGAAAACTCATCTTTGGTTCTGATCAACCTGTGATAAGAAAAACTGAGTTCTTCAAAGAAAAATCCATCCATCCATTTCTCCATCTGTTTATCCATCCATCCATTTATCCATCCATCTGTTTATTCATCTGTTTATCCACACATCCATCCATCCATTCATGTATCCATCCATCCATTTATCCATCCATCTGTTCATCCATCCATCAATTTATCTATCCATTTATCCATCCATCCATTTATCTATCCATTTATCCATCCATCCCTTTATCTATCCATTTATCCATCCATCCATTTATCCATCCATCTATGTATTCATCTGTTCATCCATCATTTATCCATCCATCCTTTTATCCATCCCTGCCCTTAGATCCTCCTTCTCAGTAATGAGTCAGACAAGAGTGGTTCAGAACCGCCTTTATGAGAAGAAGAGGGAACCACGATGCTGTTACTTCTCTCGGTTTGTTTTTCCTTCAGTAAAGCTCCTTCAGAATCCTCCAAGCTGCTCATCTGGATCATTTACGTGATCCATCCAGACTTTCAAAACGGTGTTGTGTTTTACACCAAAAACACAGGATATCCGGGTTCGATTCCCAGAGGGCGCAGTAAGCTTCATCCACTGTGGATCCACAAGGGGGTCAAGTCTGGGTCCTCCTGTGCCGGTCCCCAGCTCAGAATAACACAGGGTGGGGCTATGTGGCTCTGTGTAAGCTGATTGGCTGTGGCGACCGCTGAAGGGACATGCTAACAGGTGAACAACAGTAGAGAAACATTATCGTGAAATAATCCTAAACAGTTCTAATGTGAGGATTTGGTTTGGACTTTTAGTGACTTTCCTTCGGTTCTGGTCAGGTTCTGTATTCAGTCTCACCAGGTTCAGGTTGATGATCCTCCACAGCTGTTTTCATTTGTGTTAATGATCTCCTGTTAGCTCCTCTGTTTTACTTCCTGCTCTCCTGCATTCTAGGTCCTTCACCTCACATGCCTGACGTTTAGAGTGAAGGCGGTGACAAACTATGGGATGTGGAAACGCCTGTGTGCAGCACTAAACTCTGGAACAGGTTCAGCTCTGAGCTCAGTGCTCAGAGATCGCTCCATCCTACCGGAGCAGACGTCCAACCAAGAGGCCACCAGAAATCCACAACATCCAACTTGAACAGGAACAAGATTGGGTAAAGACCTGAAACCATCGGGTCGGACTCAGAATGTGAACAAGTTCCTTAAAACCGTTTCAATGTTGTAGAAGAAGCTGCAGGAAGAGAATCTGTTTTTATTTACACTAATGTGAGACTCCAAGAAAAACTGGAAAAAAATGTCCACAAAAAACTGCAGATTAAATCTCAAGATAAAATCCACTTTAATAAAAATGTAAACAAAACTTAAAAAACAGGCAAGAATGAAAACCTAAACTTAAAAAAAATACAACAAAAATACCATAATACAAAGCATGAGTTAAAACAGAGATCAAAGCTCTAAAGCAGGATTTGAAGCTGTACTGGTTGATGGTACCCCCTCCTTCCTCCTCGTCTTACAGGCTGGTGGTTCCCTCCTTCACGTCCCTGTAGGTCTCTGTGGTGAAGCTTTCCCTCATGTTCTTCCACAGATGGTACTTGGTGCTGTTCAGGCTGTGTCGGGCCACGGTGAGGAACCGGAACGAGCGCCTCACAGCGTTTCTGAAAGTCGGAGTTCTGGCCGTAAAGAAGATGAAGATCTGAAAACCCTGAAAACACAGAAGGTTCCATGGTTTCATTCCTCAGATCTTTACCCTGAAGACCTCCATGAGCACACAGATCTTTGGGTTGTGTTTAATTTCAGTGAGTAAACCTGAAACTTAGTTTTTTCAGCATTTTCCGCAGCATCCAGATTTCCATATCCTCTGCTGTCAGTCTTCCTTTGGTCACATGTGACGTGAAGGTCAGATGTGTGACCAGACTACAAGAAAATGTCACAAGACATCAATTTTCAGCAGAAATTCCCTCCCTAAGTCTTCAGATCCGTCCGATCTGTGGCCCAAACATCTGAGGAGCATCAGTGTTCTGAGTCCACAGGTGAGACCTGACCTCCTCCCATCACCTGGGAGTCACCTGGGAGGTGAGCTGCAGGTGTCACCACCTCTGTGAGTCATACTAACCCATAACTCACTCTGAGAGAACAGTAAGGAACGTTCTACAATGAAGACTTGGTAACGAGTTTGTTTTCATTAATTCTATCTTGAACAAAACCACCTTGGTTTGGGTGAATATCTGGATGTTTAATGAAAAGCTGGAAGCATTTCTGGAAGTTCCTCAGAGTTAAAGTTCTTCCTTCAAAGTGGCCAAAATCTTTTCCAGTTGGACAAAGTTGGAGAAGATGAAGAACTTCTTGATTTTGCACGAAATAAGAACTCAACTCTGGAAAAAGTGGGAAACCTGGAGCACTGTGGATATTTTCCAGAATGTCAAGAAAAGGTCTGATCCGACTCTGGAAGTCCTTAGGTCAACTCTGGTCCTGAAGATCCACCACTGTGCCGGTTCTTCAGATCTCCATGCACTCCTTGCTGCTGATTACCTGGACCAGGTGTTTTCAGTCAATCAGAAAATGGAACACCAATCAGTGGTGTGGAGTGAAGGCAGACCTGGTGGATCTTGAGGACCAGGCCTGGGCAGCTCTACTTTGGACCCATATATAGTCCTTCCTTCCTGCTTAGTGACACAGCTGGTGAGGTGGGCCAGGCTGTACCTGTGTTGTTGTGCAGATGCAAAACAAGATGCTGAAGGTGGTCTTTGCAGGTCCAGTGGGGACGAGAACCAGATACCCAAGAGTCCAAGAGAGACCCAGCAGCACCGCCAGAGACACGCTGACCAGAACTTTGTTGGTGGAGGACGAGTGGCGGGAACTGAAACCAGACCAGGAGACTCAGATACTCTCAAAAACAAACTTTCACTAGAATATTTTATTATGATCGGTTTAAAGTATGAACCGAAGCAAACTCTGAAGTTTCTTTAAAGGGGAACGTCTTGCTCTGTTTTGTTCTGATTTGGTTTTCTGTCAATTTCAAAGTAGAATTCAAAGTTTTTTTCCTGAGTTTTGGTCAAATAAAAACAAAGTTTGAATATTAGTTTTCTATTTCAGTTTTTGGGTCTTGGTTTTAGAATTTCTCTGTAAATAAAAAACTTCTGTCCATATCTCTGCAGGGCACCTCACTTGGATCCAGAAGATCCTTCAGTTCCAGAACGGATAGAGGCTGAGGACCACTGACCTTCTGAGGTTGGGGTCCCGGCAGGTGATGAGCGATGTGAGGAGCAGTAGAACCATGTTGTAGATCAGGATCAGGCCCACTGGAAGCAGAAAGCCCCAGAACAGAGGTTTCCTGAAGCTGAAGTGACCCTTCTCCAGACCAGCAAGCCAGCAGCTGGAACACAGAGTAATCAATGAGCGGTGCAGAACCAGACACGGGACGACCAAACGGAACTCAAACCCACAACTCCTCCTGCCGGTATCCCAATGGCGAGTCTGCTCTGTAGGTCACCGCCAGGGTCACCGCCGTGAGGACAGCAGGAAATCCTGACAGGAAACAGCAGCGTTTGAAACCAAAACCGTTCCTCACTGAAGAACACCTAAAACCCTCTGAACACCAAAGTCCATTGTTCTCTGTTCACCAATTATTTATTTGTCTGTCGGTCATGTTTACTGTCCTTTTCCCTTCACGTGTCCTTCATCTTGTTCAGTCGTTTGTGTAAGCCGACACACGGGACCTACCCCATCCCACTGCCACGCTCAGTGGCTTCCAGAACGGTGGGAGACTCCGGCGCATGGAGCGGACCAGCAGCACCAACTGGGTTCCATACACGCTGTTCCAGGAGAACGTGGCCAACAGGAAGAAGTGTTGCAGCGCAGCCACCGCTGTGCATGGGCCGCGGTCGGGCCACACGTGCTGCTCAGAGTCCGGGATGACGTTGTCGTCCACGTCCTCTGGTTCTGTGATCCTAGGCTGGTTCTGGACTCCAGCGATGAAGGTGACGATGAAGGCCAGCAGGCTGACATAAATGAAGAGGAGGGCCAGCCTGGAGTTGACACTGGTGGTCTGCTTCCGGGGCGTCCTGAGGAAGCTGAGGACAGGAAGTCTGTTCATGAGAAGGTTCTAGGTCGTTTCTGTCATGGTTCTGTTTATATACTAATGTGTTCTAACTCTTTGTTGTGGTTCACACCTGTAACCCCCCCCCCCCAACCCCCTCTGCATTGTCGAATGATTCCTGCAGCTCTGGCTCCTCCCACTTTCAGATCACATCACAAAGTCCTGGTCCCTCTCAGAAAGGGACTTTGGCTCTGAAGATGGTCTGACACTTCTGGTCTAGACCTAAACCTGCTTTCTATCCTTTTCAGAACATAACTTGAGACAAACTGGGAACCAAAGAACTTGAACAAGAACCCTTTGAGTTCTTCCTCAAAGAGTTCTCATGTAATCCCCCTCAAATCTCCTAGTGACCATCATCCGTGTGAATCAACCGTACTTTTCTCGGATGTGGTGGAGGATGGTGACCACCAAACCCAGGATGGAAAACGACAAACCCACGATGGATATTATGTTCAGAGCCTCTGCATATTTGAAATCCTCTCTGTAGGACTGAAGCACAAACAGGATGAGAACATGGTCGTCCAGAACTCTGAAAGACTCGTTCCTGCAGATCTTCACCCAAAGAGCAGCAAAGTTGGTGGTGTGGTTACAGAAACATCTCAGAACTCCATCTGAAGCTTCTCTCTTAGAACAGCCAGTGGTACTCCAGTCCAGCAGGCTGTAGTTCCAGAACACGCAGGAGAAGTCGTGCAGCAGGAACCCATCAGGGACCTAAAAGGCAAGAACTGCTGTCAGAACCTCTGAGCTGAGCTGTGTCTCTGTTCCCTGCAGCTGGGGGGTATAAGCAGGAAGCTGATGTCAGCAAGGGGGGACCTGGGAAACCGAATTGGTCATGGATCTGATTCCGTTTGGCTGGATTGTTGTGGGGGTGGGCTAAGGATGTGTTTGATAGTCCTAAGAAGATGTTGTCAGTGATCTGTGTTTAAACAATGATGATGGGGAAAACGGGGGCCTTTCTGGGTTTGGTGGAACATTGAGTCTCACTGCTGGTCTGAACTGCAGCTCCACGTGTTCTGGTGTCATGCTGCGCTCCTCGCCCTGGACGGTGGCGGACAGGACCCGGATGGTAGCCTGGCGGCCCCTGTACCGTTTTGATGTGAAGAAGTGGTTGTTCTGGTAGAGTACAAAACCCATGGAGATGTTGGACACCGTCTGTGTGGAACCTCCTGACACCATGAGAAGACAACAGTGGTTAGTGCTGGTTAGCCGTAACCCCATTAGTTATTGCCAGTCACCTGCAATGGCTAGTAATGACTAGTGAGGGTCTGTACATTAGTTACTAATAGCTATATATAGATTAGTAATGACTAGTGAGGGTTAACTGCATTGGTTAGCATAACATGTTAGGATGGAGAACCCAGGAGAAAGAGACTCAGAAGGTAAAGGTTTAGTAGAAGCTCAAACATGACCAGAACTGTTCACTGAAAAGTGGGCAGGGAGAGGAGCCATGATGATCAGGGTCAGAGGTGAGAGGGAGCTCCAGTAAACGGTCCAAAGGGTTAATCCAGATCGTAAGGGAACGCCGGGACACTTGGTAAATCCACGGCTAACTCCAGGTTCAAAAATAGAAACAAAGTCAAGAAAACTAGGATTTAGCAAAGAGAACAACAACATTCTGTCAGAGAAGTTGAGCAATGAATGCAGCTGAGAGAAGGTGAGGATGAGGAGGATGAACAACAGCTGCTGGAGGTCAGGCAGAACAGAACAGTTGGTTCTAACTAACTGTCATGTTGGTTCTGACTAATGCATTAGTTAGTACTGGTTGATTGCATCAGTGTAGATTCTCATTCAAACAACTAGAATAGTTCATGTCCTATTATAGACGCATTAATGCTGATAGTTGTTGATTAACGGCATTAGGTAGTGCTGCCATGAGCTGGTTAAGTGTAGAAGCCAGTGTTGGTTGACAGTGTTAATTATTGCCAGATTCTGTTTTGCTGGTAACTGAATTAGTCAGCGGCTGTTAAACCTCTTTGCTTAGACGGGTGGAGCCTCACCGGCAGGCTGACCTGAGCGAAAGCGCAGGTAAACCAGCGCTTCTACCGTCGTCCCGTTTTCCACCACCACATTTGGAGCGTTGGTGTTCAGCTGGAGTCTGTTGGCTGAAAAATTCCCAGACGTTCCTAAAAACCAGAGAGTTTTTATCAAAGCAGAGCTGGAGGGTCATGACCCCAACAAACTGATAGACAATCACATAAAAGTACTGATAAAAGATACTGATGCTTTTTTCAAACTGTTCTCCAGACTGAAGATGTCTTTTTTAAGGGCAGGGCAGAACCACAGAAAATTGGCTTCAGTTTTCCTTCTGCCTTTTGGTTCTTTGTGTCTCACCAACCTGCCAGGGAGGTGAACTGGATCCCCTGAGAGTCACCAGCCAAGACACGGGCCGACTGGACCACCAGGTTTGGTTGAACCACTTGAGATGTGTTGTGACTGCGGCTCAGGTTCACAGAGAGGTTATCCAGAGTTTGGGTCAGACTGTAAACAAGCAAACGTCAGCTAAACCAGAATTCAGAACCAGATTCTGTTCTGAAGCTTTGGCTGCTCTGAATGTGGTTTCCACTGTTAGCTAGCGCAGTAGGAACACATGAACTGTCGGGTCATCACAGGATCTCTCTACTAGAAGACTGTGAGGAGAGCGAAGATTAAATAAACGCCCTCATATCCCCAACCCTGTGTGAAAGCCTATGACCACGCCTCTTTCCCCTTTGGCAGCAGTGTGGAGTCATTTCTGTTCTACCTCTGGGTGGCATTGTTTTCCTCTGTGTTGACGGGAGCGCTCATCAGCTGGCTGACGGTAGCGATGGCTGCTGCCCTGACGCTCTGAAACACATGACATCACAGTCCAACCAGCCGCTGGCCCAGGTCCTCACCCCCCACTTGTCTGTTTCTACCTCTGTGGCGTTTGGAGACTGCAGCAAAGTGTTGGCGATCTGGGTGGCGGCTGTGATGTTTTCTGACTTCATCTCCTCTGGTTTAGAGGTCAGGATCTGAGTGCTGGAGGCCAGCAGCTCCAGATCTGCTCCACTGGTGAGCTGATGATCAGGACCAGGAGTGACAAACAATGAACCTGGAGATCTCTTGGAGAAGTTTAATCTGGAGGTCTCTAAGAGAACATTAATATGGAGGTCTCTGAAAGATCTTCAATCTGGAGATTTTAGAGAGAACTTCAATTTGGAGGTCTTTGACAGAATGTTCCTTTTAAAGATAATCTGATCATTTAGGTCAGGGCTGTTCATTTCTGGTCCGGGAGATCTACCCCCTGCCTGTTTTGCAGATCTCAAAGCCCTGCTAGCTGCTGATTCGCAAAATCAGATATGACTGAATGAGCAATCCTGGTCCAGGTAATCAGCAGCAAGCAGAGCAGAGAGAGCTGGAAAACAGGCGGATGGTAGACCGGGAATGAGCAGCCCTGATTTAGGTGAACACATTTGTACAAGGTCATTTCTCACATTCTGCAGGATGTCGCTCAGCGTCTGTGCACACTGAAGAACACGAACGGGGCCGAATCCAGGGACTTGACCTCTGGGCAAACATCTGGCTGATGCCTGAGGTTTTCCAGCTGAGGGAACAGTTTCAGGGTTAAAGTGGGAACTACGGCAGGTCTGTGTTCATGGGTGGAGACTTACCACCACTTGTTCCAGCTGGACACGTTCTTTCAGAATATGCAAAAAAGCCTACTAGGGTGCGCGGGAACTGAAATTCTTCAACCTTTGCGGCCTTGCAGAAGTTTTCTGAAAAGACAGAATCAGAGAAGGTCAGGGAAAAACACCTGATGAAATGGGCGCGGCCTGAAGAAAAAACACCTACGCAGGGAGCATGTTGGTCCAGTCCACTCATCCGGACAGATGCACACCATGCTCCCCAGTGCTGTCCCACCATTAACACAAACAAAGGGGGTGGGGGTGGAGGTGGTAGTTCGGATGGGGGTTGGTGTGGAAGGGGTAGTAGGGATAGGGGTGGGGCTGGAAGGGGTAGTGGGGATGGGGATGGGGTTGGAAGGGGTAGTGGGGATGGGGGTGGGGCTGGAGGTGGAGTTTGTAGTTGGGGTGGGTGCTAAAGTAGATGCAGTAGTAGTATTAGTAGAAGTATTAGTAGTAATAGTAGTTGGAGATAAAGTTAAAATCTGAGTAGTCGGGTGGGTTGGAGAGGTACCATCTGTGATAAAGTCTGGCATGGTGTGGGAGTATGATAATGTGGTTGTGAGTGTGGTAAAGGGAGTTCCTTGAGTTGCGTTCGTCAGGTCAGTATCATTGGTGGACTCTGGTGTCAAGTTCACAGTGGTGTATGTAAATGTGGTGGGGGACTCATTGGCCGTAGTTGTTGTACTTAAAGAACTCTGTAAGGTTTCAGTTACATCATCTGGGGAGACCACAGTACTGCCTGGAGCTTCAGTTGGCTCCAGAGAACTGGGTGGGTCCATAGTACTCTCAGTGGTAAAGAAGGGGTCTGCACTAGTGGAATCAGATGGCAACATGGTGTTCTTAGTGGTGGTTGGGGGGTCTGCTGTGGTCTCAGTGACAACAGGCAGGTCTGTGTTGGCGTCAGTGGGACCAAATGTCTCTGTGGGAGGGTCTGTGGTAGTCCCAGTGAATGCAGGGGTGTCCATGGTAATCTCAGTGAGTACAGGAGTGTCCACGGTAGTCTCAGTGAGTACAGGAGTGTTCACGGTAGTCTGAGTGAATGCAGGGGTGTCCACGGTAGTCTCAGTGAGTGCAGGGGTGTTCACGGTAGTCTCAGTGAGTGCAGGGGTGTCCACGGTAGTCCCAGTGAGTGCAGGGGTATCCACGGTAGTCTCAGTGAGTGCAGGGGTATCCACGTTAGTCCCAGTGAGTGCAGGGGTGTCCACGGTAGTCTCAGTGAGTGCAGGGGTGTCCACTGTAGTCCCAGTGAGTACAGGAGTGTCCACGGTAGTCCCAGTGAGTACAGGAGTGTCCACGGTAGTCCCAGTGAGTATAGGAGTGTCCACGGTAGTCTCAGTGAGTGCAGGGGTGTCCACAGTAGTCTCAGTGAGTGCAAGGGTGTCCACGGCAGTCCCAGTGAGTGCAGGGGTGTCCACGGTAGTCCCAGTTGGAGCAAAAGGGGTCAAATTAGTCTCTGTTTCCACGGAAACTGGAGTGGTTCTAGGTGAAGTCATCCTAACCAATGAGAGGCGGCTGGATTGCACTCCAGAGGAGGAAAGAATAGCTGTCAAAACAAAACGCTGGTGTCAGAGTAATTAAAAACCTTGCTGGCATAAAGTACTCCTATTGTTATGTTTTTATGTTTGTATTTGCTAGTTCTTCAGCAAATTAGCAACATTCAGCTGTGAAGACAAAACCATCACAGCAGTGTCGACCTTAAGGGAAAAATATATTTCCAGCATCTACTTGAACAAACTGTTTCTTTAGCCTCTTAACCCTTGTGGTATCTTAGACACTTTAACATTGGGAGTGGGGTCATCTAGACCCACTAGACAGAGCTCTGAACCTTTTTTCTTCAATGATTTGTGATCTTAACTGGTGTCAGTGGATTAGATGAAATCCTCTCCACCTTTATCCACCTTTGTCATGGTAGGAGAACACGTCAATGGAGGGATCGGGTCATCTGGACCCCATAGGTTAACACAAGGGTTAAGAGCCGAGCTAATATTACAGATAACCCTCTGCACACATAGCCACAGCACCCAGGTACAAGGACATCCAGAGGATCACGAGGATCTCAGGTCTCAAGAGGTTAATGTGTCACTGTTTATGAAGTTCTAACAGGAAAACCGAGACACCATTTGATTACATGGGTCAGATGTGTTTAGGTGAGTTTACCAAACATGCTGTCCTTTGTTATCACTATCCTTTCTAAAGTGGCAACACTTCAAACACTCAGAACGACCTTATCTCAATGCTAGGTTAGATATCACTGGGATTACAGTCCATGATAATGTCGTAGTAACAGGTTCATCCACAACAACAGATCTGCCAGAATCGTAAATCTCTGAGTTCCCTGCATAACTTCCTGGTGTGAAGTGTCCTCCTTTTGCCTGATCAACATTATCAGTCACAGCAACACCGAGAAGAGCCAAATGACCCTATTTTGTACTCTTCCGGTTCCCTGATGAGTTCATTTGTGATTTCAGTAACCGTTATTTAATAATCATTGATTAACATTAGAACACATGATCACATTAAACCAGTAATTACTGCTACACATTGGAAATCAATAAAAGAAAAACAATAGCTTATTGATTGTAATTCAGTAATCATTAATGCACAGTACAATGTATATTATTAGTATATTATTTCACCACAATCAGGTTCACACATGGATTTGGAATTATTCAAACACCTGTTGATCCTTAAATCCTCTTATCTTTATATTGTGAAATCAGAGTTTCTTTATACATTTTCTTGAACATTTGGATGTTTGAACATGTTTGAGTTCATTACTGAACCTGTTGCAGAGTTTAGTGCCACACACCGACACACAGAAACTTTTCTTTGTGGTTCTCATCAGTTTGATCTTGCAGTTCCTACATCCTCTCAGTTTGTTCCTCCTTCATTTTCTAAGAACTGTTTCTGGATATCAAATGGTAACAATTTCCCACTGACTCTGGATAGACGTTGTTGGTTTAAATACCAACAAGATCATACAGTTTTGAAAGTCTAGATTGATCAAAGAAATAGTTTTTATGATCAAGATATCCAGCTTTATGTACAATTCTGATAAACAGAATGTAGTAAACTCTTAGAATTATCCCTCCAAATTTCTATACGGTAGATGAAATATGGTAATATTAAGGAGCAGTACAATAAATATCTAATGTTGTATTCCTAATATATGTTTAGATTTATTTAGGATTGAAATATTTCTTAAAACTTTAGTTTGCATGTGTCTGATGTGAGGCTTCCAACTTAGTTTGCTATCGATTAAAAACCCCTAAGAATTTGATTTCTGTAACACTTTCAATTGAGAGCTCGGTACTGGGGTAAAGTGATGACATTACTTTGATGTTATCTAGGTTCAGAGATCATTTGTTGTAATCCATCCATGATTTTATTTTGTTCAACTCTGTGTTTACCACATTGATAAGTTATCTATGATTGTCTGTAGAATAGAATAGCTTTGTGTCATCAGCAAATAATATGAGTTTTAAAAGTTTTGACACATTGACTATCGTGATGGTTCTGTTGCTTATTGCGTTTTTTCGGCTGTTTCAGTCACGTTCTGAGTTGCCTCGTCTGCCAAAAAGATTCAGGTTGTTTATCCACAGCTGGTCTTTGTTTAGTCAATTATCCTCAGTGTATAAAAGTGTCTGGTATTCAGTTAATCAGTGTCAGGTCATCTGCTCTTTTCTGCTTTGCCACCTTTTTGTTGCTCCCTTGGTTTTGTCATGTTTCAGTTTGGTTATTAAATCTTTTATTTTCGGTCACCAAGCCTAGTCTCCTGCATTTTGGGTCCTTCACCACCAGCTCCTGACAGAATATATAACTTGTGTAAATATTGAATAGCAGTGGGCCCAGAATTGATCCTTGTGGGACACCACAACTTATCTCTTTGACTGATGTAAATTCATCAATCTTGACTAATTGTTTTCTTCCCATTAAATAGCTTTTGACCCAAGTTAGCGCTAGTCCTCTTATCGCAGACACTTCCAGTTTGTCAAGTAGGATGTCATGATCGAGTGTCAAATGCTTTTTTTAAGTCAATGTAAATTCCAGCTGCATATTTCTTTTTGTCCAGAGCATTTGTGATTTCCTCCACAGCATCAATGATAGTCAATGAGGTGGATCTGTTTTCATGATTCAAAGAGGTTCATTGTGTCTATAAAATTATACTGCGTATATTATTTTTTATCAGACACTGGTTTGTTTTGAAATGTAAAACGTACCGACATGTTTCGGTGGAATGTCTTCCACCTTCGTCAGGGTCGTCATCAGGTGGTGGTGTGTGACGTCTTTAAAAACTTTTCATTTATGTTATCTTTATCACCAAATGTAACTAATTTATCATTATATATTTTAGAGTTGTGGAAGGAGAGAAACAGGTCTATAGTTTGTAAATTGGTGTTTGTCTCTGCTCTTATAGATATAGATCTTATACGAATCACTTTTACTATTTTCATTTGGTTTGGGAATCTCCAAGTTTGTAATGAGTTCATTCATTCATTCATTCATTCATTCATTCATCTTCTTCTGTTTTGTCCCTTTCAGGGTCACGGGCTGCTGGAGCCTATCCCGGCCACTTGTGGGCGAAGGTGGGGGACACCCTTGGTCTCCTTTCTGTCGCAGTAATGATAAGTTACATATCTTTGTTAGAGGCTTAGAGATGCTATTTATGACCTTTTTCACCACTGTCATATCTATATCCTCACAATCTATAGAGTTTTCCCTCTTGAATGCATTTACTATTGATATCAGCTCATGTTTGTTCCCATCAGAGAGAAGGATGGAGTGTGGGATCCTTTCCATGGTGGATTATTGTCTTTAATATTTTTGCATTATGGAATTTCTGCTGCCAACTCTGGATCCATGTTTACATAACAGCATTCAGAGATGATTTAACTTAATATTAATGTGTTTAAATTAAACATAACAATAACTATTAGTTGTTAGTAGCTGCTAGAAGTTGAAGTTGGGGAAACGACGGTGCGCTGGGCTTCTGTCCTCTATTCTGTTCTCTTCTTTTATTCATCATTTAGTTCCCCATGCCTCTGTATGCTGCAGTGAGATTCACGTACTGTCCCTCTGCCCCACTTCCCTCCAGGGGAGCAGTTGGCTCCTCTCTGCTCCTGTTTCTACATCTGACCGTGGGCCCCCCCCTCTGGCTCGTCTGGCGCCCCCAGCTGTCCCACAACTCCATCTGGATGAAGCTCGTCTGCTGGACTATTTAAACAGGTAGTTGTAGAGTTAGATGAGTTAATTCTCTCTATGAGTTCTGGTACATCGCCTTCCGTCCTGGGGGAGGATCCCTCCTTCATGGGGACAACCCTGAGGTTGCTTCTCTTTTTTCCAGAATCCGTATTTTTTTTAGGAGTTTTTCCTTGGATTATCCTTTGCTTTAAGGGAAGGGATGCCCTAGTTTAGTTTAGTTTAGTCTGTTTAGTTTAGTTTAGTTTAGTTTAGTTTAGTTTAGTTTAGTTTAGTTTAGTTTAGTTTAGTTTAGTTTAGTTTAGTTTAGTTTAGTTTAGTTTAGTTTTAGTTTAGTTTAGTTTAGTTTAGTCTGTTTAGTTTAGCTTAGTTTAGTCAGTTTACTTTAGTTTAGTTTAGTTTAGCTTAGTTTAGTTTAGCTTAGCCATGACCTAAAACTGAAGTGAACTGCAGATGATCACCAACAGGCAGACAGGAGCTGAAGAAGATGCTTTGTCTTTACTCCATGAGAGGAACGTTAGGAACAGCAGGTTCATCTATCAGGAGCCTCCTCATCCAGGAGAGCTGACCCTGTAGGAGGTTGCTGACGAAAACAGGTCAGTTTTTAAAGAGTCTTGGTTGGTTTTGGAGGACCCGGATCTGAGGTCCGGATCTCTAACCAGAGTGACATTTTTATCCACAAAGTCGTCTGTTCTCTCAAACGTTCACCTGCAGCTTCTGTGTGGAGAATCTGCCGATGAAGTCTCTGTGACTGAAGGTGCAGAAGTTCCTCCTGATCCCCAGTAACTGTGAGGAGGTTTTAACCAGACCCATTTCTGGACCCTCTGCTTCTGAAATGTCGGTGTGGTTCTTACCAAGCATGGAAATGAAGCAGAGGCAGTGCTCCATGACGTGGGTTAGGGTTAAGACCAGGAGCACTTGATGTCGGAGCATGTCAGCTGCAGAGGAGGAAGTATCCGTGAAAATATGCTCCAGAACGCTGGCTGAATTGTAAAAGGTGCGGCAGCGGTTCAAAGTCCGTCTGTAAGGGGCCAGCTGTTTAGAACTTTAGAGAACCCTCCTCCTAAGCTGCAGCCAGGTCCTCTTCTTCCATCCTCTGTGATGGTCATGTCCTCCAGCAGTCCAGACCACCTTCAGGTGTGGATCATACCTGATCTAGATCATCAGGTCCAGACAGTGGGGTCGTGAAGCTTGGGGGGGGGGGGGGGGGGTCATGTGGTAGGACAGATATCATGTTACAGCCTCTAAAAATAGAACCAAAAAACTGGGTTCTGTCAGCAGGTGAACATGAAGTCTGGAGATCATCATCAAAGATGAGGACTTCCTCTCTGGTAGCTGATGATCAGAACACCAGGACCCTTCCAACACGGACCTCCTCATCCTGAGTCCACGTTCCCGCCCAGACCTTTGCTGGACCAGCTGGTATCTGAGGACGGACAGAACCTCCTCCAACATCTCGGACCAGTCTGATGTGGACTTGACAACAGGTCGCTGGGACCAGGTCTAGGTCCAAGTTCGGGTCTAGATCCATGTTAGGACATTAGTTTAGGTTCGAGTCTTGGAAGGACTGGAGAAGATGAGAACCGTCAAACCAGATTCTGTCTGTGGTTCTGGCTGAAATGATTTGTATTGGAGCGCCCCCCAGTGGCAGCGGCCCTGAACACCAGAAGTGCTACCAAACGGAACCCAATCTCAAAATGAGGACATTTCAAAGTAAAATCCGGTTCCATCAGGATCTGGATGGTAGAGCGCCTGATTGGATTAGTTTGATGTTTTTGATCATTTTCAATCGTTCTACTGAAAAGCTTTAAGAAGAGTCAGAAATGACCCGAGGAACCAGCTGTACAAGCTCCCTCTAGAACCGGTGATCTGCCTGTTCATGGACATCCATATCCTCTATGCCAGTGGTCCCCAACCTTTTTGTCACCGCGGACCGGTACAACGCAAGGCACATTTACCGCGGACCGGTCGGGGGGGGGGGGTTGAGGTGCAGCGCTGCAGCGCAAGACACATTTACCGCGGACCGGGGGTGGTATTTTCTCTTTAGTAATAATAATAATAATAATTTTACCCTTGTCACGGCAACTTTCTAAAGGAGTTTGTTTTTTGCTCATTTTGGTTGTTTGGGTTTCATTTTAGTGGGGTTTATCACCTGATGTTTGGTGTCGCGACTTTGACGTGCGTTAAGTGTGACAGATGTAACAGAGAGAATCCGGTCACTTTTCAAAATAAAACGTTTTTGTCGGAAAAAAAAACAATAAAATGGAAATTATTTTTTCTTTCTTTGAATCCCGGTGCCAAAATTTCCCGCGGCCCGGGACGGCTCCGCGGCCCGGTGCCAAGTGTCCCGCGGCCCGGTACCGGTCCGCGGCCCGGTGGTTGGGGACCACTGCTCTATGCTGATGACACCCAGCTGTTCTGCTCCTTGCATTCGCGACCACAGAAACAGTTCTGTTAATCTTTCTGACACGTTCATGTCCTCCAGCTAACTTCAGAGACTCTGATCATTGACTCATATGTTCTAAGGGAAACCAGAAATGGTTCCGTCCAGCTGAGGAAGGTCTGCAGGCAGAGCCTGACTGATTCTTCATGGATTCATTTCATCACGTCTGTTCACTGAGGAGCTTCACTGAGTCCAGGCCGTGCAGAACCCTGCAAATCCAGACCAGCAGAACATTGTAGAACCCATTATAAAGTGTTAGTTCTGAGGTCAAGAACTCGACATGGTCACCTTGTTATGATTCTGATCTTCTTAGGTTCCACAAACCATCTGGTTCTCATAGATCCTCAGGTTCTTTTAGTTGTTCTTGAATCACAGTATGGATGGAACATTCCCAAACTCTAAAATGTTCTGCCTCTGTCCCTGTGTTCCATTAAGGTTTTAAACCTGAAGGTCTTTTTACTTCAGCTTTTTGTGATTTTGTTCTGGTTTTATTCTGATTTTGATGGTTCTGACCTCCACCGTGAAGAACTTTGTGGTTCTCTCCAAGAAAGACACTACATTGATAAAAATGTATCTATAAAGAATTCCTAATCCGCATGTACTGAAAAAAATCCCCTGCAGCTCCTGAACTCACCTTGGAATTAGTCTCCGCCCCTTTGCTTTCCACCTGAAGTGAGTTTAGCAAACAGGCTGAAGTCAGCAGGTGGAGGTTGGTCTGGTCTGAAGGAGGGAACGGTGAGTCTGCTGTTTTTATTTCTCTTTACGGAACCGGTGTTCCAAACCTTTCTAATGATGCAGAACGACTGATCAACGTTCTCTGTTCTATCAGTTTAAATGATGCAGAACGTACTGAGTCTTTGTTCTACAATGAAACGTGTCTGAAGACCAACCTTTCCAGAGATGGGCAGTGAACGCCACATGAGAACGTCTGTTCTTGTATCTCCATCCAAACATTAGAGGGTTCTTAAAGCTGTTGTTCTTCACGTTTGGTTTCAGAGTTGATTAATCAAATTGATGCTTTTATTCTGAAATGTTTTGTGGAACTGCTGCTGGTCAGTCTTTAGCACATTAAGAAGGTAGAACCTTAATGAAAACAGTGAAGCTGATGAAGAGGAGGAGCCTGTCTGCCTGACGGATTCTAATAACGGTTTGGAAGAACGTTATGGTTCAATCAGTAGAACAGAACATTTCATCAGGAACTCTTCTAAAACATGCCTGAACATTTCTACAGGACTTCATCGCTTTCTCTGCTCTGGATGTAAAAGAAAAAAGCTTTTAGCTCCTCTCTGTGGACAGCAGGCAGAACCTGGAAGAACCAGAACCCTGACTGAGTTCCTGTTTTGGTCCAAAGAAACCAGCAGCCTCCAAAGATCAGACTTGGTGCTGCGGTGGTTCCTCAGACGCCTCGCTGTGAAACGCTCAGTAAAGAGCAGCTGCTCCATTTCCCAGCCTTCTCATTGGCTGAAGGTTCTGGAGGTCTGCAGGGTTCTTCTGGGTTCCTGAATCCAGAGAGTAGAGGCTGCAGATGTTTGTTTGCCGCTCAGGACTCTCCAACCCTGAAGTCCTGAAGAACCACAAACCTGTTCCAGTTCTTCCTGGACTGCTCGATGCTGACCACCTCAGTCTGGTGTTTCAGCCAATCAGCAGCAAGCTGTTGAGGGAGAACCAATCACAGGCAGGGTGGGGGTCTTCAGGACCCGGGTATGGGTCTTCAGGACCAGCCGTGGACTGACAGGATTTCAAAGTCTTTATTTCATTTTCAGTCACGTTTTTCTTCACGCCGTTTCATCGGTTCACCACCAGAGGGCGAAGCAGATCCTGGAGATCTGGCTCCTCTGCAGTTCAGTCTTCTGATCTTCAGAGGTGTGAGGTCACATGACTCTACACCTTCTGAGCACGCTCACCCCCCTTCGTGTTCAGGTGCGCAGCGTCATGGCGGCATCGTGGGGTCATCTTCAGGGTCAGACCCGATGCTCCTCATGAGAACAGTCAGCAGAACCCCAGCTGCTGGTTCAGTGGAAGCTTTCCTCATCGACCTCCAGGTGTCTCTAAGTCAGCGCTGGTTAGAAGCTCCGCCCCCTTAGGACTGGGCCCGCTCCAATTTGGGCTCCAGTGGTGCCTGGATGGTTTCTCCAGACATGAAGGCCTCCTGAAACACAAACAGCTTCAGTCTGGATCCTCAACGTTCCTCTGATGGACATTTCAGCTTCATGGGTCCCCTCCGTGGACCTTCCCCCTCTGTGGGAACCCCTCCCCTCTGTGGACCTCCCCCCCTCTGTGGACCTCCTCCCCTCTGTGGAACCCCTCCCTTCTGGACCTCCCCCCCTCTGTGGAACCCCTCCCCCCCTCTTTGGACCTCCTCTCCCCCCCCACGTCTGTTTACCTCCTCCCCCCTCTGTTGGAACCCCTCCCTCTATGGACTCTCCTCTTCTCTATGTACCTCCCCCCCCCCTCTGTGGAACCCCTCCGCCTCTGTGGACCTCCTCTTCTCGTATGTACCCACCGTACCAACCCCCCACCCTCTGTGGAACCCCTCCCTTCTGGACCCCCCCCCCCTCTGTGGACCCCCCCCCTCCCCCTCTGTGGAACCCCCCCCCTCTGTGGAACCCCTCCCTTCTGGACCTCCTCCCCTCTGTGGACCTCCTCCCCTCTGTGGACCTCCCCCCCTCTGTGGACCTCTCCCCCTCTGTAGACCTCCTCCCCGCCCTCCTCTGGGGGCGAGGTTACCTTGTCATAGATGACTTTGATGATGAGCGAGCAGCTGGGACACGTGGCCACCTCCTCTCCGTTCTCCAGATCCTCCTAAAATGCCAAAAGCAGGTTCAGGTCTTAGCAGTCTTTAGTGACGTCACAGCAGGAAGAGCAGCTCTAAGGGATTTAAGGTGGATTGTTTCCCCACAAGTGCCAGTAACATCGGTTCAAAGGGACTTCCTTTAGCTGAAGTTGGCTTCCGATTCACAGCTTCCGATTCGCGAGTGCACTAAAGGAGCATTCCACTGTCTTTTTTCGCACTAAGATCACATTTGACCGGGTCCTGTTCAAAAACTGCTGAACCTGGATTAAATCATGCATTAGATACTAAAGAACCCATTAAACCCAGTTTCTGATCTTATGCAATGTAAAGGTAATAGGGACAAGGGAAGGACAACTTGGAGCAAACACCAAAACAGGAACTTTAAAGTAAACAAACCAAGAAATGTTGAACAAAAAAACAAAATATAAGTCAGGGGCTCATGCTAACCCTGACCATAACTATGTGTCCAATCTGACATGTTTCCCAGTATCTGTTGTATGTTGATGTCTGAGATTTGTATGTTGCCTCTTCCAGCCTTCTTGGATTCCTGTAGTCCATCATAAAAGTGCCAGCTTTTGTCTGTGCCCAGTCTGTGGAATGCAACAAAATGATTTCTGAGCACCCAGGTGATATGTTATGGGCCACCGGCTCGTACCTGTGGAAACAAATACAATAGTACAATCCAGTATAAAAATAAAAATAGAAAAATGTCAATGATTCTATAATTAATTCTCCCTCCAAAATTCAATAGTAGCGAAAAATACATATGACGCTAATTAAATTAAACCCAATGCTATAAATCTCTACATTAGTGCTGCATTTTACGCCTTACTTTCAAGAAGTTTGATCAGATGTGGCAACGCTGTAGGATGCTGGTTCTCAGTCAAAGCGTTTTTGTGAAGGATGGATACCAGTAGAAGACATGGCAACCCATGCATAAAGGTACGTTTTTGATGTTCTTTTTTGTTCTGTGCATGGCCCCGCACTGCTGAAAATATTAAAAAGTGAGAAAGTCCAAGATTTGTTTCAAATATTTGGACTTCTCTTTGTTTGATTCTCATATATATGCTACTTTATACATACTTTTGCATGGAAGTAGCACGATAATGTCATTGGACCACTTGTCAAGGTCAGCCTGCAACTTAGTGAGGTCTTCACACCAAACTAACTACTAACAAAACTATTGTTTCTGTTACAATAACAGTAAAAACAAGCAAACAGTTTGCTAGATAAGTGTATAAAAAGTTTTATCAATAAATACAATGAACTTACACAATATGTATTGAGTTGTAACTTCTTCCTGCAGTTGGAAAGGCTGGAATAAGACATGTTTATACAACTTCTGTACTGTGAAGGAATTCAAGTCTACATGTGACCATGTCCTCCTCTGCCCCAAAAGCATCCCAGATTGATCTGGTGAATCTTCCAATCTAATGCATAAATTAATCCAGGTTTGAGCAGTCCAGGTCCTGCAGTTTTTGAACAGGACCTGGTCAAATGTGGACTCAATGCGCAAAATGCAATATAAAATCAACCTATTTCACATTTTCACAAATCAGAAACTGTGTTTAATGTGTTCTTTAGTATCTAAATTATAAATTAATCCAGGATTGAGCAGTCCAGGTCCAGCAGTTTTTGAACAGGGCCCGATCAAATGTGATCTTAGTGCGAAAAAAGACAGTGGAATGCTCCTTTAGTGCACTCGCGAATCGGAAGCTGTGAATCGGAAGCCAACTTCAGCGTCGTGTTCGATTCTCCGTCTGACCACGTGGAACAGCAGGAGCGCGTGCACATGTTCATGACGTCAGCAGCCTTCCACCAGGATCCAACCCTTCTCTGCCCTGCTTCTCCTCGTCCTCGCACCCAGCTCACCTCCGTGATGACGAAGCGGTCCCCGCACGGACACGGAAAGTAGTACGCGCACGTGTCCTCGTCGTACTCGAAGTCCTCGAGCTCCACTTCATCGTGAAACGCGGACATTTTTCTGACTGCTGCGGGCCGGCGCTCGCTGATGACGTCACCGAACAGCGCCCCGTGACGTGTTTGTTGTGAATAACGTTCAGTCCTAAATGTACAGATTTCACATCTAAAAAAGCTGCAATAATGAACGGAGTTCGTAAGTTAAAGTCTAAACTCTTTATGTTTAAAGTTTATTTGTTGTTCTGCAGCTTTTCATCGGTTCTTAAAGTTCTGCCTTATTTAGTCTTTATTTGTTTGAGTTCTGTTAGACGTTCTTCTAAAATAAAACATCTGCAGAAGTTTCTCATATCTGTGCTGGAATAAAAGGTTCCAGATAATTTAAGGATGAATCACTAAAACCAAAAAGGAGCTAGAATGTTTGACCGTTACCGTTGGATATAAATGTATTTAAAATGGTCTAAACATTTTCTCTTCTGTTGTGACGTTAACATTTAATATCAATAAAGGACATTTGGCTTAAAGCTGAGCCGCTTCTTTATGAGGAAGGCAGGAATTCTGACCATCATTAGTATTTATGCTGTTCAAATACTGCAGAAAGGAGTCACACATAAAGGGATTTACGCATTCCTAATTATCGTTGTCCACAAATAAAAATAAGGATGAGGGGGGGGGCATCTATGACTCGTCATTTTTAGCAAAAAACCATGACCTGTGGGGGGGGGCTAATTAAACCATTGTAGCAGATGTATGGGGGGGGGGCATATAAACCATTGTAGCAGATGTGGAATGAATATAGTCATGGTCTCAGCTGCAGACCCAGAGAACAGGTCTTTACCGTTGGACCGTGATGAACCAGAACCTCCACCTGCTGCGGTTCTGCTCTCAGCTTCTAGCTGATGACTTTTCTTTATTAAGAATTCAATTATAGTCATTCTGAATTTTGCTCATTGGGCTTTAAATGTTGCAGAACCCCGTTCTGCATGTTCTCCATGCTTCAGCTCCATCCAGGTCTACAGAAGTCTGGCTATGGGGGGGCATCTCTGGTGGGGTATTAGGATCAGGGGAGAACTGGAGGACTTCAGGGGAAGCAGTGAGATTTAAACCGACGTTTCCTCCTGAACTTCATCCACAGAACCTGGTTCCTGGTCTGGTTTGGTTTTTGGATCTGATGTCAGACAGAACATGGATCCATGGACCTGATTAGTCTCTAGGTTTGTGGGTTTATTAGCTGTTAGTGGTTTGGACTGAATTCTTACTGGACTCTGGACTGATGCCTGTTACCTGCGATCACAAGAGGAGGTCAGCGGCAGCTGTGAGGCGTTGCTCGGGAATCGGCAGCCTGTGAGCTGCTGGCAGTTGTCAGCTGCTGAGGGCAGTTGTGAGCTGCTGGGGGCAGTTGTGATCTGCTGGGGGCTGCTGGGGGCAGTTGTCAGCTGCTGGGGGCAGTTGTCAGCTGCTGGGGCAGTTGTCAGCTGCTGGGGGCAGTTGTCAGCTGCTGGGGGCGGCTGTCTCAGAGCATCAGCTGTTTCCTGGTTGAACAGGGTGACACGGGGCAGCGTGACACCGTAGGAAGTCAAACATGCGTTCCGCCTCACAGACAGCTGTTGTTGTCAGCTGACGGCTCTGGGGGGGGCAGCAGTGGCTTCCAGACTGTGAGGCTCTGTTCCTATGCAAAGAGGACCCCCCCCCCCCCCCCACGCACACAGTCTCAATGACAGGAAGTCAGAGCCTCTGCCGCAGTCATGGACCCCGTCTCGCAGGTCCTGGAGCAGCTGGGGGTTCTGGTGGCGGTGGCGGCCTGGCTCTGCTCTCTCACCACCGCCCTGATTCCGTCGTGGCTCAGCTTGTCCACAGATCTTCTGCCGGCAGAGACCTTCCAGCTGGGTCTGTGGGGGACTTGTGTTCTGCAGGATCTGGGCCTGCGGGAGTGCCGGCCTTACAACAACTTGCTGGGCTTGCCCCCCGACATCAGGCTGGCCCGGGTCCTGGTGTGCGGCTCGCTGGGCTTTGGGATGATGGGCTTGCTGCTCGCCATCCCAGGTCTGGAGCTGGTCAACGGATGCTGGCGCCATCTGGAGGAGAGGAGCTGCAAGAGGACCCTGAAAGCAGCAGGCGGCGCTTTTTGTGTGGTTTCTGGATTGCTGGACCTGGTCCCAGTGTCCTACATTGCCCACCAGGCAGTGGTCCGGTTCTTCGATGAGGCGGTACCGGACGTGGCTCCTCGCTGGGAGTTTGGAGATGCCCTCTTCTGGGGCTGGACGGCTGGAGTGCTGCACCTGGGGGCGGGAGGACTGCTGCTGACTTCCTGTCTGGACCTGCACACACATAACCAGAACTTTCCTGTCCGAATCCCGCTGGTCCGGCTGCAGGGAGCCCACCGCCGGGCCAGAACCAGAACCAGAACTGAGTATGTCTGACATAAGTGTTTTGGATCGGACTCAAACCTGGAAATTGATTCTGAAGCTTCCAGGTCTTTGATGGTTCTCAGCTGTGGTTCGGACGTAGAGGAACAGTACGATCCGGTTCTGATGAACATCAGGACTGCAGAGAGCAGACGGGTCGGACTTAACCTGCAGTTTTCTGAGACCAGCGCTGCTAAGCTGTGGACTGAAGGTCTGAGTTTGGTTTCATGGCACCACGGTCGTTCTCGTCCAAAACCAAACCGGGTTCTGGTTCCTTCAGGTCTGGTGCTAGACGCTCTGCTCCTGCAGTTTAGGACCACGTGGGGTTTGAGTTCTAAAACAAAGAATGTTCTCTCGTTTGACAAACAGCTGTCAGTAATCGAGTGATTTGTTCGCTGCGCTGCTGATGGCGTCCTGTGATTGACATCCTGGAGCCTCCTTCATGATTCTCCAGGATGTCCTGGTCCTTTGAGACTCAACAGAACCAGACGGTCTATGGTCCGTTTCCACAAGTTCCTAGCTTGGGTTATGCTTGGGTTATGAGTTAGATTTGTACTAACTGAGCAGGAAAACCAACGACCAAATGTTCTGATACTTTTTTATTTTTCTTAGAAACAGAAACACATTTTTGTCTGATGCCGACTCAGCAGAATCTCTGTGATTTCAAAGGTCCAAATACAAACATGAACAGCTGCTTTTAACCCACTTTGATGAATAAATAAAAACCTCAAATAAGAATGTCCTTTCTTTCCTGGAACCACATCATTCCAGTTCAAACGTGTCTTTATTGCAGCAGAACCTCAGTGGTTTACCAGAACCGATGGACTTGGATACCTCCCTTCAGAACCTCGTCTGCTCCGTTCAAGAACAGCAGCTCCAGGACTGCAGAGTCTTCCAGGACCAGATCCAAACCCCCGACGTGACGCCTGCAATCATGGTCATGGACTCCTTTATCAGGAACACGCTGAGGTCCGGTGTGACGTTCCGGGTGTTCACTGTTGGACACGGGACGCCAAAGTACCCGCAGGTCTTCACGCGCCACGCCGTCTCCCAGTGCGGCCGCATCAGAAGCTCGTAGACGTGGCAGCACACGACGGCCGCCGCCGGCACGGCGTGCAGCACGCTGAACAGGCCCAGGCGCGCCATCAGCTTCTCCAGCTTCTCTGTGCGGTTCCCGTTCACCTTCATGATTAAGCGAACACGCAGCAGCGACACGAAGCCGCCCAGCAGGAGGCCTGGTGCTGACCGCCAGGTGGACGGACAGCGGTACCAGGATGAAACCCCGCAGCGCGTCCAGACTGTACACTCCTACAGAGCAGATACCGGTCAGCAGGTCCCCGTCCACCTGCCCGGTGACCAGCACGATGAAGGTCTGTGCTGCCGGCACGGCCCAGGCCGCCAGGTGGAAGTACGGTGAGAGCTCCTCCATGGCCTCATGGCCCCACTTCATCCCAGCAGACAGGAACCACGTCAGGGACAAGACCACCCACCACAGGGAGCCGGCCATGCCAAAGAAATAGAGGACGCCAAAGAGGAGGGTGCACAGCTCCACCTTGGTCCCCTGGACCACCACCTTGTACCCCCTGTCCTGGTCCAAGCACACGGCTCTGTCCTGCAGCAGAGAGCCGGCGGCGTGGACGGCTGCCACCATGAAGCAGCAGCCGGACATGAAGATGACCGGCCTCTCCGGGTACCGGAACCGCCTGGGGTCCCGCAGGAAGGTCAGGACGGTGAACAGGGTGCTGCAGCAACACAGAACCGCCCAGGTCCCCACCCACAAGCGGCTGAACTGTAACTCCTCCTCTGTGAAATACATCAGTCCGTGGGGTCTGGAGGGTTCACACGGGGCACCGCAGTCCTTCACCCCCAGAAAGGAGTAGTGGAGGTGGGGGGGCACCTGGAGCTGTAGAGGGCAGGAGAATGCCGGGCTGGTTTTTCTAGTCTCAAGCTCCAGGTTCGGAGCTAAACTGTCGCTGGAGTTCTGACCCACACAGATCTGCCCCGTGCCGTAAACCGGGAAGTTCTGACAGCCGAGCTTTGTGGGCCACTGGAACCCGAACCTGTTCATGAGCGGCTCGCAGCCCTGCCGAGACCTCTCACACAGAGACCTGCAGGGGGGGATGGCCTCTGCCAGAACCGTGCACACCGGGACGTAGTTGGAGCACAGGAAGAACCGCAGGTCCGCCGAGCACTGGACCTGCACCAGAGGGTAGAACTGGTGCACCTCCATCCCAGCATCCTCCTGGCTGAAGTGACCCAGCAGGTTGGGCATGATGGTTTGATTGTAGGCCAGGTCCGTGCAGAGCGGGACAGAGATGGACTGGCAGAGACCGTGGTCCGGAACCGAAAAACTGCCTGGTCATGCTGGCCGATGACGGATGGGTAGAACCGCCCCAGAGCCAAGGTGGTTATCCAGAACCAGCAAGATGTCATCTCTAGCCACGGCAGAAGGTCCTGACGGCTCAGAGAGGCTCTTCAGGATCTGGATCAGACTGTGGATTTGGACTCGTTCACACTGACCTGCTGCGAGTCTGACGGGCTGTGTGGGGGTGACGGACCTTTTTAGTGTGTGGAGGATGAGGGTGGGGTACCCCTTCAGCATCCGCCTATCACACGGTGAGAGCACAGCTAGTGATTGGTTGTTCAGGTTGAAATAGGCGGGGCTGATCACATGAGGCGCGTCTCTGAGCACTGCTCCCACAACCGGTTCTGAACCCTGCATGGAGCTTGGCTCTGGTTCTGGCTGGATCATATGGAGAATCCAGAGAGAATGCTGTTCTCCGAGGTTGTTCTGTTCTCCGAGGTTCTGTTCTGTCATTAGAACCAGAAAATAAGATCTTGGTCCTGTCCAGGTCCGTGTTTTCTCTGCATCTACATCACCTCCCTCAGGCTGGACCTCTAGAACCTCTGGTTCTGCACAGTCTTCCGCTGGTGGCTGCTGGTTCTGTGTAGATTCTGTCGCTGATGGGAGGGGCTGGACTGTCCATGGTGAGGGGGGGTGGAGGGGGGACTGATGCAGACCTGCCCTCAGTTCTCCTTACAGATTTGATTGTTCAAAGACCATCAGGATTCTCAACATTCTACCAAACTGACAGGAACCACATCTGGTTCTGGTGGTTCTGATCAGACTTTTTGGAGAAAGACCAGCAACTCAAAGAAAGCAAAGAGAATGTAAACAACAGACGTGAACCATCAAAAGGAGTCGGTCCGTCTTCAGAGGCAGAACCTCAAAGCCGGCAGAACATTTTGATTTCATGATCAAACAACCAGCAGATAACAGTTAAGTATGCAGCAAAGTTCTGTCTGGCTTTGATCTCTGCCATCAATCAGACGGCGTCGTTTTATGTGACCTGTCACTCAGAAGAATCAGAAAATTCTCATCAAATATTCATGCACAACATGAGCACAACAAAAGGCTCCAACTCGTTTTTGTGCGGCTATGCTAATTTATGTCCTTTGTGACAAAAACATCTTCAAATGTGAAGTTTGAATGTAGAGTTTCTCCACAAACACCAGTTTAGGAGAAACTTGGAGACCCCAGAGAGACCGACCCAGAAAAAGTTGGAACGCTTCTGCAACAACCAACGAAACCAGCGTTCAGTGATCCGCTTCAGACGGAACGTCTGCAAAGAACCAGTAGAACTCACAGACACTGTTCTAGTCTCTGAGGGAACAAGTCCACCATCTGAGGTCAACCTGAGCCGTTTGTCCATCCATCCATCCATTCATCCATTCATCTGTCTGTCTGCCCACCCATCAGTCCGTCTGTCTGTTCGTCCGTCTATCCATCCATACGTTCGTCCATCCATCCTCCATCTATCCGTCTGACCATCCATACGCCCACCTGTCTATCTGTACATTCATCCATCCGTCCGTCCAATCATACGTCTGTTCGTCTATCCATTTGTCTGTCCATCCATTCATCCATCCAGTCCTACGTCTGTCTATCTGTCAATCTATTCATCAATCTGTCCGTATAAAGTCTCAACAAATTGGGTTCTTGAATCACAAGACAGAAAGCATTAGATGTTCTTAGTGTCCTCCGCTAGAAGCCAACAGGTTGGAGCTCCGCCTCCTGTGCTATTTTAACCAAAACAAACATTTCTGTAGTGACGGACCGTCTTTATGGTTTATAGTTCAGATGTATGGCAGCAGTCCGTCATATTTTCTCCCCTCTGCTTGTCTGATCAGGCGCTGCTGGTGGTCTCTAACAGGACTTTTCTTTACCAAACTTTGTTGGCAGTCATCATGGAGGAGTTGGCCTTTCTTCTAGGGTGGAAGATATCACAGAACTCTGTCTCCAGATATACTCCAGGAACTTTGAAGATGGACACGGCTGAAAAACAGGAACCCACTTTAAACCCGGCTCGGTGAGACTGGTCACTAGAACCTGCAGTGAGAACAGCACAATGACCAGTGCTGCTTTGTCTGCAGGTAGATGGCGCTCTTACTGTCTCTCAGGTGCATGACAGCAGGAGGAAGCGTGCTGAAGTACGGATGATGCAGGGCCTCCTGGGCACAGATCCTCTCGGCTGGTACCACCTTCAGTATCTCCTGGGCCAGGTCTTCGGTTTTAGGCGGCAGCTGCTCCAGCCTGATCACAGACAGAGGAGGCCTAGAACCAGCAGGTCTACACGCCAGCTGTTAGCATGCTAGCTGCTGCTGTGGGCATGGATGACCAGAAAGTGAGGTACTGGAACGTTCCGCTTTAAAAAGCTGAGCTTACCGGGTCCAAATGGTTCTGAAAAGTTTGGGTTCACAGGGAAAAAAATGTTCTGGAGAACAAAAAAAAAACATGAGAACATTATCATCTGCAAACATGTTAAACCATCAGCATTACACCTGAAAACAGCACAAACCGCACAAAAACCACACAAACTTCATCCACAGTTAGTTACAGGGAGGAGGAGCAGACAGGTGCACTCACCTGGACTGTAGCCTGACAGCAAGCGGAGTTCAGGCCAGCTGATCTGGGATGGAACGCCCAGAACCTGAGAATGAAGGAGGGGAACTTTTAACTCACTAAAACACACATGACGACCCCAACGCACACTCATACACAACAACCAATCAAACAAAACAGAGTTGGCAGATGCTAACACAACCACTAAAAACACAAGTTTATCAAACACCATAGAACACACAAACACACACCAAAACAAATGTCGTAAACACTAACACATAGTAACACATTAATGCAACATTTCACGCACACAGAATCAATTTCATACACAAATAACACAATCTTTAACCCTGGAGAAAGGGAGGAACCACTGATTCACTGACCGAAAAGATCTTCTTCAGCTGCTCCAGCTCGTCTGGCCCCCCCGGGAACGCCGGCGCCCCCTGCAGCATCTCTATGAGGATGCACCCCGCCCCCCTGATGGAAGCACGGTAAACTTAAATGAGCCCAGCAGCAGCTGGCGCTCAGCAGAAGGCGCACTGACCACATGTCCAGAGCCACAGAGTAATCGGTGGAGCCCAGCAGCACGTCAGGGGGGCGGTACCACAGCGTCACCACCTCAGAGGAGAAGGAGTGACTAGGAATGGACTTGGACCTGGCAAGACCTGAACCCGGGAGAAAGGGTCATATTCCTGCTCCGACTGTGAAGCGGCTCACAACAGCCTGCAGGGGGCGGTCCTCACCAAAGTCGGCCAGTTTCAGTTCCCCCAGGTAGCTGATGAGCAGGTTTTGTGGTTTCAGATCTCTGTGAAGGATCCTGCGACTGTGGATGTAGCAGAGACCACGCAGCAGCTGGAACATGAAGATCTGGAACAAACGCAAAGCCCTAGAAGAACCTGAAGCAGGGGAGGGGCCTGCAGCAGAGGAGGAGCCTGCAGCAGGGGAGTGGCCTGCAGCAGGGGAGGAGCCTGCAGCAGAGGAGGGGCCTGCAGCAGAGGAGGAGCCTGCAGCAGGGGAGGAGCCAGCAGCAGGGGAGGGGCCTGCAGCAGGGGAGAGGCCTGCAGCAGGGGAGTGGCCTGCAGCAAAGGAGGAGCCTGCAGCAGGGGAGGAGCCTGCAACAGAGGAGGGGCCTGCAGCAGAGGAGGGGCCTACAGCAGGGGAGGGGCCTGCAGCAGAGGAGGGGCCTGCAGCAGAGGAGGAGCCAGCAGCAGGGGAGGGGCCTACAGCAGAGGAGGGGCCTGCAGCAGAGGAGGAGCCAGCAGCAGGGGAGGAGCCTGCAGCAGAGAAGGAGCCAGCAGCAGAGGAGGAGCCAGCAGCAGAGGAGGGGCCTGCAGCAGAGGAGGAGCCAGCAGCAGAGGAGGGGCCTGCAGCAGAGGAGGAGCCAGCAGCAGGGGAGGAGCCTGCAGCAGAGGAGGGGCCTGCAGCAGAGGAGGAGCCAGCAGCAGGGGAGGGGCCTGCAGCAGAGGAGGAGCCTGCAGCAGGGAGGGGCCTCCAGGGAGGAGCCTGCAAGGGGAGGGCCTGCAGCAGGGAGGGCCTCATCAGGGAGGGGCCTCAGCAGAGAGGAGCCCCTGCAGCAGGGAGGGCCTGCAGCAGAGGAGGGCCTGCAGCAGAGGAGGGGCCTGCAGCAGGGGAGGGGCCTGCAGCAGAGGAGGGGCCTGCAGCAGAGGAGGGGGGGGCCTGCAGCAGGGAGGGGCCTGCAGCAGAGGGAGGGAGCCTGCAGCAGGGAAGGGCCTGCAGCAGAGGATTAGGGAGCAGGCAGAGGAGGGGCCTGTAGCAGGGGAGGGGCCTGCAGCAGAGGAGGGGCCTGCAGCAAAGGAGGAGCCTGCAGCAGGGGAGGAGCCTGTGGAAAGGGAGCAGCCTGCAGCAGGGGAGGGGCCTCCAGAAAGGGAGGAGCCTGCATTGGGGAGGGGCCTGGAGAAAGGGAGGAGTCTGTAGCCTTAGAGAAGCCTGCAGCAGGGGAGGACCCTGGAGTAAGGGAGGAACATACAGCAGGGGAGGGGCCTGCAGAAAGGGAGGAGCCTGCAGAAAGGGAGGAGCCTTCAGAAGGGAAGGAGCCTGCAGATCCTGTGACGTGGACATACCCGTACGTTGTGGGAGTGCAGCCCTCCGGGATGCTGGGTCATGTACTGGGCCAGGTCCGTCTGCTGCAGTGAGACAGAACCACTGCAGAGTTTTAGGGGACGAACGCGTTCACACATTTGAACGTTAACAGAAACCAGTTCCTGCCTGAAGCTTTCCTGATGTTTGCTGGTCTCAGGTCAATCTAAAGCATCAACAGGGCCCTCTGCTGGTAAAACAGAACATTGCAGTGGAGGTCTGCCTCACCACATATTCAAAGACGAAGGTCAGCGTCTCCCTGGTGTGGACGATGTCGTGCAGGAGGACGATGTTGGCGTGTTTGAGACGTTTGAGCAGAGATGCTGCAGCACACACATGCATCAGTGGACGCCCATGTGAACCCTGTCAGGCTGTGATTGGTTACCTTCTCTGATGGCGGTGAACGGGACGCCCTCCTCTGTGTTCATCCGGATCTCCTTCAGAGCCACCAGCTGTCCGTTGATCCTCCGCAGAAAAAGAAGGAACCCTTCAACTTTAGTCGACTCAGCATCAGAGCAGTGAAACACCAGAACCAGACTAAAGACACTTTTAATCCAGATTATCTTTATGGCCAAAGTGAGCGTCAGATTATAGAAGACTTTAGTCCCCGTTCTGCCCACATGGTTTCTGTCTCATTACTGTGTTGTTGTTGTGCGATTGTTGCACAGCTGTGGGGAGACAGTCCTGTGTGTGTATCACTCTGTGTACAAACCTGAGAAGAGTGTTTGGTTCTGTGCTCAGTCAGAACCTGCTGGTTTTTGTGATGGAGGATGTCACGTGACTTATGATGTCATCAGCGTGTGGCGCTCTAACCTGCTGATGCCCTTGTAGACGGAGGCAAACGCTCCCTCTCCCAGCTTCTCCAGACTCAGATACGACTGCGCTGCTCCGAACTCCAGACCCGGTTTCTGAACATGTGTACACATTAAGTCACACGTCACATTGTCACGGCCCCGCCCACCCCTGTGACTCAGTAGCTGACCCAGGTGAAGGGATTGGGGCCTGGCGCTCCTCTCAGGGGGTCGCTGTTGCTGCGTCCTCGGTGAACCTTGAGCCGTCGAGTCTGCAGAGTGTGGAACCAGTGAGAGCGGGACACCGAGGAGGAGGAGCCGGTCTCAGAATCCACCTGAGACACACAGTCAGCCAATTAGAGCCAATGGAACGCCTGACGATAGGTGTAGTCACGTGACGACAGGTGTAGTCACGTGGCGACCAGCACTGCAGAACAAAGGGAGGAGTGGTTTTCCACAGAGCCCAGCCCTGATGTGGTCTTCCAGGTGATGAGGCTGAAAACCGCCTATGGCGCTCTAATATTCTGTACTATGTTTTTTCTGGATGATCCCCTTCCCGGTTCTTCCTATTGACTGTATATCAGAACTGGACTGAGTGACCCCCTCCCCCTGGCCTCCACCTCCAATGTTGAAAACCTTTGACAGGTTTCCTGTTGCTTTTAAGTGGAAGGGGTGTAGCCTTCCACCAAACTCACTCCTGATTGACGAGAGTGGTTACCATAGAAACGATGATCAAGCCAACTGAACCAATGACTGAATACTGTGTCTGTTAGACCCAATTCCCACTAGACTTTTTAAAGAAATTTCCCCCTAATTAATGACTTCCATATTAACAATGATAAATACCTCTCTGGAAACGGGTTACGTGCCACAGTCTTTTAAATATGCAGTTGTTAAACCTCTTCTGAAAAAGCCCAGTTTGGATCCTAACATCTTGGCCAACTATAGACCGATATCAAACCTGCCCTTTATTTCTAAAATCCTAGAAAGAGTTGTAGTTAAGCAGCTTTACTGCCACCTACAGGACAACAGCCACTTTGAAGACTTTCAGTCGGGGTTTAGACCCCACCACAGTACGGAAACTGCACTAGTTAGAGTCTCTAATGACTTGTTATTGGCTTCAGAAAAGGGACTACTTTCTATTCTTGTCCTGTTAGACCTCAGTGCAGCTTTTGACACTATCGACCACAGTATTTTACTCCATAGATTAGAGCATGACATAGGGATCAGAGGATCTGCTCTCCAGTGGTTTAAATCCCATAGGTTCCAGATTGTTAGCGTAAATGGTGCACTCAAGTTAGCTACGGAGTCCCACAGGGCTCAGTTTTAGGACCCGTCCTGTTTATGCCTGAACTTTCATTGTTATACCATGTTCTTCTTCAGTGTTCATCAATGTTCTTCTTTCATGTTCTTCCATGTTCTTCTTCAATGTTCTCCCATGTGCTTCTTCAATGTTCTTCTCTAATGTTCTCCGACGCTCTCTAACATTCTGTCTCCCGTCTTTTTAAACCTTCTGTTGCTTCACATCAATGGTCAACGTTTTCCTCCATCAGGATTAGTCTGGGTGTTCTGTGGATTTTGCAGGAATCGAACCTGAATCTACGCAGCGTTCCTGTGTTCTCCACAGCGCTGCTCCTAAGAAGCTGAAGCTGCTGTGGAGAACAGCCAGAACATTTGGTGGAATCAGCTTCAGGATAGGAAGCTTTGCTGTGGAAGACCCATCGGGTTGTAGTCAGAAGAACAAAATGGAACCGGCTCCTGCACACAGCGCCTCCTGGTGGTTAGGCGTCATGAACGGCTCAGTGCTGACGCCATCTCTACCGGTCGGTGACGTACCTCCACTAAGGGGACATGAAGAGGACCTCCCTTTAGCAGCGTGTTTCTCCTGATACTTGAAAAGATACCTCAGCAGCAGCCAGGGAGGTCCAGCTCCTGCTCTTTCCAGAGTAGCCCCCCTCCTCCTCCTCCTCCTCTTCTTCTTCATTCCTGCTGTCTTTCTCCTCTCCATGCTCCTCTTCCTCTCCACAGAAGCACCTCCTGACCCAGCAGCCAGCCTCCCTGACGGAGCGGGACAGCTCCTCCATGTTGTTCTCCTCCGTGATGCCTGCTCTTCTTCTCCTGCTCATGTGACTCACGTGGTTCAGGAGGAGCAGACAGGGTCTCATGACCCCCCCGGAACAACAGTGTCTATTCAGTGCTGGGAGATGTTTGCTGCCCCCCAGTGGCGTGTAGCTGCCACTGCAGTCAGCCTGTTGGGATGTTTAAGTCTTTTCGTGATGAATCTAAGAGGCTCCACCTCCCTCCTGTAGCCCCTCCTCCTTTCCCTGTAACACTGGAAGGCGGGGCCTAGATGAGTGACAGCCTGCTCTTTGGCAGGTAACAGTTAGACCGAGATCTCCTGATTTCACCCATTAATTATGCAGCTACTGTTCTCCAACCTGTTGATGAAAATACTAACAAACCAACAACCAACTACTAACTAGTGACTGCAGATTCATGGTTTTTGGTGTTACTCATCTCTTTGATTTCAATGATTAACAAAGATTTTCATACAGACTCTGGTTCTTGTTTATTTATTCTCAAGGCTTAGGATCTCAGGGTCTCGGGTCTTAGGATCTCGTGGTTTCAGATCTAGGGTCTTATGTTCTAAGGGTCTCAGGTCTTGGGGTCTCATGGTGCTGGCAGGCCCAAAGCTTCTGTTTGAAATTCTTCATGTTCCAAAATCAGCCCGATCCTCTTCATCTAGTTGGACCCCCTCTGCCTACATGCCAGTTTATGGTTCCTCAGTCTTTGCGTTCCAGCTTATGTTCTTGTCCTTGGGTGTTCTTGACTTAGCTCCACCCCAGAACACGGAGCCAAATCTTGAACCAGTTTTGCATCAGAATCTTGAGTGAAGGATCTTGACCCAGGATCCAAGGCCAGTCCTTTGTCCCCCCCCCAGCCAAAACCCAAAGATGCTGACTCAGACTGGACTCTGACGTCGTCCTCCATGCTGCAGCTTCAGGATCAACTCCTGGAATGACGTTTTCCTTTGATCATCTCTGAACCTCAATGGTTTCTAACCTTTGTCTGATCATTGTTGCAGATGAAGTCCCAAAACTACGTCTGGGCCTGGACCGTAGAACTTGAGTAGAACCTCTACCTCCAGGAGAACCACTATCTGCAGGAAGAACCTTTGCCTGCGGCAGAACCTTTAACTGGGGGAGAACCTTGCTTTAGCACCTGCATTAGTGAAAGACACTTGTGATGAAGGATCAAAAACTCGTTCTTCAGAGACACATGCGTTTTTTTAATTGTAGGTTCCAAAGAAAACCAGAAGGAACCTTCATGGATTCATGGTTCCTTGAGCAGAACATCTTCTGATCAAGGACTGACATCAGGGGGACTCCTTGGAGTTCTAATCAATGAGATTGATCAGTTTGCTGGAAACTACTAACGGTTCTGAGAAAGTTCTTTACTCTAGGTTTGTCCATGTTCTGTGGTGAGACTGCTGCCCCGCCCACTTCGCTATAGTGGGTGGGGCAGCAGTCTCACCTGTCCCAGGTTAGGTTTTGGACTGCTGTGCTGATCACTGATAACTATATATTTGATCTACAATCAATGACATCTCAGATGATGAAAACCGTCCAGTTCACGACAAAGGTTCTGGTTTTGTTCTGTCACCTCGTGACCCGTTTGAGCTGAGAGCCGGGGGGGGGGGGGGTTCTTTAGAGCAGCTCCAGCCTGAATGTGTTTGTTCCTGGACTAAAGTGAAGGACGGCCTGGCCTGTAGGGGGCAGCGGTTCACAGAACGGTGCAGTTTGATCTGCAGATGTTCTGTCAGAACCAACAACCATCTTCTGTTCGGCGGTGAGTCCTGTGACCATCAGGGGTCAGGTGAAGAAGTCACATGACTTCAGGTGAGTCTGTTAAGTAACAATAATTTAGCAAAACCCTTAAACAGTAAAAGGTTTTGGTTTTTGACACAGATCCAATGGAGCCCCCAAAACACACGTGCACACGCACGTGCTCATACAATCCAGGTCGGGGTTTTCCTCCTACGGTCAGAAGTTCTCAAACAGCAGCTTTTTCCTGCAGCACAGACTGAAAGTCGCTGTTCCTGAGAGGAAACCGAAGCATGAGTGAAGCACAGCAGAGATCCAGAGTTCTGATTGAGGAGGATGATCCAGCTGCTGGATCCAGCAGGACGCTGCTTCGTGGTCCATAAATCCTGGATGAAGCTCATCTGAAAGTCTTTGTTCCAGCACAGATCCTGATGCAGATAAAGCCGGCCTCAATCGTGGATCCGTCGGTTGATCGTGTCACGGCGCCGTTGCTGGCGGGGGCTCCTCGGACCACTGTGGGGTCACTGCTGAGCCAGCAGAGCCGTCCGACTGGCCTTCATTTTCTCCAGGCGCTTGCTCAGGTGCTTGTTGGCGGCCTCCAGCTCACCTATGCGGTCCAGAGCCGAACGGAGCTGCAGGGGAACGGAGAACATGGACACATCAGCGTGTTACTCCAGAACCAGAACATCAGGAATCTAGAACAGGTACTGCATTGACTTTTTTATTGAAGCACTTTAGAACGCAGGTGTCAGAATCCAGGCCTCGAGGGCCGGCGTCCTGATCAAGTCCTTATTGATCCAGGTAACCAGCAACAGCTGAGGCAGGATTTCTAGACCCAGAATCTGAAACCCCTGCTTTAGAACTTGGGGGCCAGTCCTCCAGGCCCGATGTTCTGCTGCTTTGACAGTCTCACCTGTTGCTGGTTACCTAGATCAGGTATGATCCACCAAAGAGATGGGAAACCCCAGACCACCAGCTGTTAGAGAACAGAAAAAAAGCTGGGGAGGGTCCCTCCTAAAGGAGGCGCCCTCACCTCCCTCTGCAGTTTTCTCTTTTCCACCTTCAGGCTGTCTTCTATCTTCTCTGCAGCCTCAGATGCCGTCTTGTATCGGGTCACCTGACCATCCAGGCGGATCACCTGGACACAGAGAACTCTCAGGAACTCGGAGGCTTTGACATTACGTTGAACTTTTGTAGTGAAATACCAAAGTATTCATTTAGTGTCTAATAAGATGCAAATACTTCTTTAAGTCTATTGGTTTGAATGTGGAGTTACAGAGAATTCAGGTGTAATTAGATGATTTATGAGTTTGTTCTGTCGCCTTCTGTTTTATCCGTTTGTTCATGAATCCTAGAAACGTTCTGGACTTTCCTTTGTGTTGGACTGAGGTCCTGAAGCCTCATTGTTGTTGTTGGTATCTGCACAGACTCACATTCTGTTCTAGAGCCGTGACCTCCTGCTCTGCCTTCACTAGTTTGAACTTCAGCTCACTGATTTGGCGATTGGCCTCTCCTGAAAGAATCAGAGCAAAACCAAAAACATCTCCATCTGCCAAACCTCTGAGAACTTCAGGAGGAAAGAAACTCACGCTGCAGCTCCAGGACGTGGGAATCCAGCCCGTTATCTAGAGACCGCACCTCCTGGACCGCGGCGTTCCTCTGGTCTAGCTGAGACTGCAGCAGCCTTACCTGGGCAGAGGTGAGGCTGCTCTTAGGTCAATCCATGAGGACCTTCATGGGTCGCACATGTTGTGGGCTCACCTGGTCTCGTAGACGTTCTCTTTCCTCAAACAGTTTCTTCAGGTGGCGTTCTGAAATGCAGAAGAACCAGTGAAAACATTCATCTCCTTCCCCGTCTGTGAGAGTCGGGGACTGACGTCTTTCAGTCTTCATCAAATCCATAAAAATGCTGTTTTTCACCTGAACTTGTTAGCCATAGAACAAAATCATCCTTAGAGATGAGATGGTCCAACAGCCCAAAATTCAGAGTATGAAACAGCCACAACATATCAGTCCTCTGGAATGAGCCGGAAATCAGTTTGGCAGTGGAGTAGAAACAATACGTAGCTTCTCTTCTCATCACACTCTGGAGACCTCTTTAGAATAAAAGTGTCATGACAACGACTGTGAGAAACCACAACACAGTGTTTTCATAAACATTTATTTATTTTTTTCATTTAAAGAAAATCATCCAATAAATTGATGGTCAGAAACAAACCCAAGATTTTTTACATCCAAAGAAATCTTCATACATCATGTAGGCTTACATCATCACAGAGTTTAAACAAGTGAAAAGATCTAACTGTATCTGTTCATCCCTGATGGCTAAATGATTGGGTAATGGAAGAGAAAACTGCATGATGGAAGGCTGGATGATGGTTGGAGGTTGTTTGAGGGTTGGATGATGGTTGAAGGGTTGTTGTTTGAGGGTTGGATGATGGTTGGAGGGTTCTTGTTTGAGGGTTTAATGAGGGTTGGAGGGTTCTTGTTTGAGGGTTTAATGAGGGTTGGAGGGTTCTTGTTTTTTTGAGGGTTTGATGATGGTTGAAGGGTTGTTGTTTGAGGGTTGGATGATGGTTGAAGGGTTGTTGTTGGAGGGTTTGATGATGGTTGAAGGGTTCTTGTTTGAGGGTTTAATGAGGTTGGAGGGTTCTTGTTTTTTGAGGGTTTGATGATGGTTGAAGGGTTGTTGTTTGAGGGTTGGATGATGGTTGAAGGGTTGTTGTTGGAGGGTTTGATGATGGTTGAAGGGTTCTTGTTTGAGGGTTTAATGAGGGTTGGAGGGTTCTTGTTTTTTTGAGGGTTTGATGATGGTTGAAGGGTTGTTGTTTGAGGGTTTGATGATGGTTGAAGGGTTGTTGTTTGAGGGTTGGATGATGGTTGAAGGGTTGTTGTTTGAGGGTTTGATGATAGTTGTTGGTCTGAGGTTAAGAAGGTTGAAGATTTTACTAATTAGACAATGGTTATTGGTTTGATGATTGAGGGTTTGACAGTAGACTGAAGGTTGAAAGTTGGATGGTTGCTGGATGCAGGGTTGGATAATGGTAGAAAGCTAGATGGTTGAATGAGGATCATAGGCTGGAAGGCTAGATGGTTGGGGGTTGGATGATAGTTTGAGGTTAGATTACAGGTTTGATGGTCTGAATGTTGGGAGTTGGATAGTTGAGGGTAGGATTGTTTAAGGCATAATGGTTGGATGGTTAGAACGTTGAGTGTCAGATGGATGAAGTCACATGATGTTTGGCACATCCCTCAACCCTCAACGTTGAGCAATGAGGGGTTGGATTGTTTAAAGCATCATGGTTGGATGAAGGATGCTAAACAGCAATAGAAGCTGAGGATCAAATACCTCATGAGAGCTTGCAGTCAACGTCTTCTTCTTTCCTGTGGTCCAGTGGTCCACCTTCGTGATCCACTTCTGGATTTGTGCTGCTCGCCGGTTGAACCTCGTTATCACTGGTCGTCATTCCTCTGATCCAAGACTATTCTCCGGTTGGAGGATCCTGCTCCTCATCAGCCTCCTCACAGCTGTCCATGTCTCCAGACAGCTGCTCTTCAGGGGATCCAACGTTCAACCAGGACGCCCCGTTGAGCTGTCTTCCTTCCTGTAGACTCACCAACACAAGCTCTGGCACCGCCATGGCTTTGATTTCCTCCGCTGTTGTCTCAATTAGCCTCCTGACCTTAGAACTTTGTCCTACATGAAGCTTTCCATCTTCTGCTCTTCGCTGGCCCAGGCGAGGTTTAGACTTGCTGACACTGGATCTGAGCGGTTCAGCAAAGTATGAATCAACAAAGACAAAATCTTCCGTGAAGCTGTCTGTCTCTGAAGCAGCAGAATTAGACATGGCAGGATGGTCTCCAAAATCCTCTTCTTGAGAGGATTTGATCTCAGATTCTTCTTTTATGGTCTGTTTCTCTTCCTGGTCTGTGGATCCAGAAGACTGTAGCATCTCTGGGGCTGACCAGACTGACCTTGGTGCAGTGGACCACCCATCTAAGGGAACTTCCACACATGCAGGATCTTCTCTGAGTTGATTTGGTCTGAAATGCATCAAACCTCCTTCTGCTGAAAGATTAGAGATGCGTCTCATTGTTTCTTCTAGCCCTGCATCTCGTTGGTCTGACTCCACTCCAGCGATCATCAGGCTGTCCAGATCTATGATCCACTTGTGAAGAGAGATTAGAACTTCTGATAAGACTTTGGTCATGTCAGTTACAGAAGTCCAATGATGGACCAATCCTTGAAAAGTGTTCCTCACAGCAACCAACATGCTGTCTGATACTTGCTCAGTCATATGTTCAAAGAAACCTCTGAGGATCTGATTGGCTCTGGCCTCATGGATCCTCTGATCTTTAAGGTTTTTTCTGGTTCCTCTAGAATGAGGTGGACCATCTCCTTCAGGTTCCAGTTTGGTTTCAGAGTTCTGAACTTCAGGATGACCTAAATGATCCTTGCAGAAGGAGCTGTCTTCAGCTCCTGCAGGCCATCTAGTTGGTACTACTTTCTCTTGTACAGTGTCTTCATCAATCCCATGCGGTTCCCACTCCCTCAGATGGCTCTCTGGGGTCTGTGTACCAACGTCACATGTCCCTTCCTGCTCTTTGGTCAAGGAGGACATGTTAGAACCAGCATCCTCCTCTGAGCTCTTCCAGCTGCTGGTTATCAGTCCTTCTTTCTCCAGACCAGTCAAAGGACAACTCTGTTCCAGACCTCCAACAGAACAGTTTGTTTCTTCTGCAGATGGTTTTTTCTCATCAGCTAGAATGTTCAGGTTTCCAGCCGCTGAGAGGTTCAGCACTGTGGCTCTGTGGCCCAGAAGAATATCTTTAGCAGATCGAGGAGAAACAAGTCTGGATTTGAAAACTTTCTCAGTGGAGCCTTTCCTATCAGCTGAAACCGTCTGGTCCTTGATTGGGGTTTTGGCAGGGGGTTGTCCGTCAGTTCCTGCTGGACACCTCTTGATTGGGTTCTTTTCTCTCCTGTTCTTTTGTCTTTTGGTCTCCTCTGGTCTGTGGTGATGTTTGTGGCCCATGCTCTGCTTTTCTTTGCTCTGTATAGTTTTAACGGAGGGAGCGGAGCTCGGAGGCTGAAAGTCTCTGCCCCCTCCCCTATGATGGGCCGTAATGTCTTCATGAGAGAGTTTCCCGCCCTCTGCTGGTGGACCCAGGGTAGCTCTTCCTGAAAGATCACGAGGAAACGTTGGAGGAACGCGTCGCAGAGTGATGATGAAAATGAACGAAGGTTCTGATCTCACAGGATTTGGTCTTCTGGGGGGGTGGGGGATGTTAGAGGACCGAATCACAAGGTCACCTTTGATTAAAACATGCAGAAGTTCATGCAAACATCAGGTTAGAGACTGATATGAATGAATGTGTTCCTACCAAGAGTGCCTTCTCTGTCGCTATCAGCCCACTCCTCCAGCTGCCCGCCAGACTCTGTGCTGACATCATCCTCAGCTCCGCCCTCAACCACATCTCCGTTCTTGGCATCTAGAGATTCCACTCCATGTTTCTGCTCAGAACAAAATCAAGAGAAACGGGACATGAGCTGTAGTCTCGGCTTTAGAAATCATCAGATAAACAGACAGTCAAGGTTTGGATGAAGCTCATCCAGGTGACGTTATGACATCACACAGGTAAAATGCCCAGAGGGCAAAAAGGAGTCACAGGAAAAACTGCTCTCAGTATTAGAGTTCACTTCCACAATCGTTTAAACAAAGAGGAAGGGGATCTTAACTGTCTGCATGTTGTATAAAATGTAGAAAAACGTTTGAATCTAGCAGAGACGGAGCTGCTGTCGATTATTTTCAGCACTTTTAGCTGAGTGGGACAACAACGTGGTCTTAATACCTTCAGAGAATCTCGCAGATGAACAACCTCATCTCTGAGCCGGTCACGCTCGATCCGAATGATGTCAGAAACCTCTCTCTGCCGTTCTAACGCCTGTCGAAGAGGAGCCGAGGAACCAGGAAGTAGTCAGTGAAGGAAGAAGGAAGTGGTTAGTGAAGGAAGCAGGAAGTGAGAAGCTGAAATTTCAAAGCATGAAAGAAAGTTTTCTGAGGCAGAACCAGAATAGATCCAGTTCTGGTTGAATTAGTCAAAGAATATGAAAAAACAATATTTCTAAAAAGTCATCCTTCAGGTCCCACTTTGACCTGAGGTTCAGAGAAGAACTTCAGCTGGATCGGTTCTGCTCCTGCCTCTGGAAACTAAAGAGAGAAGGCAGAACCACAGTACCCCGATCTTCTTCTCCTTCCACTGCAGCGCCTCCTGCAGGTCAGAGACCTCCTGACAGTGAGCACTGTTCTTCTGCCGCAAATCCGACACTTCCTGTCAACACCAGACCAGTAGGGGGCACCACAAGTCACCGTTGTAGACCAGCAGGTGGCGTCATTGAGAAGCAACAGGTAAAAGCAGTGAAGTAGTAAAAGGGAGAAAGCAGGAGGTAGTACTTAGTGGAAGCATGAAGGGTCACATGATCTAAGTTTAAACCTGATGTTAGCAAACACATCCGCCGTAGAACAAGTGTTTCTGTGACTAAATGTACATCATCTTTGTCTGTTTGAGGGCTTAGCGTGTGATGCTGGCAGGGTGACGGCGAGTGATGCTTCATGGCGTTCTTCAAGAGCCACTCCACTGAAAAAGCTGTTTGGAACATGTTCTTGTAGCATTTTCTTCTGACGGAGGACATATATGAAGATAAGTAAGCTTTGAACTGCATGTCTGAGGATTTCTTTATTCAATCGTTGTGAATCAGGTGCAGACGGAAAAATGACGTTTAAGAAAGGTCCTATTTATGACTTAGAGAATACGCTAGATCAGGGGCCGGCAACATGCGGCTCTTCCATCCCTGTGAGCGGTTCCGGTCGGATCGGGGCTTTGACCTGGCAGTCAGCGGCTTCGACCGGTCGCTTTGAACAGTACACTGTTGTACTGCTGCTACTTCAATACGTGAAAACGGGTCATTCAAATGTAGCTGGAGTTTGTGTTCATATTTACTACATATTTACTGTCGCTCCCTTTACACTAAAAGTTTCATAAAAGGAACCATGTGATGATGGACAGACGGACAGATGGAGACGACGTACCGTCAGCAGGTCCTCGGTCTGCTTCAGCATGTCCTCCAGGTCCCTGAACTGGAGCTTCAGAACGCTGTGAGAGTGCCGCTCTCTTTCCAGCTCCTGAGGAGACGCGTGTTTAGCAAAGACGCAAACCTCGTAGAGGTGCCTGTGGCGACATCACTCCATCATGTGACCTTGCTGGTGTCGTCGCGGTGCCGTCGGGCCTCCCACAGCAGCTCCTCGGTGTCGCTGAGCTCCTCCCGCAGCGTCTCCACCTGGTACATCAGCATGGTCTTGTCGTTGTGCAGCTGAGCGTTGGACACCATCGCTCGCCGGTACCGCTCCTCTGCCTCCACCAGTGAGTCCTACGGAGTTCAGCATTTGTGACAAACCCTTTGAATCAGCTGATCACGAAGGTTATTTAACAAAAACTTGATCTTTCTCATAATTCAAGACCTTAAATTCGAAATTAGCATTAGCATGGGTGTGGACAGATCAGGTCAAGTCAGGTCCAGATTAGGTTCAGATCAGTCCAGGTCAGCCTCAGGTTGATTCAGGTCATGTCAAGTTCAGGTCAAGTCAGGGTCAGGTCAAGGTCCAGGTCCTGGTCCAGGTCTGTCCAGGTCCAGGTCTGGCTGTACCTTCATCTCTCTGAGTGACGCCTCCGTCTCCAGGGAAACGGACGTGTCGCAGCTTCCTCTGCGGGATGAAGCCCCGGCCAAAGAGGCCAGAGTGGCGGCTGACAGCGTGGATGCGGTCCTGGAGCCCTGAGACCAGACATTTAAAGTTCAGGTTCTGGGTTCAGACGGACCAGTTCTCAGACTTCTAGAAGTCACTGAGTCTGACTAAAGGTTGGTCGTATTTAGGTCTGCAGAGGAAAGGTTTCTGCCTCAGATGCTGACCAGAAGACTAAACGGAGAAACTTTAGGTCCTCTAACGTTCAACTCCAGACTTCTACTAATCCTTATCAGTATCCGTTGAACCCTTTCTAACCCTAAAACAACTGCACTCATAAAAAAAGTGAAATTACTTTGTTGAAAAAGATTTAAATGAGAAATCCAAATTCATCTAAATACAACAATATCAAATAACTGTCCTTTAAAATGAGAGAAAATCTCCTCAAACTTGATCTGAATCTTTAAACGGGACAGAAGTGAAGCTTACGTACTCGGTCCAGGAAGTCCCGGTCCGTTCTCTCCTCCACCTACACACAGAACCACACTTCAGTGAACCGACCCACACCTGTGTCTCTGCTGTGGACCTGCTGACCCAAGTCTCGCTAAACCACAGCTGTCAAAGGTTCTGAGCGGGTCTTCAGAACCCCACACTCACGGCTCCTGGGTTCACACAAAAGAGGAGCCTTTTAGAACTAGATTAGAACCTGGGAGTTCTGAGCTTTAAGGGCCAGCAGGAGAAACCAAAAACTCAGAGATAAACCCAGAGAGGAGGCTCACCACGGGGCTGGCACGAGCCGAGCTGGCCCTGGAGGAGGCCCGAGAACCAGAACCCAGGAAGCTGCTGTAGTCCGACGGCTGGAGGGGGGGCAAGAGAAACAGAAAGGAGGAGAAGGGAGAAACGAAAGAAGAGGAGGAGAAGGGAGAAACAGGAAGAAGAGGAGGAGAAGAAAGAAACAAAGGAGGCGGGAGAAACAGGAAGAAGAGGAGGAGAAGAAAGAAACAAAGGAGGCGGGAGAAAAATAAAGGAGGAGGAGTCGGGAGAAACAACAAGAGGAGGACTCAGGAGAAGCGAAAAAGGAGGACTCAGAAGAAAAGGAAGGAGAGAGAGAACACGGTTCTGTTAGTCAGACCTTGATCAATAAATGAGGTGGGTCTAACCAGAACTGCAGCCCAACTAAAAGCCCGACCCACTTGGGAGAACCAAAGCAGATGTACTGAACAGGAAGTGATGCCACAGCCAGAGGTGCAGCACGGCTGAAAGTTTCAGAAACCTGCTGAAGGCGGTCAGGTGAAAAGTTTAAGAACCTGACAAAGTTCTGACCTAGGTGTTTACAGGATGTCTGAGGGTTCTGGACAATGTTCTGGTTCCACTCTGAGGAAGAATAAAGATGTTCTTCCGAGGAATCAAGAAGAGTCACCATGAAGTTAGGAGAACCGGTTGTAGAAGGTGAACGGAGGTCAGAGGAACGTCTGGGAGGAACCAGATGAGGAACCAGAACCTCAGATGTTTGCCATGAGGATGGAGAAGATCACTGAGGGTCTTTGTAGATCTACATTAGATAGACACGCATGGGAAGCAGGATGGAGCGGGTGAAGGAAGGTGCAGCTGTTACCAAAGGACAGGTGTAGCAGAGAGAACAGCCATTTTGGTTCAGAGACTCTGAGGCAGAGGAGGCAGCAGAGGTGAAGATGAGGTTCTGTTTGGGACCAGGATGGATCAGAACCGAATCCATCAGAGGATCAGATCATAGATGTTCTGGAGATGGAGAAGGACATGAAGGAGGACATGGAGGAGGACATGAAGGAGGACATGAGGAGGACATGAAGGAGAACATGAGGAGGACATGGAGGACATGGAGTAGGATGTAGAGGAGGAGGTCAGATGGAGGCAGCTTTGTCACAGTGGCGCCCCCTATAGGGAGCATCTGAAGGACACAGCAGTGGAGAGGAGACTGGTGACCCACAGAGGTCAAAGGTTAGATGACCTCCATAAAGTCAGACGTGTCTGCTTTAACGAGGAAATCTGAAACGACCACGAGAACCTGACATGTTTTCTAGGGAATAATCCTCCCGTCCCAGCATGATTCATCTTCTCATCATTCTGGCTCATGTGACCTTCTGCTGACCTTTGACCCTGCAGCCTGATTCTGTCAGTCTAACAGAATAGAACTGGCCGGTTCTGAACGGGTCGGACTCACCCTGAGGCTGCCACGGCTTCCCACTGACATCTTCTCTTCATCGTCTGACACCTGCAGACAGGAGACGAAGATCCATGAGCACATCTACGTCTGCGCGCTTAAAACTGGCCACGCCCACCCAATGACATCACAGGTTAGCATGGCCAATGGCAGCAGAGCTTTGTCTGCACCAGTGACACCTGTGCAGGTAACTGCAGCGACAAGAAGGAAAAAAGAGATGCAGACCGAAGTGTGTCTCCGAGAGAAGCGAGAGCAGCGCTCAGTGTCCTCCTGCAAAGAGGAGGTGAGAGGAGAAGGAGGTTAGAGGAGAAGAGTCTCATGCAGGGCTGCAGCGCCTGACAGACAAGAACAGGGCAAAGAGCAGGAAAAGACATGCACGTACGTGCACAAACACATGCGTCACACATTTGGACAGAGATTCAGAAAATGGACAGGACGCAGTGACGGGGTTTCAGACGGGGTTCCCAGACCGCTGAACCACATGGACGCAAGCTCATGCAGAACATGCATCCCCCCAGTGAGAAGTGTGCCCCCCATCAATGCAAGACTGTTCTGGTCTGAAGGAGCTGTACAGAACCGGGTCAGAACTGCTTTTAAACAACGTCAACTGCTGCTGCTGATGTCATGATGGCGTCATCAGCCCCCCCCCGCATGCAGCATGCCCCCCCACCCATGCTGCAGGTCCTACCATCCACTGCTCGATGTGCCCCCACTTGTTCTCCCCGCCGTAACACCTCTGCAGAAAAGACCCCGCCTCAGAAACCTGGCTGTGGTCACATGATCCAGTCTGCTGTTTTGAGTTCTTCTCCAGCTGGGAGGGGCGGGGCTTGTGTCTGAACTGTGGCCCCACCCACACGCCCCTCTCTGGAGAACAATCCAATCACAGCTGCAGAGGCGGATGCTGGAATGGATGGTGGGCCTACCTTGTGACTAAGAAACAGCTGCAGGAGAGAGGAGACACAGAGGAGGCGCACAGGTGAGCTCACCTGCTCCACCGTTACACCTGTGAGGTTATAGTGAACACCTGCAGTCATGTGGAAGCTGCAGGTCTTCACCTGATGCTCCCAATGTTCTTGTAACCTGTTCTGGGTGCAGCAGAACCTGGTCGGGTTCACCTGTGCAGCACACCTGTTGTGACAGAACCATCGGGTCCGTGAGCTTCTGCTGCCTTCTCTTGAGGCTCAGCACACCTCTGCTGCTGAAAACAAATGTCTGAACTCATGACCTTCTGGTCCAAATGAGTCTCAGATGACACCGAGTCAGACCTGTTGATAAACGGCTGACTTCCTGTTTTTCCCCACCAAAATAAGAGCATGTGGGACCAACAGGAATCTGAAGCTCAGAGGACATTTCTGGTGTTAAATGTTGCAGCTTAACTGCCGTCCTGTGACCTTGTGACCCCATCAATCCTGAGCTACTGTCCTGTCTTCTCTTTAAAACCTTCATCTGCAGTCATAAAAGCACCAGAACCATTCAAATGTGTCCAACAACCGCCGGGTCGGACAGAACCGAGCACAAACCAGAGTTTTTGGAGCAGACTTACCACAGCAGCCGGCTGAAGACTGTTTACTCCTTCTGGGTGACCTTTGAACTGCAGTCACATGACCTGTCAGATGACCTGCTGCTTCACAGGCAGCTCTGATTGTGGGTCAACACTTCACGGGTTCTGGCCCCAGTCAGGATGGTAACTGCTGATCACATCACTGCTGATGTCGTCAGTCACAGAATAACTTTAGAGAAAGAGGAAGCTCACCTCCTTTTGTTGTCTCTCCAGTTCCTTCATCCGGATCTCGCGGGCCTCGGCTCTCGCCGCTCGTTTCACCGCCAGTCTGGCCTCGGCCTGGACACACCCGTCAATCAAATCTGTCACTGATCAATGATTGGATGATTACTGACACAAAGACATGGATCAATACTCCTGTTGGTCTGAGCTGGAGGCGGAGCTACGCAGCTCAGCTCCAGGTAACCCAGTCAGAGTGAGCAGCACCTCCACCTGCCTGTAGAGAGGCTCCTCCACCTCCCAGGCTCCGCCCTCAGCCTCGAGAGGCTCCTCCCCCTCCCAGGCTCCGCCCTCAGCCTCTCCCTCCTGCTGTTTGATCACATTATCGTTTCAACTGGACCTGTTTCTCCTAGCAGACATGTTTTAGGATCCGATTTCCAAAACTTAGAATAATCAGTTGGTTAGTGTCGTCTCTTTAGACATCGTCTTTGGCATGAGAACCAGAACCTCTGACCCCAGCTCCTCTCTCCTTCATGGGAGAGCTTCTCCTCCTGCATCCAGGTCCTTCAACGTGAGCTCAGCTTTGCTGTTGGCCTCCTGGAAGGAAGAACTTTCTCGTTTCCTGGTTTGACTTCATTTGACTTTTAAAATCACTACTGCTGCTGAAAGTCACTTATTATATATAGTCATTTGGATCGGTTTCCCTCGGAAATTAAACCACTGAGAGCCGCAGGTGTCCAACCCCTGGTTTAGAACCGTCCCCTGGTGTAGAACCGACCCTGGTCTAGAACCGTTACCTGGTCTAGAACCGTCCCTCGATCTAGAACCATCCCCCAGTCTAGAACCGTCCCCTGGTGTAGAACCGACCCCGGTCTAGAACCGTCCCCCGATCTAGAACCATCCCCCGGTCTAGAACCGTCCCCTGGTGTAGAACTGACCCCGGTCTAGAACCGTCCCTTTGTCTAGAACCAACCCCGGTTTAGAACCATCCCCCAGTCGAGAACCGTCCCCTGCTCCAGAACCATTCCCTGGTCCGGGACCGTCCCCTGGTCTAGAACCTGCTCATTCTGCTTCAGTTTTACTCCTGGACTGAAACTCTTGGACCCTCAGAAACGGATTCTCTGGGGTTTCACCTCCAATCTGCGTCTCTTTGAAGATTTAGTTTCTAGTCGTCATTTTTTTAAATGACCCCCCCATTTCCTCCCTCCACCCCTTTGGTCTAGGATCAACCTGAGGTTCTCTGCCGTCCGTCTGCTCGTCCTTCACCGTGGATGGAGAACACCAGCTGGTCTGGTTCTAGCTTCTAGAACGTTCTACTGCCTGATCTCCACACTTTCAACTGCAGACTCACCTGTTCAGGTTTCAACACACCTGATTAACTGACATGGTCATTGATTTTCAGGATTTTTTCTCTACCTGTAAATGACATCACTACTGGTATTGATCCGGTATTTCAGAATTTACTCTGAACGTTCTTTTTTAAATTCTTTTATTTAGAAATTTTAAAGGAAAACGATTATCAGCAAGAACATCAAAGGAACCATTTCAGAGTGTGAACGTCAAGAAAATAATCAGAAAGACGCTCAAAGGCTTCAGTTTCTCCGGTTATTGATCGACTTATTGATCCCTGCAAACAGATCTGACGCCAGTTTCAAACCCGCAACTCTTCACCTCTGAGCTCAGACTGGATTCTGCCAGAAGGAGGTTAGGATTACGGCAGCAGAGGATTAGGGGGCGGGGCTTGTTTTGTTGTCTGGTCTCTGTGGGTCAGGGACTGCCTGCTGTGTGCACCATGTGTGTGCACGCACGCACACACGCACAGCCACGTTCAGACCAGACACTGTAGTTGGTCTTCATCACAGTCCTCCTCATCCTCTGAACGCTCATGAAAAGCAAACAGTTTCATTGTTTTTGGTTGAACTTTCATCTCCCTGATTGGAACCAGAGTCCGAGAATCCGGACTTTGACATCTTTTACTTTGATCTTTTTCCTCAGTGAAGCCCCTCAGGCCCCGCCCACCGCTGCACCTGCAGCATCACCAGCCCCTCACCTCACGTGCTATCTGCGTCAGCGCGTCGTCCTCCGCGCTCAGCTTGTCCCGGTTCGGGGTTCTCCTCCGGCCCGGTCCCTGGGTTTCCATGGTTCTGTTAGATCCTACAGCAGAACTCTGGGTTCCCTGCAGGCACGCGGACGTAGAGCGGTCCAATAAAGGCGTTTAGAGGTCTGGTTTCGATTGGACCAAAACGGTTCCGTCTCAGATGTGGACCAGCGTCACGGCTCTGACACGCGTAACCACAATAATAGATCAGGAAGACTTCGCGTTCCGAACAGGTCCAAAGTCGAGCTGGTCCACCTTAAACCCAATGCGAATGTCAGCTTTGAGTCCGGGACCGTGATGCGGCAGAGAGGATGCGGAACCGCCGCGCCCGCGGTGGTTCGGCCAGCAGAACCTTCGTCCCTGTCGGAACACCAGCAGCATCCCTGGAGGTCAGGCGGAAGAGGAGCGACTCCCCGCCCGCGCCAGTCTGCGTCCTGCCGGGGACGCAGCAGCGTCAACAGACCCGTTAATCCGCCCCCTTCAGCGCGTGGGGGCAGTGAACGCAGCACGGCAGGCTTTTATTGTGAAGGAGCGCCAACGGTGATGCACCGAAATAGAACATTTTGACCAGAGCACGAGCCAACGCACCCAGTGGTGGTTCTACACTAGCTCACTCCCTGGGGGAGTACCCCCCCCCCCCGCACACATCCAATGTAACAACATCCCTTTGTGTTCTCTATCTTCTATTTAACATTTTAATCTCCTAAACTCGTATTACAGGGGGGTCAGACTCAGTCACTGGGGGGCTAAATCAAAAACATGCTTTAAGTTTTGGACCAAACAAGAAAAACGTTAACTGAACACACTAAAGCTAAACTTTTACATCTTTAGAACTGAACCTTTTGAACATTAATATCAATAAAACAGGAACATTAATCCAGAGTAACTCAAGTTAAACCTTAAATAACGTTTAATATTTTACTCTCTATAAAAATATATTCTGTCAAAATGATACAAATATGAAGATCAGAATCAGTTTATTGTCATATGCACAGCTTTTACACCGACATACGAAATTATGTTCCAGCACAACCTGAACAAGATCAGACATACAACAAATACACATATACAGTTCAGAGTTGACTGAGGCCGCTGCAATAACTGCGCCGCCTTAGATGCTGAAGAACAGAACAAAGAAACCTGGAAATATTCATAATTAGAAAGAACAAATCATGTCTGTCTGTTTTCTTTGCTCTTGTATCATTTTCTAGAGATGAACTCCTGAATCACTTTATCAATAATGTCTTGGTGTGTGACGTTCTGTGTGAGTCTTTGGTTCTGTGTGAGTCTTTGGTTCTGAGTCTTTGGTTCTGTGTGAGTCTTTGGTTCTGTGTGTGAGTCTTTGGTCCTGTGTGTGAGTCTTTGGTTCTGTGTGAGTCTTTGGTTCTGTGTGTGAGTCTTTGGTTCTGTGTGTGAGTCTTTGGTTCTGTGTGTGAGTCTTTGGTTCTGTGTGAGTCTTTGGTTCTGTGTGAGTCTTTGGTTCTGTGTGAGTCTTTGGTTCTGTGTGTGAGTCTTTGGTTCTGTGTGTGAGTCTTTGGTTCTGAGTCTTTGGTTCTGTGTGTGTCTTTGGTTCTGTGTGAGTCTTTGGTTCTGTGTGAGCCTTTGGTTCTGTGTGAGTCTTTGGTTCTGTGAGGCTTTGGTTCTGTGTGAGTCTTTGGTTCTGTGAGGCTTTGGTTCTGTGTGTCTTTGGTTCTGAGTCTTTGGTTCTGTGTGAGTCTTTGGTTCTGTGTGAGTCTTTGGTTCTATGTGAGTCTTTGGTTCTGTGTGAGTCTTTGGTTCTGTGTGTGAGTCTTTGGTTCTGTGTGTGAGTCTTTGGTTCTGAGTCTTTGGTTCTGTGTGTGTCTTTGGTTCTGTGTGAGTCTTTGGTTCTGTGTGAGTCTTTGGTTCCGTGTGTGAGTCTTTGGTTCTGTGTGAGTCTTTGGTTCTGTGTGAGTCTTTGGTTCTGTGTGAGCCTTTGGTTCTGTGTGAGTCTTTGGTTCTGTGAGGCTTTGGTTCTGTGTGTCTTTGGTTCTGAGTCTTTGGTTCTTTGTGAGTCTTTGGTTCTGTGTGAGTCTTTGGTTCTATGTGAGTCTTTGGTTCTGTGTGAGTCTTTGGTTCTGTGTGTGAGTCTTTGGTTCTGTGTGTGAGTCTTTGGTTCTGTGTGTGAGTCTTTGGTTCTGTGTGTGTCTTTGGTTCTGTGTGAGTCTTTGGTTCTGTGTGAGTCTTTGGTTCTATGTGAGTCTTTGGTTCTGTGTGAGTCTTTGGTTCTGTGTGTGAGTCTTTGGTTCTGTGTGTGAGTCTTTGGTTCTGTGTGTGAGTCTTTGGTTCTGAGTCTTTGGTTCTGTGTGAGTCTTTGGTTCTGTGTGAGTCTTTGGTTCTGTGTGAGCCTTTGGTTCTGTGTGAGTCTTTGGTTCTGTGAGGCTTTGGTTCTGTGTGTCTTTGGTTCTGAGTCTTTGGTTCTGTGTGAGTCTTTGGTTCTGTGTGAGTCTTTGGTTCTATGTGAGTCTTTGGTTCTGTGTGAGTCTTTGGTTCTTTGTGTGAGTCTTAGGTTCTGTGTGAGTCTTTGGTTCTGTGTGAGTCTTTGGTTCTGTGTGAGTCTTTGGTTCTTTGTGTGAGTCTTAGGTTCTGTGTGAGTCTTTGGTTCTGTGTGTGTCTTTGGTTCTGTGTGAGTCTTTGGTTCTGTGTGAGTCTTTGGTTCTGTGTGAGTCTTTGGTTCTGTGTGAGTCTTTGGTTCTGTGTGTGTCTTTGGTTCTGTGTGAGTCTTTGGTTCTGTGTGTGTCTTTGGTTCTGTGTGAGCCTTTGGTTCTGTGTGAGTCTTTGGTTCTGTGAGGCTTCGGTTCTGTGTGAGTCTTTGGTTCTGTGTGAGTCTTAGGTTCTGTGTGAGTCTTTGGTTCTGTGTGAGTCTTTGGTTCTGTGTGAGTCTTTGGTTCTGTTTGTGAGTCTTTGGTTGTGTGTGTGAGTCTTTGGTTCTGTGTGTGAGTCTTTGATTCTGTGTGTGAGTCTTTGGTTCTGTGTGAGTCTTTGGTTCTGTGTACGTCTTTGGTTCTGTGTGAGTCTTTGGTTCTGAGTCTTTGGTTCTGTGTGTGTCTTTAGTTCTGTGTGAGTCTTTGGTTCTGTGTGAGTCTTTGGTTCTGTGTGAGTCTTTGGTTCTGTGTGTCTTTGGTTCTGTGTGAGTCTTTGGTTCTGTGTGTGTCTTTGGTTCTGTGTGAGTCTTTGGTTCTATGTGAGTCTTTGGTTCTGTGTGAGTCTTTGGTTCTGTGTGAGTCTTTGGTTCTGTGTGAGTCTTTGGTTCTGTGTGTCTTTGGTTCTGTGTGAGTCTTTGGTTCTGTGTGAGTCTTTGGTTCTGTGTGAGTCTTTGGTTCTGTGTGAGTCTTTGGTTCTGTGTGAGTCTTTGGTTCTGTGTGAGTCTTTGGTTCTGTGTGAGTCTTTGGTTCTGTGTGTGTCTTTGTGAAACATATCACAGCGATCTAACAAAAATCTTATTGTGAATATCATTTTTAGGTCTTATTAAACGTTATAAACCAAATCATAGAACTCATCAGTGGGATTACTCCAAACATATTTGGTATTTTCCTAACTTTGTGCAACACCAACAGTAGAAAAAACTTCAATCCATGAAAAATGATCTAAAGTTTATTCATGATGTCATAAACTGCAGCTGTTTTCCTGCTGTCTTTATGTCAAATAGTGACACCAACTAAACTACAGAAAAGACACCTAATAAAATATCTGCAATAGTTGGTAAATGATGACATTATGAACATTATTATTAGCATGAGCTCAGACTGCAGCCATGATCCAGATGTGGAATCAACAAACGCGTCTCCTTCATGCAGCTGCGGCATAGAGTTGATTATTATACTGACTCCCTATTACCTGTTAGTGTGATTCATCCAGCCACCGGTGAGTTGACCCCCCCTCTTGAATTTTTTGACTTATGTTCCACGGACTACCTCAAAGAGGTGGGGGCAGAGGGCGGTGGTCACGTCAGGTCAGCTGTCGGAGCGGGGAATTGTGGGTAATAATTCCCTTCTGTCTGCTCCGGTGGAAATTGGGTTGAGCCCGGGTTTTTCTTCTGCCCAACTCCTTTTCACGTGGCTGTTTTCCATTGTTTCACTCTGAGTTATTTCATCCTGTTGTGTTCACTTCTTTTGTTTTTTTGCACCATTAGTGTGGAGAGGATGACGACACGGGTGTGTCAGTGTCAGATGTGTCCAAATAAAAGCTGAAAGTCTCCTCTACCGCTGAGCTACTTCCTTCCTGTAACACCGCAGACATGCTATTGGAAGAGCGCACCCTGGAAAACGCCGCCCAAGGCGACCGCCCAGCTCGCCCACATCAAAAACCACCACTGAACACACCGGAAGTAAAACAACAGAAACATTGCTCTAAAATGTGTTTTATTGATCAGGATAAATACCAGCTCTAGAATGTATGATTCCTCATTTAAACATCTACTGGAAGCTCTGGGGGTTGATCGGTTCTGGTGTCTAACACATCTATCCACCATAGATCTATCCTAAAGCTAGATCTGTGTCTGACGGATCCATGGATGATAGATCTGTTCTTCATTTGGGATCTGACAGATCCATGGATGATAGATCTGTTCTCCATTCCACTGTTTGGTGAAGCTGTGAGTCTAACGTCAGAACCTTCAGGATCCAGATCTTTTAGTTTTCGGTAAAGTGACGCGTCAGCGTTGGTGGATCTATTGATCATCACTCCTCTTCCCTTCAGGCTCTCATGGTGATTCATTGTGATGAAGATGATGGTGGGCTGCAGATGTGAGGATGAAGAGCAGGAGGGGTGTGAAGAAAAGTCGGAACAGTCTGGTTCAGATCAGACCATGTTGGACCTCCAGTGAGCCCCGTTGGTCTCTGCAGACAGAAACAACGGTGGTGGGTTTGAGAACAGACAGACACTACACCATCCATCCATGAGTCAGGGCTGTTTCACATCTACTGATGCCCCCCCATGGTCTGCTTCAACGTCTGCAGACCAGGAACCAGAAATGCTCCTTACTCAGATCCGGAGTGGTCCTCTTCTTCATGTGAAATCCAGAAACCTGCAAAGTTCCAGACTGATCAGAACCGGCTGGTGGAGGTGGTCAGAACAGAACCCAGTTCACGTATGAAGCTGGGTCCACAGGCTCAAACATGTGGAGGAGACCCTGCAGCAGAGGCTGTGGCGCAGCGTCTGACACCACTGGGTTTGAGTGTGAATAGAGTCTTCATGATGGATGTTTAGAAGATCTGGACCTTCTTCACACACCTGTGAGTGTTCTGGAGCGTTTTGGTTCAGACATACCTTCTTCTTGGAGCCGCTGGCACTCAGAACAGCCAGTTTACTCTCAATGTCAGACACCTGCAGGAAAAAACAGCCCAGTCAGAATTTTCTGTGATCTGCACGAGGACCTCGTGGGTTCCTTCAAGGTTTGTCTGCTGTCACCATTACTGGTGAGCAAGGTCTTGGGCTGGACCAGTACCGTCTGCATTCTTTCAGTTCTCGGCCTGTATTTGGGATTTAAGGATGAGAGGTATAACATTCAGGTAACAGGTAACGGGCAACACGGGTAACACAAGCAACACGGGTAACATAGGCAACACGGGTAACAGGCAACACGGGTAACACAGGTAACGGGCAACGCGGGTAACACAGGTAACAGGCAACACGGGTAACACAGGTAACACAGGCAACACGGGTAACGGGCAACAAGGGTAACACAGGTAACGGGCAACACGGGTATCACAGGTAACGGGTAACACAGGTAACAGATGTAACACAGGCAACACAGGTAACAGAGGCAACACGGGTAACACAGGCAACACAGGTAACAGAGGTAACATAGGCAACACAGATAACAGAGGCAACACGGGTAACACAGGCAACATGGGTAACACGGGTAACACAGGTAACAGAGGCAACACGGGTAACACAGGTAACCAGCAACACGAGTAACACAGGTAACGGGCAACACGGATAACACAGGTAACAGAGGAAACACGGGCCACACAGGCAACAAGGGCAACACGGGTAACACAGGCAACACAGGTAACGGGCAACACGGGTAACACAGGCAACAAGGGCAACACAGGTAACAGAAGCAACAGGGGCCACACGGGTAACACAGGCAACATGGGTAAGAGGTAACACGGGTAACACATGTAGCAGAGGTAACACAGGCAACACGGGTAACACAGGTGACACAGGTAACGGGCAACACAGGTAACAGGCAACACAGGTAACAGAGGTAACACAGGCAACACAGGTAACAGAGGCAACACGGGTAACACAGGTAACGGACAACACAGGTAACAGGCAACACAGGTAACGCGCAACACGGGTAACAAAGGCAACACAGGTAACGGGCAACACGGGTAACACAGGCAACAAGGGCAACACGGGTAACACAGGTAACAGAGGCAACACGGGCCACACGGGTAACACAGGCAACATGGGTAACAGGTAACACGGGTAACACATGTAGCAGAGGTAACACAGGCAACACAGGTAACGGGCAACACGGGTAACACAGGCAACACAGGTAACGGGCAACACGGGTAACACAGGAAACAGAGGTAACACAAGCAACACGGGCAACACAGGCAACATGGGTAACAGGTAACATGGGTAACACATGTAGCAGAGGTAAGGAGGCAACTCAGGTAACATAGATTACTATTGTTTTATTTTTAGCCATCACAGATTTCCTGCTACCTTCACCAACATTCATAGGAAAACACGTTTCATGCAATTTGACCTTTAGGCCCCGCCCACCTCGCTCTCTGCACTCTGCACCCTTGCGGCGGTCAGTGCCACCACATCCTCCAGCTCGGAGAGTTCAGAGTCTGTGGTACCGCCAAATCTGTTCTTGGCGCTCTTCTCCAGCCGCTGCAGCTTGCTCTCCAGATCGTATGACTGACCAGCTGTGACATACACCTGCACAGGTGAGACAGCAGACACAGCAGGTCAGCTGACAGCACAGACGGTCAGAGGAAGGAAGCTGCAGGGCTGTGTCTGTGGAAACACACTGGTGGTTTCCCAGGTCTACTCCTGGAGGACTTTCATCCTGGAGTTCCTTGGAGGTCGGTTCTGTCCTGAGAACAGTTCCAGACAGATTTGAACTCTTCCTGTTTTTTGACTCTGGTGAAAACCTGAGATGTGAAAGCTGCACAATGTTTATCCCACATCCATCTGTTTCTCACCTGCAGAGTTCAATGTTTTCATCATGAACTTTCACCTTTGGAGACCTTCAGAGTTTACATTTACGTCCAGATGTACACTCACTGTCCACTTTATCAGGCTCACCTGTCCAGCTGCTCGTTAAGACAAATTTCTGATCACCCAATCACACGGCAGCAACTCAATGCGTGTAGACATGGTCCAGATGATCTGCTGCAGTTCAAACCAGCATCAGAACGGAGAAGAAAAGGTGACTGAAGTGACTTTGAAATTTGATTGTTGGTTCCATACGGGCTGGTCTGAGGATTTCAGAAACTGCTGATCTACTGGGATTTGCACCCACAACCATGTCCGGGGTTTACAGAGAATGGTCAGAAAAAGAATACATATCCAGAGAGCTGCAGTTCTGTGGTCAGAAATGTCTTGTTGATGTCAGAGGTCAGACTGGTTCCAGCTGATAGAAAGACAACAGAACTCAATGAACAACTGGTTCCAACCGAGGTCTGCAGAAGAGCATCTCTGAAAGAACAACACGTCCAACCTGGAGGCAGATGGACTACAGCAGCAGAAGACCACAGCGGGTACCACTGCTGTCAGCTAAGAACAGGAAACTGAGGCTACAATTCACACAGACTCACCAGAACTGGACCCTAGAAGATGGAAAAACGTTGTCTGTTTGGATGAGTCTCCATTCCTGCTGCCACATTCAGATGGTAGGGTCAGTATTTGGCCTCAACAACATGAAAGCATGGATCCATCCTGCCTTGTATTAACGGTTCAGGATGGAGGTGGTGGTGTCATGGTGTGGAGGATATTTGTTTTGGCCCTCTTAGTACCAGTTGAGCATGGTTCCATCACCACAGCCTACCTGAGTATTGATGCTGACCATGTCCATCCCTTTCTGACCACAGTGGACCATTCTCTGATGCTACTTCCAGCAGGATGAGGCTCCATGTCAGAAAGCAGGAATAATCTCAGACTGGTTTCTAGAACATGACAATGAGTTCTCTGGACTCAAACGGTCTCCACAGTCACCAGAACCCAACAGAGAACCTTTGGGATGAGGTGGAACTGGAGATCAGCATCATGGATGTTCAGCAGACAAACCTGCAGCAACTGATGTTGTCATGACAACATGGACCAAACTCTCTGAGGAATGTTTCCAGAACATTGTTGGATCTATGCACCAAGGATTAAGGCGGTTCTGAAGACAAAAGTGTTCCGACCCGGTTCTAGAAAGGTGGACCTGATAAAGTGGCCACTGAGTGTAAACATGATGATGGACGTTCAGACCAGAAGGTTCATAATCTGCATTTCAGGTGTCTGACGATAAACAGAAGATTTATTGGACCTTTTTTATCGATGTTTTGTTTTTGTTCTTCTTTTTTGGTTCCTAGTTCCCCCTCAGCATCATTAGCAGGAAAGCCTCATGTTTTCTGAAGTCAAACCAGGTAACTGGTTCATGCAGGTGGATCCTCCTCATAACACCTGGGGGAGGCTTCCTGCTGGGGTAGCTGTGGGGAAGGTTGGACAGAGACGGTTTGGTTCATGGCAAGAGACTTGCTATGTGACCCGGACTGGAGCCGACCCTGCCCAGTATGTTTCCCAGAACCCAGCCCTGTTTGACTGGACACACAGCAGCCGGGAGGTTTGAAGCCAGGCCAGACGTTCTGTCATGCTTCAGACGAGCCAGGGGGCAGGCTCAGCGGGGGCGAGGAGGGCAGTTTATGGTGGAAGCTTACATTTTCCTCAAGTTCCCTGAAAGCATCATCGGCCTGCTTTACATCAGTGCCGACTAAGTAGGATCTGTCGATCGGCTCTGAGAGGCCGTACTCGACCATTGCGTTTTCTGTGGCATTTATGGTTCTCAGGACCTCAGTGGTGAGGTCACAGAGGGCGGCGGCGGCGGATCTCTGAAAGCCATGTAGAGGGACAGACATTAGCAGCTGGAAAACAACAACCAGTCCAGCAGCAGCTACCCCACTGAACGCCCAGAGTCCAGGATCGGTTAACTCAGACCAGATCTTGTAGTCCTCTTCGGGTCCAGGCAGGTAGCTGCTGAGCTTCACATCAACAACCTGACATGGGTTAGGCTGCAGGACACGCCTTGTTAGTCATGCAGACACTGGATTAGACTGGTTCTGGTCCGTCTGTCAGTGATTCTACAGCAGATGTTCACGTTTTGAATGCAGGCCCGGTCTCTGGTTCTGACCAGCCAGGACGGAGGAGATCCTGGCAAACATCTACACAAGTATCTTCACTGAAATGAGGAGCTGGAATACTTCTGGAGGAAGCTAAGCCATGCAGAAGTCCCATGAAGCAAATCCCTGCAGGAACCTGGAAGCTTCTGGAAACTGAAGTGAGTTCAGGACTTTGTAGTGGGTGGAGCCAAACATGGGCTGCATGGTGGACCTGCTGGATGCAGTCAGAACTTCCAGGTTCCTGCCTTCTTTCGGTTTCATGCTAAGCCTGAAGTTGATCCCCCGGGACCCCCCCCCCCTACCTTCTGGGTCTCGGTGGGCATCTCGTCGCTGGACGAGCTTAACTCTTTGTCCTTCAGAGCCACCAGAGGGGCCACTGGACCGGGCCTTGAGCTGCTGTGACCTTTCAGCGCTAAGGAGAACTTTTTCCCGGGCTCCTCGTCCGACGACAGGCCCTTGTCGCTCAGGTTCCCCGCCAGCTCGCTTAGCTTCCGTCGGAGTTTCTCCTCCTCGTTCTTAGCAGACGCCGCCTGCAGGAGCACACAGGTGACAGCTTTCTGAACAGAACTCTGAGAGGCCGGTCCTGGCCTGTTCCATCTCTGCAGCTCCAGTGAAAGGTTCTGGCCTGGCCTCACCTCATCAGCTGGTGTCATCTTTTCCTCCAGTCGGCTCAGCAGGCTCTCAATGGCAGACATTCGCTTGTTCAGCTCGTTTATCTGGAGAAACAGATCAAAGTGTTGGTTCTGACCCATTTCCTCAGTGTTCTGAGTAAAAGTCAGCTCTCCACTCTTACAGGTGGGGCTTGGCCCAGGTTCTCCTGAGAGGTGGTTCTGCTGTTCCTGCGACGATGGGGGTGCTGCTGGTACATGAGGGGGTATCGCTGGTACTCTTCCTCATCCGATGTGTCGACATATTGCTGACGGGCCACAGATGAGCTGATTTTAGACAGAGAGCGGGTTCGGACCATCCGGTTCTCTGCATGGTCATCTGCAGACCGAGGCGGGAAGCATCAGATTAGCTTTTGAACTAAACATGGAGGGTCACCGTGGTCAATACCGACCTGCTCTCATGGCATACCGATCCAGACTCCTCCTACGGTTGGCCCGTTGGTTGTAATTGTCGTAGTCCACATCGTTCCTGTAATACCGATCCTCCTGCATCTGCTGCACAGACAACTCAAACTCACATGAGGTCATTGACCACAACAGAGGAGTGGTTAGTGTCCAGGAGCATTCTAATGATTTTAAACAACCTCTTCTGATTGGTAGTTTTCCATTTGGTGAACGTCTGTCTATAAAACCAAATGTGACGACGTCGGGCTGCTGCTTACCTGCATAGATGGGCGACGTGAATGAAGAAAATACTCCTCTGAGTCAAAATCCATGGGATGGACAGATAGTAGGCGCTTGTTCTTCCTCATCTGACAGGTGAGCCCGTATCTCAGTTACTGATGTGGGCGGTGGTTCGTTAATGCTATTCTAGCTGTTAAATGGTGTTTACCATTTTGTAGCGCTGGGCCTCGCCCTCTCCTCCATCCTCCTCGTTACCGTTGCACACATCTGTAACACACAATTGACATCACTCACCTGTCCTTCTGAAAAACATCTGAACGTTTCAAAAAGTGATCGTTGGTTTAGCCATTTGGCAGATGTTTCTTTACAAAGACACTTGTAGCAGTTGGGGGTTCACTGGGGTTCAGCCAAGACTTGACTGACAACAACTCCAACCATTAGGTTTGATGGTCAGCCATTAAGTTTACAAAGTTCTCTCCCTAGTTCGCTAGCAGCTAATGCTGCTGTGTTCCTGTAGTTACTCTTTAGCTCTGGGCGACATGCAGTCTTAGTAAATAATCTTACGGCTGCGGACGTCTGGCATGCTCTGAGTGTCGTCATCTCGACCACCTGTAGATCAAGAGGAAGCAGTTTTAGGGTAAAGACGGAGAGGATTTGATGGAGAACAGCAGCTCGGAGTTACCTTCCCCATTCAGCCTCTTGTACAGGGACCTCATCACTTTGGCACTCCCAAAGCGCTTAAAACGGTTCCTGACATTGTCATGGTACCAACCCAAAGTCCCAATCTTCAGCACTCTAAGACACAAAACACACAAAGGAAATTAGCCAAGGCAGTCTTCACCTTCAGTAGAAGCACACCCATCATCCAATCAGGATGGACGTACAGTCCATTGCTAACCGCTGACTGCTTTCTGTGCCCGTGGATCCCCAACTCCTTCATTGTTAGGGTTGGGTTCAACAACTGTGCTCTCAGTTTACTGATACTTGACCTTGTTTTCATCCTCTTTTTGTCTTGGACCAGGACCTCAGTCTAGAAGGAGTCTGACTCTGACCCATCCAGCCATCAGGACTAACTTTAGGAACACCTCATTCAACTTTTAAAGCCTTATCTTATCAGCAGACACTCAGGCAGCAGGGTTTCTGCCTTTGAGTCCAGACCTTCATAGGATTCTCTCAAAGGGTCTTCTTGCTTGATTAAGTCTCACCTGGTCATCCGGCAGTTGTCACAAACCCAGCCCCGCTCCTTCTTGTTGTAGCGGCTGCAGGACTTGCAGGTGTACATGCAGCAGTCCAGACACTGGCGTTTACTGTTCACGAGGAACTTGAAGGGTTGAAGGCAGCGGATGCACAGCGAGTCCGACACTCTGCTCTGGGAGCCCAGTAGCTCCCTCTTTGTGTCCTCCTTCTCGATCTGGTTCTTCAGTTCCCTACAACAGAAAGGGAATCTGAATGCAAGTTTGACGGAGGGAGGGGCTAAAAAATAGACACAGCAACTATGGCACAGAGGAAATGAAAGAACTGAATCTTTTGTGTTCAGGCATATCTGCCATGTCTGACGTATTTCACATTTCTTTGTCCAGATGTTTGTCGGTAAAAAAGCTTAACATGTTGGCTGTCATTTTGTCTCTTTTAACAGGTCCCTCATATGCCCGCATATTCCCTAGGTTCTCCCATGTTCACTGACATCCTCTAACACCCCCCTCTGCCCCATGTTCCTTGACATTGTCTGATGTTCAGCCACGTGTCCCTCCATGAGCCATTCCTGCACAGCGATGGTAACTCCAGGGCTCGGGGGCCGGTGTGTCTGCAGGATTTCCAGATATCCAAGCCCTACTCATGACGGATTACCTGCTTCAGGTGCGTCTAGCTAATTACAACATGCCAGAGCAGGGAATGTTGGAAAACACAGTGTTCCCTAACATTACTAGATGTTCCCTGACATTTCCAGATGTTTTTCCCCGACATGCCTGGATGTTTCCTGACGTTCTTTGATGTTTATTGGTGTTCCCCTCAGTTTTCTAACAACCCTCGATTCCAGATGTTTGCGATGTTCCCTGGAGTCCTCCTGTCTTCTGTGTTATCCCCTGATGGTTCCTGACATTCCCTGTCTCTCTCAATTGTCCGTCTTCCCTGACATTTCTTGCAGTTTCCAGACAATGTCCTCTATTCCTCATTGCTTCTCCACGTCCCCTGGCGTCCCAACATTATCCCTAGCATTTCCTGATGTCCCCCATGTTCTCTGTCATCCCCTGATGATCAATCATGTCCCCTTTACCTTATGTCCCCTGAAGTTTCCACCTTAGTATTTGCTGATGTGTACCAATGTTACCTCTCACTTCTTGTGGTTCTGCTGTTTCTAAATGTGCTCTTTAAATGTTACCACATTTTCTGATGTTCCTGATGTCCATCCATGTTTCCTGACATCTACCCCTGACCTTTGTTGATGTCTCTTCTTGTTCTCTAATATTCTTCCCTTCATGTTCCATGAGGTACATGTTCCCTGACCTTTGCTGATGTCCCCCCATGCTCTCAGACATCCCTGGAGGTTCCCTGGTACCCCTGCTCATTGTGCCGCTGGCTCTGGGGCTGATGGGAGTTGAAGTTTGGAAGTGTACAGAGGTGTCTTTGTGGACTAGCTCCGTGTGATGGCAGTGTGATCAGCAGCAACAACAACGTCTTTCATGCTAGCATTCCTGCAAGCGTCACATGAACCAATCGATTCTCAGGCTCACAACAAATTGACTGTTGCACAAACACATAGCTCAGCTGACTGTTTCCATGGCAACACCGTGCTGCTCGTCAGCTGCTTGACTTTATGATTATGTGAGAAAACAAACTTTTGAAATGAACTCAGAGTTTCTGCTGTCATCCATCTAATCAGTTATAAAAAGTAAAATATTCCTTCACGTCATTCAGAAAAGCAAAGTTCAGCTGAAAAGAGGAAGAACAGAAATCAAGAGAAGAAAGCGTCAACGCACCCAAGCCTCTCCTCTTCTTTCTTCCGCAGGTTGAAGTCTCGCTGGATCACCTCCCACACGTGTTTGGCCTCTTCATCTGTCAGGCGGGAAAGATCCAGTTTTCGCTCCATGACGCTGAAAGTGATCAATAACTGAAGATGATCGGTTCCAGATCAGGGTCTGCTGGTACTTATTTTTACAAAAACAGAGAAGGGCAAGTTTAGAGAATCAGCATCGAATGCCAGAACTTTCAGCGACAAACTTTTAAATCATTCAGATGAATCCAACGTCAACAATTGTTTAGCAGCTAAAATGACCGACGGTCAGCACTAAGATCAAGAGTCCCAATCTGTGAGGGATTTTTCTCTAAGTTTATGTCCAGATTCCAAAGTAAACTCACCTGTATTTACAGTAAACTCTTTACAACTGTTCTTAAAAAAGCAGTTCAAGTACTTCGAGACACTGAAGGGTCACTGATCAAACACAGCAATGCCACACCCTGAACATCCTGATCACAACAGGACTCTTAGGCCAGGTTCAGACCTCAAAAGTTTGTTTCATCACATTTACTCCTGAAATCTCACACTGGCATTCAGGCCTTCAAAGTAAAAGCATGCAGGCCGCTGACAGTCATCGTGCATCAAATGTCCACGTTTAGGAAGACTAGAATTTCATCAACAGAAGCAGGAAGGCCACCAATGCAATTCTGACATAACATCTAGGCAGCAGACAGAGACTCACCCCTCCACTGGATGCAGTTCCAGACTGAAGACACATCCAGAAGACACAGAATCATCAGCAGATCACATGACCCACCGCCTGCAGCAGACACTGAGAGGCTGACGGCTTACACAACAGGTTTCTCTAAACAGGGGGAATGGTCTCATCCAGATGATGTAGGGGGATTAGGACGCTTTCTCATATGAGTTGATTTGAAACAACACATCTGGACTGAAAGAGTCCTTCTCTGGACTCTTTTTAGAAGAAAATCTCTGGAAAGCTCGTGTTCCCCCCTACTCTATGGCACCTGGGGGCGTGTGGTGGTCCCTCCAACTCTGGCCTGAGTGGCTGGTGTCTGATGGGTGGACCCCTCGATCTGATCCACTAGGGGGTCCACCTTAAATACAAGAGGGGTTAAAACAACACACACCTGCTGTGTTCTGCAGTTCTGACAGTAACCTCTGTCCACCACTAGAGGGCCTCAGCTCTCGTGACAAAACAGGCTTTAATTTGTGACTTCAGTGGATTGTGGGGGTTTATTATATGATGTGTTCTTTTAAAAATGTGTTTTCCTTTTTAAAGGAGAGAACAAAGGAAGTTCCTCATCAGAGGAGACACTTCTGGGTCTTTCTACTCAGAAAAGAGGGAGGGCATGGCCCGCCCTGGTTCTGATGGAACGTTTTGAGTAACAGGACCTTGATGAGGTTCTCGCTTTGTCACCAGACATTACCAACATGTATTTTTTCATGTCATCCTCACACCAGCAGGTCCAGGCCAACAGGAGTTCACACCTTTATTGCTCTAAGCTGAAGCTGCTGTCGGGTTCTACAGTCAAGACAGGAAGGAATCCCAGTTCTTAGTTCAGGTACGTCAAACGTGTTAAGGAAGCATTTTTGGAATGACAGGCATTTCAGGAACAGTTCAGGAAAGTTTATGCAGCGTTTAGGGAACGTTAGGGATTCCAGGAACATTTTGGAAACACCTTACAAATGTTTAAAAATGTTTTAAGTACAATTCAGTTTGAACCCCATTCAAGAACGTTTCAGGATACATTTAGTACAAAGTGAGGAAAATAAAGGAAAACATTTAGGACACTTTGAAGCTGTTGCAGTCTATTGCTGCGCTGTGATCCAGCAGATCCTGGTGGTCTCTGCTGGGGAGGAGAGCCCCCCCGACTTGTGATAGGATGGAGAGATGGAACCTGGGAACTGAATCAAGGCATTGCTGATGGAGCTGAAGCTTGGCCTTCAAGCTGAGCTGTCGAGACACCAGGGGGTGCCGCTGAGCTTTCAGTGGATGCACCACCACATGATGGCCACGGAGGACAGCAGACCAATCACAGAGCTCGCTGCAAAGTGGGGGGCAGAGTTGCACAGGTCTGAGTTGCAGCACTTGAAGGTGAACCTGGAAACCTGGAACAGAGACCAAATGAGGTCAGACCGGAGACCTTTTACCATGAAAAAACATCTGGGTTTTACTCTTCGTAGAACCTTTTCTAACATCTCCAATGGTCCACTAAAGTTTGACCCAAACGTGGGAATTGAAGCAAATCTTTACTTTTAAAAGGTTCAGTTTGGAAGTTTCCAAGACAAGCCAGCAGGTCTAAACTGAGTTCTGGAATGTAAGCATTGAGATCACAGCAGCCCCCGCCCTCATGTGCATGTTCAAACGTTTACATAAGAAACTATGTAGGAATCACATGTTGGCAGAACCAGAACTTGACCAGAGTCCAAACATGGTAGGGGTTTTAATCCTGGTCTTGATTGATCACTTTTTGACTCAGACCAGAAAGTCTGGTTGTCACAACATTCAACCTAGATTCTGTTCTTTCTTTACTTCAGTAGTTTTTGTGGATGCAGGGCTAAACGCTTGTGTTCTGGATGATCTGCTACCTGGGGGAACATCTGGGCCAGGCGGCTGTATTCGCAGTCCGAGTACTTCAGACACTGACGATAGGTCATCCCACCTACAGGACAAAAAGGTCAAGAACTGACAAAAGAGCACCTCTCAGCTGCGCAGACACCTCTTAGCTGTGCAGACACCTCTCAGCTGCACAGACACCTCTCAGCTGCGCAGACACCTCTCAGCTGTGCAGACACCTCTTAGCTGTGCAGACACCTCTCAGCTGCGCAGACACCTCAGCTGTGCAGACACCTCCCAGCTGTGCAGACACCTCTTAGCTGCGCAGACACCTCTCAACTGTGCAGATGTACCTCTTTCGCTTAGTGTGAGGCAGGCGTCGTCATAGCTGCAGTCGCGTTGTTTGGTGCAGCTGCCCGTGTAGTCTTTACAGCTGAAACAGCGGATAGCTGAACCTGAAAGAACATCACAAGAACATGTTCTACCTTTTATTTAGAACCACAAAAATCCACCAGCTCTAATGAAAGCTCCTCCTAAGGTCTCAATAGATTTTGCTTTGTCCAAAAACAGAAAGATCTACAGCTGGAAATAAATGTTTGTTTCTGTCTGGACAAGAGTCAACACCATTCAACCCCCCCCACCCCCCCCCCACACACACACACCCCCCCCACAGCTTCACGTCCTGAGCTGACATGATGCTGCACCGCCAGCAGCTGAATGATTGGGATTGTCAAGAGTTCTGTTGTCAGAGAATAGGATCAGAATCAGATGTGTTGAGCTGGTTTTGGTTCTGACAGACACTGAAGAGTTGTGTTCAGTCAAAAATTGATCAGCTTACAAAATGGTCCAGACTGTCTCATCCACAGGTCCATTCTCTGTCTGGTTCTGACCCAGATCTTTACACATTTAGAACTGGTCAGTTCCCATGTGACTTGAAAGCCACTTTGAGGGGGTGGGGGGTGCGGATTTCTATTGGGGGTGTTTTCTTCTTCTAAACTCTTTTGGCAGAACCGTCAGTGTGACAGAACCATCAGTGTGACAGAACCGTCAGCACGACAGAACCATCAGCGTGACAGAACCGTAAGTGTGACAGAACCGTCAGCAAGACAGAACCATCAGTGTGACAGAACCGTCAGTGTGACAGAACCGTCAGTGTGACAGAACCATCAGTGTGACAGAACCGTCAGCACGACAGAACCATCAGCGTGACAGAACCGTAAGTGTGACAGAACCGTAAGTGTGACAGAACCATCAGTGTGACAGAACCATCAGCATGACAGAACCGTCAGTGTGACAGAACCGTAAGTGTGACAGAACCATCAGCGTGACAGAACCGTCAGTGTGACAGAACCATCAGCATGACAGAACCGTAAGTGTGACAGAACCGTAAGTGTGACGGAACTGCTTCATCAGCTTCATCCACGACTTGGTGTGTTTTAGTGATATCAGAGCAGCAGAGTAATGAAACAAACGTACCCAGTCCAAGCAGAGCCGAACAGATCAACAGACACAATCCCAGGGTGCGCTTCATTTTGGCCTCAGCACAGCTCTCCTGTAACAGTCATGACAGTCATGTTGGCTGCTGTTTTCTCATGTTTCCCCTTCTTTACCACTGGTGTGTTGCCTGTTACCCTATTTACCACCTGATTAACATTAAATAAGATCAGGTAGACGTCACTCTGAAGGAAAACGTCCATTTAGCAAAACTCTAGTTTAGTGTGGAAAGAGAAAGTATTAAAACCTAGGAGGAAAACGGACTGTTTATTCAGTTTTCCGCCTGCTACTCAGTGTGGTGCCAGTTTGCCCTCATTTTTGCCTGTTTCCCCTTATTTGTGCCTGTTTGCCATCATTTGTGCCTGTTTGCCCTCATTTGCTACCTCATTTACTGCCTGTTTGTCCTCATTTGTGCCTGTTACCCCTCATTTGTGCCTGTTCCCCCTCATTTGTGCCTGTTTGCCCTCATTTGCTGCCTCATTTACTGCCTGTTTGCCCTCATTTGTGCCTGCTACCCCTCATTTGTGCCTGTTTGCCCTCATTTTCTGCCTGTTTGCCCTCATTTTCTGCCTGTTTGCCCTCATTTGCTGCCTGTTTGACCTCATTTGCTCCCTCATTTACTGCCTGCTTACCTGTCTTGCTCCCTGAGTCCCCCCCTGCGTTCTGCGGTTGTACTCACCCAGCAGCAGCCAAGCAGAACTGTTCCTGACAAAGATGAGGAGCAGAGAATGACTGACTGAATGCAGAATTCAGCTCAGAAGCCCCGCCTTGTGGAAGGGGCCTTCTTTTCACATCAACTTGGGTGGCATTGTTCTGTGCAGCCCATACTGTTCTCAGGGTGGACCAGCTGGACTGACTGCCGAGCAGAACCATCAATGCTGACAGATTACGGAACCAAAGTTACAACATCAAACAGATCTAAGATGGTTTGAGAATCCACCTGGTTCTGTGCTGCTCCTGCAGGTCTAGTAGCAAGTGGGTCTCCTCAGGTCCACGTTATTGGTTCTAGAAAAACTAAAAGTTGGGGAAACAAAGAAACAAAAACCACGGTGGAAAAAAAACTCAGTGTATTAGGTGTCAGGATGGGGTGTGTTGGGTTTCAGGACGGCGTGTGGTGGTTTTCAGGATGGGGTATGTTGGGTGTCAGGATGGGGTGTGTTGGGTGTCAGGATGGGGTGTGTTGGGTGCCAGGATGGGGTGTGTTGGGTGTCAGGATGGGGTATGTTGGGTGTCAGGATGGGGTGTGTTAAGTGTCAGGTTGGGGTGTGTTGGGTGCCAGGATGGGGTGTGTTGGGTGTCAGGATGGGGTATGTTGGGTGTCAGGATGGGGTGTGTTAAGCGTCAGGTTGGGGTGTGTTGGGTGTCAGGATGGGGTGTGTTGGGTGTCAGGATGGGGTGTGTTAAGTGTCAGGATGGGGTATGTTGGGTGTCAGGATGGGGTGTGTTGGGTGTCAGGATGGGGTGTGTTGGGTGTCAGGATGGGGTGTGTTAGGTTGGAGGATGGGGTGTGTTGGGTGTCAGGATGGGGTGTGTTGGGTGTCAGGATGGGGTGTGTTAGGTTGGAGGATGGGGTGTGTTGGGTGTCAGGATGGGGTGTGTTAAGTGTCAGGTTGGGGTGTGTTGGGTGTCAGGATGGGGTGTGTTGGGTGTCAGGATGGGGTGTGTTGGGTGTCAGGATGGGGTGTGTTGGGTTTCAGGATGGGGTGTGTTGGTTTTCAGGATGGGGTATGTTGGGTGTCAGGACGGGGTGTGTTGGATGTCAGGATGGGGTATGTTGGGTGTCAGGATGGGGTGTGTTGGGTGTCAGGATGGGGTGTGTTGGGTTTGCTGATGTTCTGAGTTCAGGATTGATTCACATGAAGATGAGGTTCCACCTTGAGCTGTTCTCTCCTGACCCCAGCTGCTCTTGGTTCTGTTTGTGCACCAGCGGCTGTTCGGTGGCTCAGCCACAACAGATGCTTGAAGGTCTGGTAGATGTGTGCATGAGTCCAGAGGGTTCATCCCGAGTCTCCAGACACAGCTGTAGATGTGGGACGGGTGCAAGCCTTTAAAAAACGGCTAACCCTCACAGCGGCCAGGTTCTGGTCTGGTCGCGGTTCTGGCTGTGCCATCGTGGCGGGGGAGCTGCATGACCGCCTCAGAGCTTGTTGCTGATCTCAGTCCAGAAGAAGAAAAGCTTCAATGTTTGGACGCACCGTGAGCCAGAATCAAACAATGAGTGTCAGTCTGAGGGCAAAGGCAGAAGAGGACAAGACGCCGAGTGTTGGGGCACAGCCGCGGCCTTGTTGGAGTCATCATCAGGCCACATCGGCGGAGCGCTGCCCCCCCCCCCACGGCTTTACGTCCATAGCTGACATGATGCTGCAGCGCCAGCAGCTGAATGTAAACACCTCCTCAAGACACTCCAGAAAAAACACTTCTACCCACTGTATTGTCATCGTATCCATGGAAACGTCTGACAGTTTTTACTGTTTATGATCTTTTATCCCTCCAGGGACATTTATCAAACTCTATGGCGCCCCCAGTGGTCATAAACATGAAGCCTTAGTAAATCATGAAGGGTCCATTCTAATGACTCCTGCAGAGAAAAATCCTCTTTATCCAGTCAGTCAGTCAAAGCGCTTCCCTCCTCTGCTTTGGTTGGTTCTACTATTCCGTTCATCTCAGCTCAGTCCAGAAATAAATCCATAAAACAAGGTTTATCCAAAAATACACCCTGACCCTCCAGAGACTCATAACCCCTTCCTGTAACAGTAAAGGCCTTTAGCTCTCATCTGTTGGACAGAAGAAGTAAAAAAACTAAAAATAAATGAACTCAGTCCACAACCTGCAGAACCAGAGTCTTTAGAACTTTTGCTGGTATTAAAGTCCTCAAAGAGGAAGAATCCTGGTTTGGCAGGAACGATAATCACCAGCTGGCTCCTGATTGGTCCACAAGCGGCAGGTGAGAGGCAGAAGGCAGGTGAAAGACGACACCTTCATCCGTTATTCAGCAGCCTCACAGAGCTGAACAGCAATGAGGCTGGGTTCTGAGGAGTTTTGGTTCTGAACTTGAAAGGAGGTAAGAAGTGCTTCTTCTTTTACTGTCAAATCTGCAGTGAACATCTGCATCATTTGTGGTTCTGTTCATTGTGTCTCTGGTTCTGTTCAGAACTTGCTAAAACTCTGATGTTGTGTTCTTTCAGAACCGTCATGGATCCAAACTGCTTCTGCTGTTTGATCTGCTGTGGTTCCTGTAGCATCTGCAGGTCAGAGGCATAAAGTTCTGGTCTGGTTCTGTTGGATTCATGGAAGGAGCCAGTGAGTATCCATGTGGAACAGCAAAGCCTTCTCTTCACATTTTCCCTGACTCTTGTCTGACAGGTGTGTCAGGCACTCGGAGCTCTGACCTTCTTTCTGCTGCAGACGGACTCAGTCCTTCTCTCTGATTGGTTTCAGATGTGCGTGGCGTCCACGTGCACGTACAGGTGTACCAAACTGCCGTGAAGCTGCTGTCCCTGCAGAGATGCTGCTACCGTCAGTACCCACGCTCACGTCTGATCACTGAATCCATCTCAGAGTGAAGCCCAAACTCGCTGGCGTTGTCTTACAGTGGACAGAGTGCTAGTTCGCCATGTCATGGCTGCACTTGATGCTGTGGGAGGAGCTACACAGCAGCAGGATGCCCTGATGGACAGGGAGGAAGTGATGCGCTTTCTGACCCTCATGTTTGACCAGGTGTCACAGGAGATTCCTGAGGAAGCTCCAGAGGAGGCCTGTGCTCTGGTGTTCAGGCTGTTTGACGGGTGGGTTGGAGAACGTCTAGTTTGAGGCCTACAGTCCTCTGATGATGGTGTTACGATGGTCTTTGTGTTCCAGGCTTGGGACGGGTCGAGTGTCCGTTCGGTCTCTACAGACCGCTCTAATCGCTCTGTCTTCGGACTTCCTGCTGGCCAAGTACCAAAGTGAGTCTGGAGTTCCGTCAGATCTAGAACCCATCTAGAACGTCATGTTATTTTGGCCTCTCTCCCATGAAGGAGAAGGGAAGCTCGGTCCGGCTCTCCAGAGTCCTTAAAGGAAACAAACCCTACTGAACACCAGCGGGGGTTCAGACCAGTGTTTCCTGGCTCTTGGGGAACCCTGTCTGGCATGTTCTCCATGTTTCCCTTAACCCTTTTATGTATCATCAGTTCTGCAGAACCTGACTATGGCAGTTGTTCTCGATCAGGGTAGAACTGTCCCCTGACCACCAGAGTTGGGGAACACTCGTCTAGACTCCTAGGTTGAGTCTGAATTCCTTCCCTACTCACTACATAGAGCGTTCTCCAGGTTCTAGTTCTGTCTGAATCTACAATTCCAAAATCCAGCGTCCTAGAAATTTCCCAGAAGTCTCTGCAAAAAATCAGTGTGTCAACTGCAATGTGCAGAAGAAAAAAACGAATTCTGGAGGCAAGAGAACCACAACATTGCAGTTGTGCGTCACAACCTGCAGTGTGCATCAATGCTCACTAGATCAGTGAATATAGCCCACAATGCACTGCGTCTGAACATTTTTTTTTTTTACCAAAAGAAGGAATTTAAATTATATTTTTAAAATAAACCATCAATGTTTTTATCTTCAGAACTCAGTGGACTCATAAAAAATCGTCACAAAACGTTCACATTAAATAGATTTTAACTTTGTGAAATTGCTGACGTCATATCCACCGTTTAAAAAATAAAAGTAGTGAGCGTGGCGTCCAAATTGCTTTTAAAATCCGGAGCTCTACATAGAGCTGCACTATCTAGTAGTTGGGGGTTAGGGCGGGAATTCTGACATTGCTCTAGTGCAGGATACGAATAAATCCTAAGACAATAAAAGCCTATAAAGTTTGCCCTTCAGAATAAAAGGTTGTGTCCTGCAGGCTTGGTGAGCATCTCAGCAGGTGGTTCCGGGTCCATCAGGCCGTCTGGACTAAGGTCTCTGCTGCAGGACCTGAACCAGGTCAAGTCCAGTCAGACTGCACTTCCCTGCATGCGTCGTTCTGCGTTCTAGAGTTCTCTGTTCCCCAGGTTCCTGTGGCGGTTCAGGAAGGTGAAGTGCCTGGGGGTGTGGAGGCAGCGGTGGAGGCGGCGGTGGAGGCGGCGGTGAAGGCGTGTTTCAACGGGGTACGGACACACAACACACAGAAGTTGACCCAAAGCCATCATGGCAGCCCACTGACGGTGTGTGAACACAGGTGCTGGCGCAGACAGCTAGTGCAGAGCATGTGCTGGCATGGCTGCAGGGCGACCCCGCCCTGTTGCTATGGTTACCCGCTTTGTACCGCCTGACGGTCAGTCAGAAGGTTCGTCACCCTGTCCGCTGCCACAGCTGTAAGACCGCTCCCATCACTGGGCTCAGGTGGGTCGGACACGCTGCAGCCTCGGCGCCCCTCTGCGGTTCCGTCTCACCTGTGTGTTCAACAGGTACCGATGCATGAGGTGTGTCAACGTTCACCTGTGCCAGAGCTGCTTCCTGACGGAGCGGCACAGAGGGAAGCACAAAGCCCACCACCCGGTGCTGGAGTTCTGCTCTCAGGTAAGAACCAGACCCTGATGTCCACCGGAGGACAACATGGATTCCTTTTTGGAGCCAGCATGGTGGTTCGGGGAGGAACAGTCCCGTTATCCGTCTGGATTCCTGGTCATGTGACCCCTTTTGGAACCAGCATGGTGTTTCCGGGAGGAACAGTCCCGTTATCCGTCTGGATTCCTGGTCATGTGACCCCTTTTGGAACCAGCATGGTGTTTCTGGGAGGAACAGTCCCGTTATCCGTCTGGATTCCTGGTCATGTGACCCCTTTTGTACAAGCGGCTGCTGGAGGCCAGAGGAACCTTTGTTCTGCAGTTTCCAGTGCTTCAGCCCTCTGACTGCATAAGATAAGATTAGATAAGATTTGATTTGAAATGGTTTATTTCAAGCAATCAAGTAGGAACAATACACAAAAGCAATACAATCTGCAGTTTTACATTCATACAGTAACTAATCAAACTTAGGATAATTAGACATATTAATAAATATTGCTTAAAGGGAGTGGAAGGAAGCGAACTTATATAATTCCACCCCGTTATACTATAACCATTTTAATACATGATTTATCAATATCTGGTTCCTAGTTTTTATCAGACAGAATTAAGAATCATAAGGTATCAATAAAGCACATGACAAAGATGAATTACTTAATTATTATGTAAAAATAAATATTTTATAAATCAACATGGCAAATGCAGATCAGTTATCTAAAATATATGTTACTCATAAAAGTCATTCATATGATTAGAACATAATACTATATCAGTAAAATAGACAACACTGTTTCAGAGATTTTCATAGTAAACTTTCATCAAGTATCAAAAGTTAAAAACATGTGCAAAATTATGTTACATTAGGAAAGATTTTTGAATCAATTTATGAATTTTTGGAGCAAGTGAAGTAATATCATTAACTTATTATTATTATTATTATTAATCTTTTTTTTTCCTTTTTTTTTATATTTAATAAGGTAATGCTGTAAGGGAGAGAAAAAAAAACAAACAAAAACAAACAAAAAAATAAATAAATAAATAAAAGGGTCCATATCCTGTCAATTATCCAAGGTTGGCATATCTTCTGCTGAAAAAACAGCTGATCTTCTGGGTTCAAAACAGTTTCTAGTCTCTTCCATGTTATGTCTGCAGACATTAGATTCAGGTCCATATCCTTCTTCAGCTGATATCAGCTCGGTGAAAGTTGAGGTCAAGTTGTCTGCAGGTCAGAACTCTCTGCTGTTATTCAGGTGACGTCAGACGATGGAGAAAGTGATGAATCCAGGTGTCATATTTCTTGAAATTATTTGACTCTTTGGTTTATTACTCCATGTTGTTTTAGACCACTGTAAACAAGCACTTCTCAAAGTCCTTCATGGTGTTCACAACCAGAACCTTGGACCGGTCCGGTGGACCGAGTGGTTTGACGTAAATCCTGCAGCCTTTAACCCAAGTGTTCTCAATCTGCTTCTGCTTCCTGAGAAGCCGTGCATGTTTGGAGATTTCAGCATTCCTCCTGGTCAGATGGTCGTTCAGATAAACATTGGATCCTTTGAGGTTTTTACGTTGATTCATCAGAGCTAGCTTGTGTTTGTGATTCACAAACCTGATGAGGATCGCTGGTTTATCCGTCTCCTTTCTCCTGGGGAGCAGGTGGCAGGTCTCGATGGTATTGAGATCCAGGGAAATCCCTTTAGACGTGATAAATGAATGTATTTGCTGTACCAGAGGCTCTGCACCGCGCTCCGTGTTAGCACTGCTAGCTACGCTAGCGCTAGCATTAGCATTAGCAGTGCTCGATCCTGCTGTTAGCTTCGCTCGAGGCTTGATCGGTAATCCAGTGAGAATGACATTATTCATCCTTACTTGCTGTTCCACATCGTCCAGTCTTTTCTCCAGAATGTCGACCCGGTTTTCTCGTTGCTCGTCTTGAGCCTGAAATCTTCGGAACTCTTCCAGCATTTCCATGAGTGGCGTTAGCTTAGCCGACACCTGATCCATAAAAGATTTAAGCGTTTCTTGAATGCTATCGATAGCTTTTTTGAGCTCTTCATATTCCTGGGATTTCTTAGGGGGCATGGTCAGCTCTCTTTTTGGAGAAAATCAGCTTTTTAAGTAATTTAAGATAGTTGTATCCGCAGAGAGACACTCCACGCGCCCTGCCTGTAACCCGGAACCGGAAGTTATGAACCGGAAGATAAGATAAGATAGGACTTTATTGATCCCCGGGGGGAAATTGGGTTGTCACAGCAGCCAAAAACAAGAAAAAATAGCAGTTGGAAAGCACGAAAAACAAAGTAGCAATTAGTAAGAATAAAAAATAATACAAGGTGGAAGCAAAAGTACAGGTCATAAATAACGGATTAAATAAGGCAATAGATAGCAGCAGCGGTTTTCAACAGTCCTAGACCGTGTTATTGTATAGTCTGACTGCTGTTGGGATGAAGGACCTCCGGTATCTCTCTTTTTTTGCACTGTGGGTGCAGCAGTCTCTGGCTGAATGAGCTCCTCATAGTCCTCACCGTCGCATACAGGGGGTGAGAGGAGTTGTTCCGGATGCTGGACAGCTTGGTCAGCATCCTCCTCTCACCTACAGAGTCTACTGAGTCCAGGGGACAGCCCAGGACAGAGCTAGCTCTCCTGACCAGCTTGTCCAGTTTCTTTTTCTCCCTTTCACTAATGCCTCCACACCAGCAGACCACAGCATAGAAAGTTGCTGATGCAATGACAGTCTCGTAGAAGGTCTTGAGTAGTGGCCTGCACACACCAAAGGACCTCAGTCTTCTCAGGAGGTGGAGGCGACTCTGGCCCTTCTTGTGCAGGACCTTTGTGTTCTCTGACCAGTCCAGTTTGTTGTTGATGTGAACACCCAGATATTTGTACACATCCACCCTCTCTATGTCCAGTCCCTGAATGACCACGGGGGGAGGCTGAGAAGTTTTTTTCCGGAAGTCGACCACCATCTCTTTCGTTTTGGTGGCATTGATGTGGAGGTGATTGAGTTCACACCAGTCCACAAAGTCCTTGATCACCTTCTTGTATTCCAGATTGTTTCCCTCTGACACGCGTCCAACGATGGCTGTGTCATCAGAGAACTTCTGGATATGGCAGCTGTTTGAGTCATGGTGGAAGTCAGATGTGTAGAGGGTGAAGAGAAAAGGAGAGAGCACTGTCCCTTGTGGAGCCCCCGTGCTGCAGACCACCTGGGCAGACACACAGTCCTGGAGCCTCACGTACTGTGGTCTGTTGGTGAGGTAGTCAACAATCCACGAGGTCAGCTGGTTGTCAATCCCCGCACCTTCCAGCTTTCCCCTTAGCAGTGATGGTTGACTTGTGTTGAAGGCGTTTGAGAAGTCGAAGAACATGATTCTGACAGTACTTCCAGGTTCCTCGAGGTGTAGCAGAGTTCTGTGCATCAAGTAGATAACAGCGTCATCCGCTCCGATGCCAGGTTGATATGCAAACTGCAGGGGGTCAAACACTGGGCTCACTAGGGGCTGGAGGTGATTCAGGATCAGTCTCTCTAGGGTCTTCATTAGGTGAGACGTTAAAGCCACAGGTCTGTAATGGTTGGGCTCCCTTGCCTGTGCAGTCTTTGGTACTGGGAACACGCAGGAGGTTTTCCACAGCACAGGGACCCTCCTCATGTCGAGGCTCAGGTTGAACATGTATGCTACAACCAGGCAGAGTTGGTCTGCGCAGTCCCTGAGCAGTCTGGAGCAGATGCCATCTGGACCTGTGGCTTTCCTGGTCTTGATCCTCCGAAGCTCTCTTCTCACCTGCTCCTTTGTTATGTTGAGGCTGGGTGGGGGGGGGGGTTTGGGTGCTGGCAGTTATGCAAAGCGAAGTAGGGGATTGTGGAGGGGGTTGGGGGGGAGTGTTAATGTTGTTCTGAGGACGTTTGGTGGCACAGACGTTGATAGGTAGATGGGGGGTGGGAGCTGTGACCAGCATATTGGAGGTTTCGAGTGGTCCGATGATGGCTGGGTAGTTGTGGGCGGAGTGGGCCCTGGATCAAATCTATTGAAAAATGAGTTGAGCTCGTTAGCCCACTCTTGATCACCCTGATTGCACCTATTGTCTTTATTGAGTCCGGAGATGGTTTTCAGGCCTCTTCAGACCTCTTTCACATTCTTTTGTTGTAGTTGATTCTCCACCTCTCCACCTCCATCTTTAAAGCGGTGTTCACACCGATTCATGCGTCGGCGCATCAAGTTTCAATGTTAAGTCAACGTTCAGACGCCATCTGAGGTACTGCGGCGTGACGCAGCGAGCCGCATTAACCAATCAGGGTCTTAGCTTGGGCACGTGACGTATTTAGTGACTCAGTCTAATATGGCCGCTCAGCGCCATAAATGTTTTCCTGAGCTTCCCTCCTTTTTCTCAACCCGCTGGGTTGCCCGACACCGTCCTGGTTAGACGGGGCGGGATACGCCAAGGACAGGTCACCAGCCTGTCGCTCTGCTAGCAGCCGCGGTGGACTGCATAATGACAGACACTGGGTCCGGCTGGAGCGTGGATCCAGAAGCAGAAGCTGGTCAGGGTGCAGGAGTCCACTGATGAATGGTAGTAACCATCTGTGATGGCGTGCTCCATGATGCTCCACAGAGTCCTCCTGATCACCTCCAAAACACCTCCACTCCTTCATTCCTCCTTCAGGACCTCTACTCCTTTGTTCCTCCTCCAGGACCTCTACTCCTTTGTTCCTCCTCCAGGACTTCTACTCCTTCGTTCCTCCTTCATGAGCTCTACTCCTTTGTTCCTCCTCCAGGACTTCTACTCCTTTGTTCCTCCTCCAGGACTTCTACTCCTTTGTTCCTCCTCCAGGACCTCTACTCCTTTGTTCCTCCTCCAGGACTTCTACTCCTCCATTCCTCCTTTAGGACCTCTACTCCTTCGTTCCTCCTTCATGACCTCTACTCCTTTGTTCCTCCTTCATGAGCTCTACTCCTTCGTCCCTCCTTCATGACCTCTACTCCTTTGTTCCTCCTTCAGGACTTCTACTCCTTGGTTCCTCCTTCAGGACTTCTACTCCTTTGTTCCTCCTTCAGGACTTCTACTCCTTTGTCCCTCCTTCATGACCTCTACTCCTTCGTCCCTCCTTCATGACCTCTACTCCTTTGTTCCTCCTTCAGGACTTCTACTCCTTCGTTCCTCCTTCAGGACCTCTACTCCTTTGTTCCTCCTCCAGGACTTCTACTCCTCTATTCTTCCTTTAGGACCTCTACTCCTTCGTTCCGTCTTCATGAGCTCTATTCCTTCGTCCCTCCTTCATGACCTCTACTCCTTTGTTCCTCCTTCAGGACTTCTACTCCCTTGTTCCTCCTCCAGGACCTCTACTCCTTTGTTCCTCCTTCAGAACCTCTACTCCTTCGTTCCTCCTTCAGGACCTCTACTCCTTCGTTCCTCCTTCAGGACCTCTACTCCTTCGTTCCTCCTCCAGGACCTCTACTCCTTTGTTCCTCCTCCAGGACCTCTACTCCTTTGTTCCTCCTTCATGACCTCTACTCCTTCGTCCCTCCTTCATGACCTCTACTCCTTTGTTCCTCCTTCAGGACTTCTACTCCTTTGTTCCTCCTTCAGGACCTCTACTCCTTCGTTCCTCCTCCAGGACCTCTACTCCTTTGTTCCTCCTCCAGGACCTCTACTCCTTTGTTCCTCCTTCATGAGCTCTACTCCTTCGTCCCTCCTTCATGACCTCTACTCCTTTGTTCCTCCTTCAGGACTTCTACTCCTTTGTTCCTCCTCCAGGACTTCTACTCCTTTGTTCCTCCTTCAGAACCTCTACTCCTTCGTTCCTCCTTCAGGACCTCTACTCCTTCGTTCCTCCTTCAGGACCTCTACTCCTTCGTTCCTCCTCCAGGACCTCTACTCCTTTGTTCCTCCTCCAGGACCTCTACTCCTTTGTTCCTCCTTCATGAGCTCTACTCCTTCGTCCCTCCTTCATGACCTCTACTCCTTTGTTCCTCCTTCAGGACTTCTACTCCTTTGTTCCTCCTCCAGGACTTCTACTCCTTTGTTCCTCCTTCAGAACCTCTACTCCTTCGTTCCTCCTTCAGGACCTCTACTCCTTTGTTCCTCCTTCAGGACCTCTACTCCTTCGTTCCTCCTCCAGGACCTCTACTCCTTTGTTCCTCCTCCAGGACCTCTACTCCTTTGTTCCTCCTTCATGAGCTCTACTCCTTCGTCCCTCCTTCATGACCTCTACTCCTTTGTTCCTCCTTCAGGACTTCTACTCCTTTGTTCCTCCTCCAGGACTTCTACTCCTTTGTTCCTCCTTCAGAACCTCTACTCCTTCGTTCCTCCTTCAGGACCTCTACTCCTTTGTTCCTCCTTCAGGACCTCTACTCCTTCGTTCCTCCTCCAGGACCTCTACTCCTTTGTTCCTCCTCCAGGACCTCTACTCCTTTGTTCCTCCTTCATGAGCTCTACTCCTTCGTCCCTCCTTCATGACCTCTACTCCTTTGTTCCTCCTTCAGGACTTCTACTCCTTTGTTCCTCCTCCAGGACTTCTACTCCTTTGTTCCTCCTTCAGGACCTCTACTCCTTTGTTCCTCCTTCATGACCTCTACTCCCTTGTTCCTCCTTCAGGACCTCTACTCCTTTGTTCCTCCTTCAGGACTTCTACTCCTTTGTTCCTCCTTCAGGACTTCTACTCCTTTGTTCCTCCTTCAGGACTTCTACTCCTTTGTTCCTCCTTCAGGACCTCTACTCCTTCGTTCCTCCTTCAGGACCTCTACTCCTCCATTCCTCCTTCAGGACCTCTACTCCTTTGTTCCTCCTCCAGGACCTCTACTCCTTCGTTCCTCCTTCAGGACCTCTACTCCTCCATTCCTCCTTCAGGACCTCTACTCCTTTGTTCCTCCTCCAGGACCTCTACTCCTTTGTTCCTCCTTCATGAGCTCTACTCCTTCGTCCCTCCTTCATGACCTCTACTCCTTTGTTCCTCCTTCAGGACTTCTACTCCTTTGTTCCTCCTCCAGGACTTCTACTCCTTTGTTCCTCCTTCAGGACTTCTACTCCTTTGTTCCTCCTTCATGACCTCTACTCCCTTGTTCCTCCTTCAGGACCTCTACTCCTTCGTTCCTCCTCCAGGACTTCTACTCCTTTGTTCCTCCTTCAGGACTTCTACTCCTTTGTTCCTCCTTCAGGACTTCTACTCCTTTGTTCCTCCTTCAGGACTTCTACTCCTTTGTTCCTCCTTCAGGACCTCTACTCCTTCGTTCCTCCTTCAGGACCTCTACTCCTCCATTCCTCCTTCAGGACCTCTACTCCTTTGTTCCTCCTCCAGGACCCTCACTCCTTCATTCATCCTCCCAATCCAACATTCTTGTTCTTCTTCCATCTGGTCTCCTGATCAGTCAGGAGATCCTCTGTTCTTCTGTCTTTTTCTCCATCACCTCTACTCTTTCTGTCAGAGTTCTTTCATTCAAAGTTCTTCACTCCTGGCTGTCCTTTTCTCTTATGGAGATCCGCCGTCTTCCTCCAGGTTCCACTGTTCTACAGTACTGATGGCAGTCGTTCCTAGTACAGCCCAGAACTTTGAATCTTGACTTGAATCATTGATTAGTTTCGGTTTTGCTTTAGGGTCAGACAGAACCCTCGGACCCAGACCTGGACGGGCACATGAAAGGACTGGATTGTGCCCCCTTGTGGTTTAAAAACATGTTTCCTGTAAATGACCGGACTTTTCTTAGGAGAACCTTTGGAGTGTTTGCTCAAACATCGAGGGGTCCGGGTGGAACTTGTTTGTTAGAAACCCACTTTGGATTGAAGGAACCAATCTGCCGTCATGGTGTGCGATTCTGCTGGAGAACATTCCTGAACAAACCAGCAGAAATGAGGAGGCTCTCTGAGGAGATCTTCTGAAGGAGGGGTGTTGACCCCCCAGACCTGAAGGATCAGCAGGTCAAGAACCAGAACACGACTTTGTTCTTTGTCTCCATCAGCCCACCTGGAGGGAGTCTCTGTTCTCGTTGGTGCACAGCGCTCGCCATGCCTTGTTGCCCAGGCAACGCACTCAAAATGTAGTGCACAGAAGCGTTCAGATGTGGGAGGAGCTAGAAGAACAGAAGAACAGGTGATGACGTTCAGTTTTCCAAGTTCATCCACTTCAACGTTCTCCAGAATCCTTTCATTGTTCTCCACAGTTCTCCACCTTTAGATGCTGCGCTGCCAACGGCCTCAGCTCTCAGGCCCCCCGAGGATCCTCCTCCGCCATCATCTTCATCAAAAGCTTTACAGACAGAGGAGGAGTCTCCGTGTGAGCAGGTAAGGACGTGGTGTCAGGGCCGTCACGTCACGTGACGTCACAAAGTAACAGGTGTGTTTCCTCTGCAGCCGCCCGTCCTGCTGTCTGAAGTCAGGAACCTGCAGAGAGACAAGTGGTGAGACTGAAGAGCCAACAGAGAAGACGTCCACCATGGTCTTCATCACATCCTCTACCTCCTCTACAGGCTGCTGGAGCAGCAGATGAGGGCGTGGCAGCTCACGGTCCAATCAGAGCACAGCCTGTTGGAGGACAGGTGCACCGACATGGAGGGGACCTTGGAAAGACTCCAGCGTCACAACAGCCACTTGCAGGACATGCTGACGAAGGTGAGAACCGCCAGGTGAACAACAGGACCAATCAGGGAGGTGGAGGGAGGTTGACCTGTTTCTGGTTCAGGCTTTGGACAGGATGGACTCCCACAAAGACAACAATGACACACGTCTGAGTGTAGAAGAAGAAGAAGAAGAAGAAGAGAGTGAAACATCTGCAGAAGACCGTCAGGAAAAGCCTGAGGGGGAAGAGGAGGACCAGCAGAGCTGCAGGCAAATGACTCAGTCTCCCACAATCCACCTGAGCCTGTCACATGATGCAGACTGGGAGGAGGAGGAGGATAAGGATGAGAAGAAGGAGGATGAGGAAGAGGAGGAGGAGGAAGAGGACGATGAGGAAGAGAAGGACAAGCAGTGCTGCGGGGAAATGACTCAGTCTCCCACAATCCACCTGAGCCTGTCACATGATGCAGACTGGGAGGAGGAGGAGGATAAGGATGAGAAGAAGGAGGATGAGGAAGAGGAGGAGGAGGAAGAGGACGATGAGGAAGAGAAGGACAAGCAGTGCTGCGGGGAAATGACTCAGTCTCCCACAATCCACCTGAGCCTGTCACATGATGCAGACTGGAAGGAGGAGGAGAAGGAGGAGGAGGAGGATAGGGATGAGAAGAAGGAGGAGGAGGATGAGGAGGATGAGGAAGAGGAGGAGGAGGAAGAGAAGGACAAGCAGTGCTGCAGGGAAATGACTCAGTCTCCCACAATCCACCTGAGCCTGTCACATGATGCAGACTGGAAGGAGGAGGAGGAGGAGGATGAGGAGGAGGCCACTGCTGAGATTAGTCTTTGGTCAATGAAGGAGGATGAGGATGGTGAAGGGGTAGGGCCAAACAGTTTGTCGTCTATGGAAGAGGAGCATTCTGGGATATGTAGTCTGGATGAGCTGCTGCTGCAGGCGGTGGAGCGACTGAAGGCGACAATAGAGGCAGACAGGTGGACAGAGAGACAGACAGGTGAGTAAAGAATGGAAAGATGAAACTTTCAAATAAAAGCAGAGAATTTGTGGTCAAATGTGGAAGTCTTTGTTTAAAAACACATTCAAGACCCCCTCCCCCACAGAGTCTAAACAATGACATGTCCTATTTTCAAGTCATTACCACAATGTCTAATAGTACTGTATGCAATGGAGAAGTATCTATCTGTCTGTCTGTCTGTCTATCTGTCTGTCTGTCTGTCTGTCTGTCTGTCTGTCTGTCTGTCTGTCTGTCTATCTAAATCTCTGCAAACGCCTTTTGCTGTTTTCTTCAATTTCAGTAGAACAAAGAAAAAAATCTGTTTTTAAGTTTATTGTAGTGAAAATGAGGCTTTGACTCCTGTGGAATGAATGGATAAAAAGATTTTTATTGATGGAAATGCTGACAGACGGGAGGTAAAAACAACAATGACGTGTCATTCTGTCATTCCTGCTTCTGTCAGGTGAGAAGCAGAGGGCGGAGCTTCTGCTGGCAGGAGGACAGGTGGGAAGCTCCATTCGTCATCTGGTGGATGCAGTGAGAAGAAAGTCTGAGAAGGAGGGTCAAAGGGCAGGGAAGTCCGGTTTAGTCTAGTCTAGTTTAGTCTGTTTAGTGTAGTCCAGTCTAGTTTAGTCTAGTCTAGTTTAGTCTAGTCTGTTTAGTGTAGTCTGTTTAGTTTAGTCTAGTTTAGTCTTGTCCAGTCTAGTTTAGTCTAGTCTTGTCTAGTTTAGTCTGTTTAGTTTAGTCTAGTCTAGTCTAGTTTAGTCTTGTTTAGTTTAGTCTAGTTTAGTCTGTTTAGTCTAGTTTAGTTTAGTCTGTTTAGTGTAGTCCAGTCTAGTTTAGTCTAGTCTGTTTAGTCTAGTCTGTTTAGTTTAGTCTAGTTTAGTTTAGTCTGTTTAGTTTAGTCTAGTCTAGTCTAGTTTTGTGTAGTCTAGTCTGTTTAGTTTAGTCTAGTTTAGTCTTGTCTAGTTTAGTCTAGTCTAGTTTAGTCTAGTCTTGTCTAGTTTAGTCTGTTTAGTTTAGTCTAGTCTTGTCTAGTCTAGTTTAGTTTAGTCTGTTTAGTGTAGTTTAGTCTAGTGTAGTCTAGTCTAGTTTAGTCTAGTCTATTTATTTCAGTCTAGTTTAGTCTGTTAATTTCAGTCTAGTTTATTCTAGTCTAGTTTAGTCTAGTCTAGTCTAGTTTAGTTTAGTCTGTTTAGTGTAGTCTAGTTTAGTCTAGTTTAGTTTAGTCTGTTTAGTTTAGTCTAGTCTAGTTTAGCCTAGTCTAGTTTAGTTTAGTTTGTTTGGTTTAGTCTAGTCTAGTCTAGTTTAGTCTAGTTTAGTTTAGTTTAGTCTAGTTTAGTTTAGTCTGTTTAGTTTAGTCTAGTCTAGTTTAGTTTAGTTTAGTTTAGCCTAGTCTAGTTTAGTTAGTTTAGTTTAGTTTAGTTTAGTCTAGTTTAGTTTAGTCTGTTTAGTCTTGTCCAGTCTAGTTTAGTCTAGTCTTGTCTAGTTTAGTCTGTTTAGTTTAGTCTAGTCTAGTCTAGTTTAGTCTTGTTTAGTTTAGTCTAGTTTAGTCTGTTTAGTCTAGTTTAGTTTAGTCTGTTTAGTGTAGTCCAGTCTAGTTTAGTCTAGTTTAGTTTAGTCTAGTTTAGTCTGTTTAGTTTAGTCTAGTCTAGTCTAGTTTAGTCTTGTTTAGTTTAGTCTAGTTTAGTCTGTTTAGTCTAGTCTAGTTTAGTCTTGTTTAGTTTAGTTTAGTTTTGTCTGTTTAGTTTAGTCTAGTCTAGTTTAGTGTAGTTTAGTTTAGTCTAGTTTAGTTTAGTCTAGTTTAGTCTGTTTAGTTTAGTCTAGTCTAGTCTAGTTTAGTCTTGTTTAGTTTAGTCTAGTTTAGTCTGTTTAGTCTAGTCTAGTTTAGTCTTGTTTAGTCTAGTTTAGTCTTGTCTAGTTTAGTTTAGTCTAGTTTAGTTTAGTCTGTTTAGTTTAGTCTAGTTTAGTCTAGTCTAGATTAGTTTAGTCTAGTCTACTTTAGCCACTACCTGTTGAATTCTATGACTTTCTGTTCTTAATGATTCATGTTTTTAATACATTTATCAGCTTGACGCCTGTTCAGACGACTGTTGTGTAATATTTGGGCTAGAAATAAAGTCAATGTGAGTCAGAATGTTGGACTGACTGAAGAACCGTCTTTTCTTCCTCACTGCTGCTCCATCTTCATCCTCCTGTAGAGCTCTTGATGGCAGGAAACCATCCTGCCGCTCACAGATGTTCACTGTTGGAGGCTGCAGCTGCTCTTCATCATCTGTAGATATCACAGCTCTGCACATCTCCTTCTTCCTACATATGGACACCATCACACTCCTCCAATCCTCTGGAATCTTCTCACCACCTAGACGCCGACGAAGAAACTCACACCTTCCATTTCTGTCCTCAGACTCCTCACAAACACTTTAATCTCCCAACAAGCTCCTCCTTTAAGTTTGAGACCTGAGCTCATGTTTGAAATGTTTCATAGTCCCAGGTAACCAGACTGAACTACAGTGTGATGTCCTCGTATGTGGAGGTTAGGATGACTCTTCCTCCTTTTCTCCTCATCTCCACCACGATCAACAGCTTGAACGCTGCTCCTCAGCTCCTAGGTTTGCCACCGTTCCACCTGCTCTCCTGGAGACAGCAGGTCTACCTTCCTCCTCCTCTCCTTCTACCCACAGTAGTCCAGGTTCCACCGGTACCCTGTGGGTTCTTCTGCTTTCAGAGGGCGCCGCGCCCGTCTGCAGTCACCGATCACCTGATCCTCTGGTCAGCCTCGGGTTTTCTGGTGCTGGTAAACACCTGAGCCTGCAGGTACTGGCAGCTCTGCTCTTTCAGTACAGCTTCAGGAGACGTTTCTGTTTTTCAGGGTCTGATTGTTTCTCAGCACTGAAAGCTTCTCGTGTACCAAGGTTTAAAAAACAGAAAATAACCTGAAAGTTTCATAGAAAACATTTTTATTCTCATCATTTATGCAAAAACGTTTGTTTTTCAACCATCTAACTCAGTGGTCCCCAACCTTTTTGTCACCGTGGACCGGTACAACGCAAGACACGTTTACCACGGACCGGGGGTGGTATTATCTCTTTAGTAATAATAATAATAATAATAATATTCCCCTTGTCAAAGAAGTTTGTTTTTTGGCTCATTTTGGTTGTTTGGTTCTCATTTTAGTGGGGTTTATCACCTGATGTTTGGTGTCGCGACTTTGACGTGCGTTAAGTGTGACGGATGGAACAGAGAGAATCTGGTCACTTTTCAAAATAAAACGTTTTTTTCGGGGGGGAAAAAACAATAAAATGGAAATTATTTTTTCTTTCTGTGCGTCCCGGTGCCAAAATTTCCCGCGGCCCGGTGGTTGGGGACCACTGATCTAACTAGTTTGAATAACCAGACAGTAGAACCACAATGTGTCCATCTACCTGCCCCTCCTCTTATAGGCCCGCCCCCTTTGACCCTTTCCGCGATGGGAGCCAAAGGGGGCGTGGCTTATGGATGGAAGGTGTCTCCTGCCAGGACAAGCTGGCCTCAGGCCCTCCCTCCGGGGCTGCAGGGGCAGGGCCTGCAGCCTAAACCTGCTTTTGGGGGGCGGGGGTTTAGTCCTGTCCTCTCTGTCTTTGCATCGCTCCGCCCTTCTCCCTAGAGGCGGGCCAAGCGCTTGAGCTGAGCCCCGCCTCCTCCTCCCAATCGCCGTCTGGGCAGAGTCTCTACTGAGCGCGCTCTGTTGGAAGCATTTCTCCGAGGTCAGCTGCCCCGGCGGCCTGTCGGAGTTCAGGTCTGGACTGAGGCTTCGGAACAGCTGACGGACGCAGGGGTGTGCGGGGGCAGAGGGGGCGGAGCCTGTGTACAACAGGGAGCTTTTTGGGAGTTTCCTCAAGATACGATTGGTTCTTGGCTCATACACCTGAACAGGAAGTCGTTTGTATTTTAAAGTTTGCCATTTCGGAGAACGCTGTCTCCTCCTGCTGCGCCTGGGCGTGGCCCCCCCTGCTGGGGTTGGAGAGGAGTCGGGCTGGGAGCACAGCAGGTAGACGAGTGAGGTGTGGAGTTGAACAGGTGTAACGATGTTTGAGTAACAGGGAGGGAGGCGGCGCCACATCTGGATGTTGGGGGTTCTCTCGGCTCCATTCTTGTCTGAGATCGTGGTTGTGGGCGGAGCTTTTGGAGCAGGTGGATGGACAGCAGGGATTACCCATGGCGTGGTCTGAGTACTGCGGCTGACTTTCACCACCTGACACCTGGAAGCTGGTCTGAAGCTCCGCCTCCTCTTGACATGTGTGATGTCATCGCTGTCATGCTCCAGCAAAGGAAGCACCTTTGTGGGCGTTACCCTCACATTCTCACCCGGCTTCTTGGAGCTCTGGCTCCTCCTACCATACCTGCAAGACATGGACACAGTTGGATGATACAGATGCACCTGGACAGGTGGAGCATTGCAGCACAGAGCAGTAACCACGTTCAGACGCCTGCATCACCTGGCCAGAGACTCTGAGTCAAAGTAACAGATGAATCTCTCCTCCCTGAACTGTCGGACCAGCTTGTTGACCTTCTCCTCGTCCTCCTTCTCGATCTGGACCCAGGACTTCCCCCTGAAGGACTCTGGGATGTTTTCTGGCGCCGGCAGGACCTCCTCGATGGGCAGAGTCCAGAAGCCCTGGTCTTGTTTGGTTCCAGCCTCCAAACTGAACAGGGCGGAGTCTAGCTGCTGGGAGTACATGTGGTCCTCCAGCTCCACCTGCACATCCAGCAGGTGGCTGAAATCCTGCTTCTCCATCTGTGCAGGTGTGGGTGCAGTGGCCCCGCCCTGCAGAAAAACACCTGGACTCAGAAACAGGAATCCCTCCCCGCATCGGTGGGGACAGACGAGTACCTGCACTACGTCCCACTCTTCGCTGTGTGTCGTCATGGATGAAGGGAGGCTCAGGTGGAGGCTCTCTGGCTCCTCCTGCTGGTGGTGAGGGGAGCCAATTCCATAGCAGCACAGCTGAATGACCTGCAGACCAGAGAACAGAGGGTCAGGTGACGTCAGCTTACCAGTGGGGCGTGGCGAGGGGCGGGGCCACACCTCTTCAATGGTTTGCTGCAGCAGGTCAGAGCTGTCAGAGGAGAAGGCCTCCTTGTGCGTCTCCTTGCGTTTCCTTTGCCAGCTCAGCCAGGGCCTGGACTCTGTAACAGGGGGCAGCCTTTGTCCTGGACCCACACCTGCCCCCGAGTCCGTGCCGGGCCTCAGGTCCAGGGGGGGTGGAGAAGGAGGGCACCTTCTGGGTCCTGCTGAGGAAGAGGAGTCACTGGTTTTTCTCCTGTTGGTCTTCCTGTGTGCTTTCCTGTGCACCGATGGTGGAGCCGGGGACCGTGGAGGCGGAGCCACAGACTCAGGGGGCGGGGCTCCGATCCGCGAAAGGCGGCGCCCATCGGTCGGTGTTGTTTCCTGCTCTGCGATTGGTAAAGAAAGTCTCTGATGAACCTTTCCTGATTGGCTGCAACAGCCCCAGCTTTTGTGATAGGCTGACAGACAGGATGCATCATGGGAGCTGTGGTTTCCCAAAGAACCACTGTCATCCGCAGGAAAACAGACTTCCTCAACCTCCGCTTTTGGCAGCGGGGGGTAAGAAACCAGGGGGAGGTCGCTATGAGACGGCCTGAGAGAGACAACAAACCTCGTCAGGATGCAGAAAACAAACACACCCGTGACGCGGTTTGACCCCAGGGGCACTGGAGTCAGAGGGCCGTTACCGGCTACACCACCTCCCCACTTCACTGGGGGAGGGGGGGTGGCTGCAGCATACCTGGGGTCGCTGTAGCGGTGGGGGTGGTACTGTTGGACGTCCTGGAGGAAGCGGTCCAGCAGGCTCAGGGTGCTGCGGTTGCTGGTGGAGGGACGGTTGCTGGACTCCCCCGCTTGGACTGCATCCAGGTGTCTGAGACTGGACAGGTGCTGTGACAGAAGCATGCGGACAGCCGGTCATCAGGGCTGCCCAATCCTGGTCCTCAAGATCCACCGCCCAATTGTTTTCCAGCTCTCCATGCACTACTGGCTGCTAGTTTCCTGGATCAGGTGTGTCCAATCAGAATGCGGAATCACCTGAGTCAGCCAATCAGCAGCAAAGAGGTAAGGACGAGCTAGAAATCAGGCAGGCCGGTGGATCTTGTCATGTCATCGCACTCAGGTGTTTGTCTACCTGGTCCAGGTTGCTGTACAGGACCTTACAGCAACCACAGTACCCTTGTCTACTGACTGTGCTCCTGGAGGGACCTGGCTGAGGCTCCGCCCACACCCTGTCAGACAGAGAAGACTTGTCACCTGATCATTTTGTAGGGGGGAGGCGTTGTTTGGATCTACTAAAGAGTCTTGGAGGGGAGTCTTCTGGACCCCTGGTCTAGTCCATCAGGGACTTCCTGTGGATCGTCTCACCTGTGTCCAAAGTCCGTCTTCCCGGGATCACCTGAAGGTAACACAGCACAGTCAGAGTATGATGGGGTTGAGGGGACGGTGGCGCTCGTGTCTGCGTGATTACCGTTATCAGAGGAGTCGCACATCCTGAGGGTGGCTCTGAAACACAAACGCTGGGTCAGGAATCCTGGTGTGGAACGTGGTTCCTCTGACCCGTGTGCTCCACAGGTCAGAGGAACCACGTGCTGACGTCCCCCTCTGACAGCAGGTCAGGGGTTAGAGCTCCACGACCGCTCACCTGGAGGCGGGGCTGTCAGTGATGGGCGTGGCCAATCCCAGTCTGCCATGCTGTTTCCAACAGCAACCAGGTGAGGGCGTCCATGAGCCTGAGAACACAGAACCGGAGAGGCCATCAGGTCAGTTCATCTCATCTCTTTACGTTAGCCGCGTACCTGTTTGGTCTAAAAACAACGCAGACGGTGTTAGACTAAACTCAGTCTGAATGTGGTCCAACAGTGATGACATCATCATGGCGTCACAGACCGCATCCTTTAACGCGGTCTATGCAGGTTCATCTGAATTCATTTTAGTGTCCAGAAACCCCCTGATGCACTGAGAACTCTACCCCTGAGACTCTGCTGAATGCTCTAGAACAGAGAACTCACACTCGCGGCCCGCGGGCTGTTAGCGGCCCCCGCCTAAACATAAAAGGTTAATGTTAAGGCGTCCCGCCAGTTTTTCATAAATGACACTTTTACAGTGTTGTGTGTGGAGCTGACGAACCAACCAATCACAGTGGAGTATTTGACTCTGGGGGCGGGACATTGACCAGGCTAGAAAGCAGGGGAACCTTAAGGCAGGACACCTGACCCCCCCCAGACCACATGAAGGAGTTCCTTACTTTTCCTTTTTAGAACGTATTTACTCACTTGTAATGTGCTGCTGAGTGTCCATCAGTAAGAAGACAGGAGAACCGTGTTCAGGAGAACCATGGATGGATTTACAGAACTGTAGAACTGGAGTCTACTTTAGTGTTTAATAGTTAGAATTCTACAGTTTAACTGAACTGTGTTAATGAAGACGTTTAAATGAGAAAACAGCAGCTATAGAAGAATAAATGAACAGAAATGTATCACTGATTTATTTACTTTTCTTATTTACGTATTTTATTTGAGTTTTACGAGTACATTATGTACATAAAACAGTTAATAATAGAGTTAGTTAATAGTATATTACATGTTCATACAAATGTACTGACACTCACAGACACAAGTTGAGTGTGTTTGTGTTTGTGTGTGTGTGTGTGCGCGCTGAAGTTGTGGCCCTGCCTCAGCTCGACCCCGCCTTCTGTGGCCCCCAGGTAAAGTGAGTGTGAGACCCCTGATCTAGAATGTGGAGACGGAACTCTGCTGGTTCTCTTTAGTGCCCAGAGCTGCTCATGACCCGTCCTGAACACCTGGACTAAGTCTGACTTGTCTACACAATGTCTGACGGAACGTTGGAGAACGTCTGACGGTACCGTGGAGAACGTCTGACGGAACCGTGGAGAACGTCTGACAGAACGTTGGAGAATGTCTGACGGAACGGTGGAGGACGTCTGACGGAACCGTGGAGAACGTCTGATGGAACGTTGGAGAACGTCTGACGGAACCGTGGAGAACGTCTGATGGAACGGTGGAGAACGTCTGACGGAACCGTGGAGAACGTCTGACGGAACCGTGGAGAACATCTGACAGAACGTTGGAGAACGTCTGACGGAACGGTGGAGGACGTCTGACGGAACGGTGGAGGACGTCTGACGGAACCGTGGAGAACGTCTGATGGAACGGTGGAGGACGTCTGACGGAACCGTGGAGAACGTCTGACGGAACGGTGGAGGACGTCTGACGGAACCGTGGAGAAAGTCTGATGGAACGGTGGAGAACGTCTGACGGAACCGTGGAGAAAGTCTGATGGAACGGTGGAGAACGTCTGACGGAACCGTGGAGAAAGTCTGATGGAACGGTGGAGAACGTCTGACGGAACCGTGGAGAACGTCTGACGGAACCGTGGAGAACGTCTGATGGAACGGTGGAGAACATCTGACGGAACCGTGGAGAATGTCTGATGGAACGGTGGAGAACGTCTGATGGAACGGTGGAGAACGTCTGATGGAACCGTGGAGAACGTCTGATGGAACGGTGGAGAACGTCTGATGGAACCGTGGAGAACATCTGACAGAACGTTGGAGAACGTCTGATGGAACGGTGGAGAACGTCTGATGGAACGGTGGAGAACGTCTGACGGAACGGTGGAGGACGTCTGATGGAACGGTGGAGAAAGTCTGATGGAACGGTGGAGAACGTCTGACGGAACCGTGGAGAAAGTCTGATGGAACGGTGGAGAACGTCTGACGGAACCGTGGAGAAAGTCTGATGGAACGGTGGAGAACGTCTGACGGAACCGTGGAGAACGTCTGATGGAACGGTGGAGAACGTCTGATGGAACGGTGGAGAACGTCTGATGGAACAGTGGAGAACCTGAACCTGTGATGCAGTGGCTGACGCAGGAACAGTTGACGTCCTTTGTTCTCCTGAACTTCTGGTCCGGGTTCCTGTCTGACATGTTCTCCTGGGCTTCAGTAAACCGGATCTTACCTTGAAGTACCGACAGATCGGTTGATCTCAGAGTATTAGATCCACCAAGATCTTAAAACGTTCCTCCAGGGTTCAGAGAACCTCCCAGCACTACACAGCTGCAGAGGATGGACCTCATGACAGACCAACGTTCTCTGCTGGAACCAGAACCGGGTCGTTCCCTCAACACCTGGGTTACCGGACAGCTGGGACCTGCTGGCGTTTGACGGCCACCTTCTGAGTGAGTCCTGTTGTGACGTCACTACGGATGTGGATCGTTCGCAGACTTATACAGGTGAGATCTTGCGCGCCAAATGGGTTGTCCCCCGCTCGCAGACTCCGCCCTCACCTGGACTACGTTCTGGGCGCGTAAATCTTATACACACAAACCCACACGGCGCATCGATCACGTGACTAGCTTGCGTTTAGCCGCTAGCCTTTCATCGCTGGGTTCCAACTGAACACACCTGTGCGCGTGGAACGACGTTTGGTCCGGTCGGTAGACCGCCTGTTTACCTGTAGCGCGGGTTAATCCTCCTATCTGGTCCGTGTCGGCGCGCTCTTGTTTAGTTCCGGTCCTCTTCTTCTGCACTCCGAGCTGCTGGCGCTGCACCGCCACCTACCGGCCGCAGAGGAGAACTACAGTCCACAGAACTGTAGGGCCACCTACAGGCCGCAGAGGGAACTACAGTCCACAGAACTGCAGGCCCACCTACAGGCCGCAGAGAGAACTACAAGCTTTTCATGAACAACTTTCTGCTTCAATATCCAGTTTTAATGAGACCAAAGAAAGCAGCCGACAGTTTGATGATTTTATTAACGTCTCAGATCTTGTTGAATGCTGCCACGTCCATGGACTGAACGTAGTCCTCAAAGGCCGTGATCTGCTCCTCCAGGATGTCTGTTCCCACCTGAAAGGACAAGAACACCGTTAGAACCTGAGCGAGAGGAGCCAGGAGGAACAGGAAGGAACCCACCTTATCGTCTTCCACCACACAGCTGATCTGCAGCTTCTTGATGCCGTAACCCACCGGGACGAGTTTGGCTGCAGAACCAGAAACAAAACTCTTAACGTTCCGTTGCTGACCCGGTTGTGGTCTGAACTACGGGTTCTGCAGGTTCAGGGTTCTGAGTGTGCATCAGACTTCAGTCGAAAGATGGTGAGTAAATCATCATCTCTGCAGATCCGTGACTCTGACCAACGACCGACCGGTTCCTTACACTGTCCCCACACCAGCCCGTCCATCTGGATGCTGCGCACGCACTCCTCCAGCTTCGCCATGTCCGTCTCGTCGTCCCACGGCTTCACGTCCAATAAGATGGAGGACTTGGCGATGAGGGCGGGTTCTAGCAGAAACAGAGGCGTCAGTGGGGCAAACACAGATGTAGGTCTGACCGTAAGGAGCGACCGTCAGGTGAGAACAGGTGTCCATCAGGCGCTCAGCCGAAAGATGGTGACTGGATCATCATCATCAGAGAACTGGGGCAGACTGAGCATGTGCAGACTTACTCTTGGCTTTTTTAGCGGCGTACTCGGCCAGACGCTGCTCCTTCAGCTTAGCGGCCTCCGGATCCTCCTGCCAGACCACAATCAGACTGGTGAGACGGAAGCGATGAAGATCTGGCTAAGACAACACTGCAGCCTCACCTCTTCATCAGAGCCAAACAGGTCAATGTCATCATCATCTTCATCCTTGCTGGCAGCAGGGCCACTGGAGGTGGTGTCCGCTACACCCGCGGGGCCGTACTGACCCAGAGGCTTTTTCACACCTGGAAGACTAAAGGCCGGAGGTCAGCTTTGGTCCCCGGACCCTCCCCCGTCCCACCACGTCCGCCTCACCTGTTCTTCTGGGCCTGGTAGGACTTGATGTGGTTGTACCACCGCAGGGCGTGGCACAGGTCAGCAGGGGGTGGAGCCGAGACCGCCTCGAACACGGCTACGTCTGCTTGAGAGGGGACGTACCTGGAGACAGAACAGTGGTTAGGGGCGGGTCTAAACACACCTGATCCCCGCACAGGTGCAGGTTTGTCCAGACCGCCTGAGACCCGGAGAACATCTACAAGTAGAGGACGGGAGCATGGACCCCCTCCATCCAGCAGAGGGGTCCAGGATCCCCACCTCTCCACAGAACTCCAGACACACCAGCTCAGAACCTGGACCCGGACCGGGTCAGAGACACCAGCTCAGAACCTGGACCCGGACCGGTTCAGACACACCAAGCTCAGGACCTGGACCCGGACCGGTTCAGACACACCAGCTCAGAACCTGGACCCGGACCGGGTCAGACACACCAGCTCAGGACTGGACCACTAGAACTTTGGTTCTTCACTTGGGTATTTAGGTCAATGGGAACCTCTACCCGCGATCAACATGGGTCCAAAAGGTTCTGAACAGGGAGGACCAGTTTCAGACGAAGGAAGCAACAAAGTCTGGGTTCTGGAAACAACGGAACCAGTGACGAACTAGGTTACAAGGTTCTGTGCCCGGGTAGACCGTCAGCTCACCCACAATGCACTGCGCGCACCAGGGAACCGGCCATGTGACCCGCGGCACGAGCCTGCTGCAGGAATTCTCCAGAACCCGGGCGGAACCAAAGACTTTGGCTGGTGCTTCTCTGCCGGTCAAAGCACCGAACCGATCCCAGGCCGCCCCGCGTGTTCTCGGTCTTTCTGCGCGGGTGTTTAGCACCAAATGCTAAGCTAGCAGCTAGCGGCTAGCCGAGGCGGACCCAACATGGCGGCTCCGCTCACCCCTCGATGAAGCTCCGGTCCGTCAGGAAGTCGTTCAGAACTTTGAGTCCAGACGAAGACTTCAGGTCCCCGAACCCCATGACGAAGATGAGCTGCTTCCACCGCGACCAAGAGGAGAAAGAGGAGGGAGGGAGGACGGAAACGGATTTATACCGGAGCTCTGACTCCTCCTCAAGACTCCTCCTCCTTGGAGGAGAAGGAGGAGGAGGGAGGAGTAAGCTCTGCACTAGAACACACAGGTTCTAACTGTTCTAACAGGTCTCAAAGTTTTTAGCTAAAAACCTGTCTGGTTTTCTGGGACCTGGTGTCTGCAGAGCGGCAGGAGTTCATTAGAGATTGTGGGCGGGGCTGGTGACGTGGCGCTGAGAGCTCTCTGTTTACATGCCGTCCCACTAGCTTCCAGCCCCTCATAGACGGTCCTGGCTAGTTTGCTGCAGAGGGATAAGGGGTTTTCTGTGTTCTGCAGTGGAACCCTGCAGGAGCATGGAGTCCCCTTAAGCCCCCCCCCCCCCCCCCCCCCCCCCCCGTGGAAGAGCTGCTTTGGTGTTTTTAACTCCTAGCATGTTCTCATGATGGAGGACAGATGTCAAGACAACTGCATTTCTGAGGATTCCTTTATTCAAATGAAGCAGCAGATGAAAAAAATGCTATGAAAATATGCTGGGCGGGGCCACAAGCTTCATGCTCCGCCCCTTTCTGATCATCCACCTGCAGACCAACAGATCCATGAAGGTCTTTGTTTTCCTGGTCTGGGCTGGACGGATGAATGGATCTGATGCTGCTGCTGTTTTTAAGGCACCGCTAATGTTAGGATGGGGGCTGTAAGCTAGTGGCAGAGAGTGTAAATGGGATGATGGGAAGTGAGTGGAGGCTTACACCACGCCAACAGTCCCGCCCACAGCTCAGAAGTGAATTTCAGATGGACTCCTGCAGCTCTGCAGAAACTATGTCCTAGAAAACAACACCGGTTTATAGATTTGGGCTAAAAACTGCTTCTTCATCATCATCACCATCACAGGGAACGCTTTGAAGACAGATCAGAGGACCAGAGTGGAACTGGAGGAACCCTGACATGTCTGAGAACTGATCTGCAGGGAAATCATCTGCTTTGCATTCCCTCAGAACGGACTGGTTTGAGTTAAACAATGAACAGTAAAAGCAGTCCGACCTGCTTGACTGTCACGTGACCCGCCTTTCCTCATTCCCGGCTCCCATTGGCTATAGGCATGAATGACCCTGTACACACCTGAGGGAGTCGGTATCTCACCAGCAGACATGGGTCAGGCAGGATCGTCTTCCTGTCCTCAGGTGAGTCCATCGTCTGTCCTAAAGCTTCTCCTCAGCACAGGTGTCTGAAGGGAAATGTCCATCTGAAAAGGGCGTGGCCTATTCTCTTTTCCTCTCACAGACCGTGAACAGGTTCAGTACACGGTCTGTGGTTGTTCAGCGTGTGAGGAGGCTCAGTCCGTCAGTACGGTTAGAGAACAGAGGGGCTGTGTCTTCTGGACGTTCTAGGTGTGGTTCTTCTGTGAGGTTTGGGGCTCAGGTGCTGACGTCCTTCAGTTCCACACAGGAACCCAGTTTGTCCTTCGGGCTTCTTTCAGAACTCACAGCAGGTTCATGTTGGACCACAGAAGAACCTAAACTGTATGGATGCTACAGGCCACGTCACACACACACACTCACACATACCTCACACATGCACATGCACACATACCCACACACACATGCACACACACACCCACTCACACACATGCACACACACACACATGCACACACGTCACACACATATGCACACACACACACATACACACATAGCACACACGTACACATGCACATACACACACATGCACACGCACACATAGACACTCACACATACCTCACACATGCACATGCACACATACACATGCACACACATCCACACATGCACACACACTCACACACATGCACACACACACATTCACACACATCCACACATGCACACACACATTCACACACATACACATTCTCACACAAGCACATGCACACACTCGCACACACACATACATGCACACTGTCCTCTCATGTAGATAAAGTCCAGATCTTCCTGACTAGCAGCAATGCAAATGTGTCCTCTGTAGAGGCCTTGTCCTCCATGTTGCCATGACAACATTGTTTTTGGGAGTCGGGGGATACGCCTCCTCCTCTGGACAAACATTTCTGTGCCTTCAGCGTACTCTCCTCCTCCTCCTCCTGGTCTTAGGAGCCTTTTGGATTCTTTAAGGCAGTGCCTGGTATGGTCCTGGTCAGGGACATTCTGTCAGGGTTTTTTCAGAACCAGAACTCTGGGTTGTGGAGATGTGAGTGTGTCCATTCCAGCTGTAACAGGTGTCCGTCGTTGCAGGTGATTCTCATGGGCTTGGACTCTTCGGGGAAGTCTACTCTGCTGGCCAAACTGCTAACGGGAAAGGTGAGTCTGCTGCAGTGTGAATGCCCCCATGCTGGGGTTTGTGGCTGAGTGTGGTGATCTTCAGGTGGTGACCACGTCTCCAACCATTGGCTTCAACGTTGGAACGCTGAACCTGGATAAGAAGACATCTCTGACGCTCTGGGATGTTGGGGGGCAGAAGAGCATGAGGCCCAACTGGAGGTAAAGGGGCAAACACCACCCTTACCCAATGTGACTCCTGAGGCACATTGAGTTTGTATGAAATGATTGGTTTATTTCAAGCATTCATTGTATACAATAGAAGAAGAAATCACAGATTTATCAAGCTCATTACAGAAATGATGAAAAAAGACAAAGAGATCTTTGTGGGACACCACTGCTTACCTCCATGGCCTCCGATATAAATTCATCAATCTTGACTAATTGTTTTCTTCCTGTAAATTAACTTCAGCGCTAGTCCTCATGTCCCATTCACTTCCAGTTGGTCAGGTTGGAGCTCATGATTGAGAGTCAAACTTCTTATTTTTTCCACATAGACTGTGACTCCTCCTCCTTTTGTGTTTACTCTGTTAACATCGTTAAGTTCATAGTTTTCCAATTGTTGTTCTTGTCGCGGCTGAACAGGTTTCAGATCTGGTTCTGATATCAAAGGAAGGTTCCATCGTCTGATGTCTTCAGAGCTGGTCTACATGCTTCTGCTGATAAAGTGAATGATTGACAGTCTTTCTTCTGGGTTAACAGAGTTTTAAAGTCACCTATGATGTCATATTTCCTGTCCATGTCATCAGTGGAAGAGAACTGATCAGGGTGGATGTCTTGAAGGTTGTTGTCATCATCACTGAATATTTTACGGTCTGTTTGCTCACCATTCAGATCTCTGAAGGTTGTGGTTGCAGGTGACTGTTGAAGAAAGTGTTGTTTTTTAGAAGCCATGGACAGTAGAGTTCATCTCCTCGCCTCGTTAGACCAGCACCTTCACATATCTTTTGTTTAAACTGCAGGTAAAAACCTCTCCAGCTCCTCCAGGTTCCTGATAACCATGACCTTGGATTCCTCAGGGGAGCCGCTCTGTAGTCGCCATGATGATGTTTGTTTATAATTCCTTTTCTTGTTCCGTGATGAGTTGAGACGTCATTTAGGCGCACCTGTCACCTGTGTTAGTTTGGTTTGTTGGTTTGATACAGAGAGGGAGCACAGGGCCCAGTATTTTTTGTTGACCGCTTTTACACTTGATAATGAACAAGGCTTTCAATGGATCGTACCACATGTGTCATCTGAGGCAATAACAAAGTGGAATAAATCCCGACACACAAGCAAAGTGGATTTCTTGGTCATAGTTTTTTGTGGAGTGCGTCGCAAACAGGACCTGCCGCAGCCTCACATAAGCCCGCAGCTGCTACACGCTCCATTTAGCTTAAATCTGGCAGTCTTTTACCCAGGTTCCTTGAATTTTCCCAGCTTTTTCAAGTAACGTGCTCTTCTGGCGATGTCGGCATTCCTTTTAGTGAGGTTGTCATTCATGAAAACGTTGGTTCCTTCAGATTTCTTCCTTGCTTCAATAAAGCTGCTTTGTGTTTCCGTCTGACAAACTTTAAGAGGATCTCTGGTTTGTCCGTGTCTCTCCTCCTGGGAAGCGGTCTGCAGATCTCCATATGGTTGGTGTCCAGAGACATTCCATTGGACTTTAGGAACTCCTCCACCTGTTTCTCCACAGAGCTGGCCTCCTGCTCGGCGGATTGGTCATCGTTCCCGGCGGTCACCGCGTGCGCGTAGGACTGGGATTTGGTTTTCAATCCGGTGATAATCACGTCGTTAGATCTGGAGATCCGCTCCTGGTCATCATTTTTCGATTATCTCGATCCTGTTGACAGTCTGATCATGCAGAGCCCGCAGCTGTCTCGCCTCTTCCAGCACGTTAGGAATCTGCCCATGCAGGATCTTCATGGTCACGATCAGAAATTGTTTTTTGCAATATTTACGCCTATTGCAGTAAATAGTTGTGAAGTGCAGATGCTCTATGCCTCCATAGAGTGACTTATGTCAGGTGGAAACTACAAAATAGAAATAAAGCGATCTAGAACTCATGGAAATGACATCTGCTGTGATTGTTCAGACTCTACCTGGACAACTGCAAGGCCCTGGTCTTTGTTGTGGACAGCAGCGACACGGCTCGCATGGCCGAAGCCAAGAAGGCGCTGAAGATGGTCCTGAGTGACAAGAAACTGGAGGGTGTTCCTCTGATGGTCCTGGCCAACAAGAAGGATCTTCCTAACAGCATGAAAATACGAGAGGTAACCTTCCTTTTGACCTACAATCCTCTTTGCTTTCTGAGAATGTCACAGATGTTCAGCGTGCTCATTCAATGTTCTCTAAAGACAAAACAAAAACCTCGATTACTTGGTGGTTCCTACAACCAACAGGAAAACCAAACATGAAAATGTTCTTCTATCCTCCCAATGTTCTCCCAGTCCTGCTGGGTTCTGCTTATCCCAGCTGACAGGGTTCAGCCTGTTTGTGTTTAACTCTCAGGTGTCTACTCTGCTGGACCTGGAGAGCTACAAGGACCGGCAGTGGGAGATCCAGGCCTGCAGTGCCGTGCAGGGCCTGGGCCTGGAGCAGGCCTTCCTCTCAGTCCACAGGATGATCAAGAAAAGCTGAGATGACAACAGTCCGACATCTTGTATGAGTTTTTACTGACATCTTCACATGTACTGACAGGTTCCAACATCTGGTTCCTTCACAATTCTCTGCTGTCTTTGAAATTGACATGTAAATCGTCTTTTAATGTTTAGCCTGAAAATTCAAAAATTAAAGCATTTCTAGATAAAGACTGGATGACATCATTCAGACAAACATCTACATCTTCTTCCTGATGACCTCAGAGTTGTCACCTCTGAGCTCCAGACTCTTGAGACAGAACCAGGACTGGACCAGCAGCAGGACAGGAACCAACACCCACAGTCCATTAAAGAAGACCAGGTAGACCCACAGGTAGATCCAGCGGGATGTGTTGAGATGAGGACTGCCGAGCAGCCAGTCTGGACAGAAGGTCATCCAGCCGCCGTACAGCTCGCACACGCTCAGAGCAATCTGCAAGAAATGTCTGACATGCACAGGTGACAGGTGACCATGGTGTCATGACGCTTCTTCTCCTCTACAGCTTCTCTAAAGCACACCGCCCTCCGCCATGCACGTTCTACAATCCATAAAAACGGGTTCTTGAATGTGTGTTTATCCCGTGGTGTTCACACTGGAGCTGCAGGGAGGGGCTTCTCCTTTACTGTTTACCAGCGCATGGGCCTACAGCTGGAAGAGTCAAATGTCACAGCGTGTTAATCTGGTGTTTTCTTTCTCAGCTCTCTTCTGATAAATGAAAGCTTTGGTGTCGTAGAATTCCAGCTGGAATCAAACCACAAATATTCATTTCTGCTCCATGAACAATTTTCAAACCGTTGGTCCTTCTGGTTTTGAAAAGGACGACATCCACACGTCACTACCAGTCCTGATTGGTCCAGCCACTTTAAATTTTGACGTGTGTTCAATGGCCGCGGGTCTGTCTGTCTGTCTGTCTGTCTGTCTCTCTCCCTCTCTCTCTCTCTCTCTCTCTCTCTCTCTCTCTGCTCACTCGGGTGCCAGTGGGCCGAGTGAGCGTCGGGGGGCACGAAACGCTCCTTCCCCGCATCTCCCTCATGAGGGGTGTAAGAGAGGCGAAGAGCCAGCGGGGCGAGATCGGACCGGCGCTTTTCACCGGCGTCCACAGAGCAGCTAGTCGGTCCTGTATGAGCTCCAAAGCTTTCTCTCAGTGAAACACCGTCTATGAATGACGTAAACCAGAGCAGTAGTGACACACGATCAGAATGAACCGTTTACATGACCAACGATGGGATAAAGCAGTGTTTTTCAACCTTTTCTGAGCCACGGCACACTTTAACCTTAAAAAAATCCCACGGCACACCAGGATCCAAAAATTAAAAAAAAAAAAAAAACGGAGAAACTCATAGTCTGTATTGATCTACAGTCCCTCCACAATCTCACATGCATTTTTGAGATAATTGTTGCAGAAAAAGCTGGAAGCTGCAGCTGTTTTTTTCAAAAAGATGCAATAAAAGTTAAGTTAGAAGATTTAAAAACAGTTTGATGTGTGTTTGTTGGTTTCGAGACATTTAACACCAGATCTCCTTGTGCGCTGTCACTCTCACAACCCAATGCATCATGGGAGATGTAGTGCATTAAACGGCCGGCGGAGATCGCGTCTCTGAGCTTCATGGTTTTGTTCTCTTGTTCCACGGTCTGATACCGGATTCTGTGGAAAGCTACACCACTAAAGACGAGCTTTAGCTGGTAATTTTGTTGGAACTGAGAGACTTTATGAGCTAAATCGGGACAAGGAAGTGAAGACTTTAACCACTTCTGATTGGTCAGACTGATGACATGTGATTAAGCCTCCAAGAATGATTGGTGGAGACAATTAAAGGGGCGGGACTTTTACAAAATACAGCTGAAGCTGCAGCTAAATCGCGGTACCGTCATTCTTATCAAAATGTCTTTAATAAAATAAAATAAACGCAAAGAAAAAGTATTTTACGATCTTTTATATTCCTAACTCCTCAGTGTTTATCAGGGCCTGTTTGGATGAACACAGAGCTGAAATCCTGGAGATGGTAAATGTTTTTATATCAGCTAATGAGGGCAATTTCCCGCGGCACACCAGTGTGCCACGGCACACTGGTTGAAAAACACTGGGATAAAGGATCGGTATAACCACCTATCTCCATCAGAAAGACATTTAGATCTGAAAGAGTCTGATCGGGTCAGACTTTTCCCAACGCTGTGTTTACATGACACATTTTCCTTCTGATCAGGCGTTCTTTCCCATTACATTTGTCCATGTAAACGCAGCTAATGTTGGATCTATGCACCAAGGATTAAGGCAGTTCTGAGGACAAAAGGGGTCCAACCCGGTTCTAGAAAGGTGGACCTGATAAAGTGGCCAATGAGTGTGTCCTGTACATCGTAAAAGCAGAGAGAGCGCTCCTTTTGTACCTGGTTTTGTTACCTGTAGTACCTTTCCTTCAGTATGGCGTGGATAAGCAGCAGAGCAAGTATAGAGTCCAGAACTACAGTGAGGATCTCAATTGAAACAATGGTTGGATCAGAAACTAACCATCGACTGTCGGCTTTCCCGTACTCTTTCCCTGCAGGAGAAACAGGAAGAACAGGTCAGTCTCAGAAAGTTTTGTGTGAATGAAAGATTGTTTTTGATTTAGATTTATTTTATTTGAAATGGTTTATTTCAAGCAATTAAATAGAAATAATACACAGAAGCAATACAGTCATCAGTTATACATTCATACAGTAACTAATCAAACTTTTTTTGAATTCTTGAATCAATTTATCAATTTTCTGGAGCAAGTGAAGTAATATCATTAAACATCGATCAATTTAACCATTTTTTAAATAAGTGATTAATCATTTGTTTTACTTTTTTTAATATATAATAAAGTAATGCTGTAAGGGAAAATAAAAGGGTCCATAATCTGTGGATTGTCCAAGGTTGGTATTTCTTCCTCTGCTGAATAGCAGCTGATCTTCTGGGTTTAAACAGTTTCTAGTCTCTTCCATGTTATGTCTGCAGACATTAGATTCAGGTCCATATCCTTCTTCAGCTGATATCAGCTCGGTGAAAGTTGAGGTCAAGTTGTCTGCAGGTCAGAACTCTCTGCTGTTATTCAGGTGACGTCAGACGTATGGAGAAAGTGATGAATCCAGGTGTCATATTTCTTGAAATGATTTGGTTCTTTGGTTTATTACTCCATGTTGTTTCAGACGTCTGTGATCAAACACTTCTCAAAGTCCTTCATGGTGGTCACAACCAGAACCTTGGACCGGTCCGGTGGACCGAGTGGTTTGACGTAAATCCTGCAGCCTTTAACCCAAGTGTTCTCAATCTGCTTCTGCTTCCTGAGAAGCCGTGCATGTTTGGAGATTTCAGCATTCCTTCTGGTCAGATGGTCGTTCAGATAAACAGCAGAACCCTTCAGGTTCTTCCTGAGGTTCATCAGAGCTAGCTTTTGTTTGTGATTCACAAACCTGATGAGGATCGCTGGTTTATCCGTCTCCTTTCTCCTGGGGAGCAGGTGGCAGGTCTCCATGGTGTTGAGATCCAGGAAAATCCCTTTAGATGTGAGAAATGATTCCACTTGATGTTCCAGAGTCTTTTCACCGCTCTCCCTTTGAGAGGGACTGCTAGATACGCTAGCGCTATTAGCATTAGCAGTGCTAGCTCCAGCTGCATTCAGCTTTGCCCGAGGTTTGATTGGTAATCCAGTGAGAATGACATTATTCATCCTTACTTGTTGTTCCACATCGTCCAGTCGTTTCTCCAGAATGTCGACCCGGTTTTCTCGTTGCTCGTTTTGAGCCCGAAATCTTCGGAACTCTTCCATTAGCTCAGTCAGTGGAGCTAGCTTAGCGGACACTTGATCCATAAAGGGATACAGCGTAGCTTTGATATCATCAAGAATCTTTTTAAGGTCTTCGTAGTCCTGGCTTTTCTTGGGGGCCATGGTCAGCATTCTTTTTAGGAGAAAATTAACTTTTTAAGTCATTTGAAGATAGTTGTATAGCCCCTGTGAGCCCCCACGCATCCGCGTTGTAACCCGAAACCGGAAACCAATCCAAACCAAACAACCAATTGTCCAGACATTCTAAAGAACACAGCAGCAACCTTCAGACTTACAGAGTTCAGCCAGAGGACCTTCAGATGTCTCCACCGTTCCAACAAGAGACATGTACACAAACGGACCTTCCTGAAGACAAAACAGACTTAAGCTGTCAGTCAAGGCACTGTAAGCAGGCGCTGCCCACAGCCTGTAAATGAACGCTGCAGAAGAAAGCTGCAGGTTTGTCTGCAGACAAACGCTGCAGACAAACCTGCAGACGGATGCTAAACATAGTCGTAAAAAAACTCTGCAGACGGACACTGCAGACTGAAGCTGCAGACTAATGCTGCAGACGGATGCTAAACATAGTCATAAACAAACGCTGCAGACGGATGCTGCTTTTTTTAGGGAATATTTCCCCGGTTTCTTCACTGCACCGGTCGACACGCGGTCTCAGGTGTGTCCTGAGTCTTGGTCACATAAAGGTTCAAACATCAGCCGAAGTCTTCTCACCAGAGTCAGGTGGACGATCACGTCGTAAAAGAGCCAAAGCAGGATCCATCGGTCCTCTCCAGACGTCCTCCCTCCATACCTGTACGTGAGGAGAGCAGCACAGAACACCTGCAGGACGCATGCTAACAGGGACAGCATGCTCACAGCAGACAGGCCAGGGAGCTCAACCGAGTCCATTTCAGAGCAGAACCGAGTCTCTGCAGGTTCCGGTCTGGACCTTTGTAACTTCTGAGACGCTGCTCCACCGTGGCAGGAACTCCACAGGAATGTGAAGAGGCGGGCTGCGGGAGTATGACATGATGGGTCCATATCCAACCAAGAGCCTCGATGAAGCCCCGCCTCTGTTTTCCTGTTGGTAGTTGCAGAAAACTGCCTACTTCATGCCCCGCCCCCTGTGGTCAGAGGTCACCACGCGGCCATTGAAAACAGCAACCAGTTGTTTCTCCAGAGATTCATCTTCATCGTTCTTCATCCTCAGGGTTCAGACCTGTGATCATCATCAATAACAGGACCCCTCTGGAAATATGTGGTTTGGACCGATTTGAAGCAGAATCAGAGGCTGGACCAGGAGGGTGGTGTCAAAGACTTTATTGATTAAAGTTCAGGTGACCCCCCCCACCGCGGGGGACGTTCTTTGGCAGAAGAAGGACTGACTCACAATAAACACAGAGCACCAACGGAACCCACTTTAACCGGTTCTGCTGATCATTTAGATGGAGAACTCTGCGTCTGCAGACACAGATCAGTTCTACTGATCAATGAAGAGAACCTTCACAGGAACATCTGAGAAGTGAAGGAACGTGGTGAATGGAAATCAAAGGAACACTATAGAGACTTTTTTTAAAAAGAACGTTGTTATGTTACAAAAATCAGGAGAACATTAATGTTGGTTGAAATAGAACAAATGTTTGGGTTCTTTGAAGAACATTTTCTAAAAGCTGTATAGATAAATGAGGGCAGAGGAACCCAGACGGTGTTGAAAGAACATCTAAACTGTTAAGTGAGCTAAAGTCAAGAACAAATTGTTCTACTGTATGTTAAAAAAAAAAGCTAAGGAGAACGTCAGGAAAGCCTGAAGAACCCTTAAACAACTGTCCAGGTCAGACCTACTGGAACTCTGGGAAGATCTTCATGGGAATGTGGGATAATCCTGAAGGTTCACAAAGCGGGAGTGGAATGTGAAGATCTTCTCCTCTTTGGCAGAACCTAAAGGAGGAGGAGCTGAAGAACCCGGTGATCTAAAGGAACTCTGTTTGTTAACAGTGGAATGCTAAAGGAACGGCCTTGTCTGAGGTCACATGAAGGTCAGAGGTCAATGTTCAGGCACATATCCACCAGTGAGTCGGGATCTTGGGTCAAAACTGGGGTCAGTGACGGAACCTTAACAAGCGCAGAGCATTGATTCTTCTCATTGAGAGAAGAGAAAGATGCAGAACGAGAGTCCAGAACGAGAGACCAGAGTCTGGACTGCTGCTTTCAGGAGGTCTGGAGAACTTCAGTCTGTGGCTGAACGGAAGGCCTGGGGTTCTCCTGTTCCTTCCTCTTCCTGTGGGAGGGTGGAGGACAGAGCATAGTCTCCGCCCACTTCTTCAGAGACGACAGACTCATCAGCCTCTGCCTTTACCGACCCGTTCTCCTCCTCCTCCTGCTGCTCCTCCTCCTGCTTCTCCTCCTCCTCCTGCTCTGCTGGAGCCAGCTGGGCATGGACCTGGGTGAAGGGAACCTCCACCTCGGAGCTGCTTGGAGGCTGGACCTGGGCCTCAGTGGTGAGGAGCACCTCGGTGGGAGGAGACGCCTCTGGAGGCTGAGAGTCGGAGCTGCTGCGAGGCTGACAACACAAATGTGGAGAAACTGTTTGAACTGTGGACTGAGGTTCTTCTGGGTCTTCTGAGAACCTTTGAAGGGAAGCTGCGAGAACATGCTTTAGGCCCTGACCTTCCTGATGCCGAACATCTGTTGGGAAACTTTCAGGGCTGAAGTTCTCTGCTTGATCTTGTTCATCTTCTTCTCAATGTTCTCCCTGGTGAAGGCCCTCTTCAGACTGTCCACCTGCAGAGACAGCCGCAGTCAGACCTACCTGTCCGTCACCTCACCTGTTGGCTCCTCTGGGGTTCTGACCTTCTTCAGACTGGACCGCTTCAGCTTCTCTGCTCGGGACTTTTCCATGTTCTCCAGATCATGAGACCAAAAGTCTTCTTCCTCCTGATCTGCTTCCAGACCCACGTCTTCATCAGAGGAGAGCTCAACGGTCTGCAGTCCGTCTTCTTGGTTGGCGGCGGTTCCTGGAGCCGGTTCCTCTCCCTCCTCTAGGATCTCATCTCTGGGGAACGGTGGAGGATCCTTCACGAAGACGGTGGAGGGGATCTCGTTTTCCTCCTGCGGTGGGAACCAGAAAACATGACTGGAACCCACCTAAGGTCTCTGACAAACGGAACCATCTGTTTGGACCTGCTGGGATCAGAACCTTCAAGAGGTTCTGTTCCTTCTGCAGCTGCTGCGTGACCGGACCTCAGGAGGGCGGCGCCGACGCGTTAACGGACCCAATCAGACCAATGCCGGCAAAACACACAAAACGGCTACAAAAGCACACACACACAAAGGTTAACAAACACACAAAGGCTAGCAAACACACACAAAGGCTAACAAACACACAAAGGCTAACAAACACACAAAGGCTAGCAAACACACACAAAGGCTAACAAACACACAAAGGCTAACAAACACACAAACGCTAACAAACACACACAAAGGCTAACAAACACACACAAAGGCTAACAAACACACACACAAAGGCTAACAAACACACAAAGGCTAACAAACACAAACAAAGGCTAACAAACACACAAAGGCTAGCAAACACACACAAAGGCTAACAAACACACAAAGGCTAGCAAACACACACAAAGGCTAACAAACACACAAAGGCTAACAAACACACAAACGCTAACAAACACACACAAAGGCTAACAAACACACACAAAGGCTAACAAACACACACACAAAGGCTAACAAACACACAAAGGCTAACAAACACAAACAAAGGCTAACAAACACACAAAGGCTAGCAAACACACACAAAGGCTAACAAACACACAAAGGCTAACAAACACACAAAGGCTAGCAAACACACAAAGGCTAACAAACACACAAACAAAGGCTAACAAACACACAAACGTTAACAAACACACGCAAAGGCTAACAAACACACAAAGGCTAACAAACACACAAAGGCTAACAAACACACAAAGGCTAGCAAACACACAAAGGCTAACAAACACACAAACAAAGGCTAACAAACACACAAACGTTAACAAACACACGCAAAGGCTAACAAACACACAAACAAAGGCTAACAAACACACAAAGGCTAACAAACACACACAAAGGCTAGCAAACACACAAAGGCTAACAAACACACAAACAAAGGCTAACAAACACACAAAGGCTAAAAAACACACACAAAGGCTAACAAACACACACACAAAGGCTAACAAACACACACACAAACACTAACAAACATCTACACAATGGCTAAAAAAAACACATCAGACGCAAACACAAAGGCTAACAAACACACACACAAACACTAACAAACATCTACACAAAGGCTAATAAAACACACACACAAAGGCTAACAGACACACACAAAAGCTATCAAACATCTAAAAAAACACACCTGTACACAAAAATGGACTCTCACAAATACACACTGACACGCACTTATGCATTCTGAGACACACCTACTCACTGCTGCACCCACGTTCGCACAAAAAGGAATCTGGAATGCTGCGTTGATTTTGGAGGACAGGAATTTTTAAACCACACAAAAGAACCACAAACTGACACACAACATCACACATACATGCACTATGAACTGACATAACGCCACAAGCACTACACCTGGACATACAATGACACACGCACTACCCTTTGACACACAACAGTGCTTGCACTACACACTGACACAAAGGCACACACTGACACAAAACAGTACCTGCTCTGCTAACTGACACATAATGGCCCACACACTACAAACTCACACGTAACAGAACCCACGCTACATACTGACACACAACAGAACCTGCTCTCCACATTGACATCTCAGCAGACCAGACCCCCCCGTCTTCTATTGTTGGTGGTATGATCCGTCTGTTTTATTCCCTGGTTGGCTGGCTTCCTGTTCAGCTGCACCTTTTGGCCACTAGGGGTCTGAGTGACTGAGATTCATGATGAAGAGCCAGACTCACAGATGAGACATCTGAACCTTATCAGGATTTGGAACCATGGGTTGGAACCATGGTACGCTCTGACATTCTGCAGCTTTTCTACCCACCTGGAAGATCAGGACTTTGAAGTGGTTTCTGCTGATGAGGTGGGCGTGGTTTGCCTCCAGCCTCTTCACCTGGACAGCCTGACGCTCCATTTTTTCCCGGACCTTTGAGAGGGACAGACAGACGGTGAGTCCGAAGACAGACTGGTGCTGACCTCCCCAGATGCTGCGTTCACTGACCTCTTTCATGGTCACAGACAGCTTGCGGCTCTTGTCCAGCAGTTTGCTGACGGTGTTGGAGGTGTGACTGTGGTTCTTGGACAGTTTGGTGATATCCGCCTGGATCCCTCTGACTACATCTTCCATCTCCACCTGATGCGTCTGAGACACAGGGCCAAAGTATGTCACCATTCCCTGCATTAATGCTGCGTTCGGGTTCTTGGTGACAATGTTACTGGGTATGTGAAGCGCTTCGGGCCCTGGGGCTCCAAGTCCACACTGTCCATCATTCTTACAGCAGTCCCAGCTCCAGAACACATTCATGTATCTTTGTCAGGTCAGGAACCCCATCCAGCCCACCCCCACCCCCAGGAAATGTCCCAGCAGCAGATGAGACGGTCCTGCTGTCTGTGATGCAGTAAACCTAAAGAAGACCATGATGCGAAAAACCTGGACCTGATGTCAGAGAGCAGACGGATGCTCCGACCGTGACCCACAGACCCACCAGTCACAGATGGGTCAGAGTCACTGTGAGCCAATCATCCTGCAGCTGCAGAGGGATTTAGTGATGGAGCTCCGTCAAGATCCTGGCCAACCTGTACCTCTGTCAGCTTTTTCCAAAGCTCTGGATGTGATCTGACCCTAACCCTGACCCTGACCCTGACACTAATCCTGATCCTGACCCTAACCCTGACCCTAACCCTGACCCTGACACTAATCCTGATCCTGACCCTGATCCTGACCCTGACCCTGACACTACCTCTAACTCTAACCCCAACCCTAACCTAACCCCAACCCTACTCCAGCCCTAACCCTAACCCGGACCTGATCCTGTAACTGTCAGGTCTGCTGGATGAGCCAGATGTTCCTGCCCCTGAATACTGATGCAGAAACAGGCTGGTGTCACATTTCTGCAAAGCCGTCATGTTGGGCTGGACTCTGATTGGTCAGTTTAGTTTCTTTTTAGGAAAATTCTGCTCAGGTTTAGACTTTGAGATTTTCAGATCACGGTAAAGTCAGTCTAAAGCAGACCCAACCTTAAAAACTGCTAAATGAGGGTTTAGGTTTTAAGTTTGAGAGTAGAACCTCACAGAACCTCACAGAACCTTGTGCTGCTCTGTCTCACCTCCATCTTGTGCTGGTTCTCCTGCACAGTGTCCAGCATGTTGACCAGCTTATCCAGCAGTGTGAGGACTGTGATGGCGTTGACGGGTCCCTGACTCAACTTGTCCGGATCCATTTCTGTTGAGGGAAAGGAGGGCGAGGCCAGCTCCGGCTGCTCCGGGTTCTTCAGGGGAACCAACAAATCCTGGCTCTGGTGGGTTTCAGTGGTCACCATGTCGACACTTTGAAACCAGAATCTACCGTTCGGTTCTGTTAAAAAGCAAAGTCCCACAAAGCCGAACTGTCCTGCTTCAGCGTTCCTGTGAGTGTGCTGCTGCTCTCTGATTGGTTGGCCCTGAAGGAAACTTTCCAGTCAACTTCCCTGCTGTCCACACCTTTAACCGCTTCACTGCTGCAGAGGAACTGTTCAAGAACAAAGACAGGAACCTTCCACCTAAGACTCCACCTCAGTCACTGCTTCCTGTTTCCAGTAGAAAAGGATCAGAGCAGCCGTCAAGCCCATGATGAGAAAAACAAGATCCGTTCTGAGTCGGGGCTCAAACCTCAGAGACAAAGGCCTCGACATCCCTGACGAGGAGAACAACTGTGAATAAACTGTGAGTTTAACCAAAAGGTTCCTAAAGCAATGACGGCTGCAGCCCCGGGGTCAGAGGTCAAAGAAATCTAATTACAAAAGGATTTGATTGTTGTTGTTAAACTAGAATGTGAAGGAATGCAGTAACAATCATTAAAATCCCCAAACTAATTAGGTCAACTTCACAGGACTGAAAGGGTTAACTGGCTTTGCTCTGGAGCTGTGTTTACCACAGCCTCGGGGGTGTGGCCTGTTGCCATGGTGACAGGTCAGGAGGGAGGGTGAAACATGTTTCTCACTCGTGTTTTCCAAGTGAAGTCATCTGGAAAAGAGTCAGCCGCCTTCCTGCGTTTGTGTGAAATCTCTGGCCCGGGGTCCATTAACTCTAAATGTTCTGCTCTAAACTGTGGAACCAGAAGGTTCTGTTTTAGGTCTGTGGAACCAGAATGTTCTGTTTTAATGCTGTGGAACCAGAAGGTTCTGTTTTAATGCTGTGGAACCAGAATGTTCTGTTTTAACGCTTTGGAACCAGAATTTTCTGTTTTAACGCTATGGAACCAAAATGTTCTATTTTAAATTGTAGAACCAGAATGTTCTGTTCTAAATTGTAGAACCAGAGTGTTCTGTTCTAAACAGTGGAACCAGAATTGTGTGTTGTAAAGTGTGGAACTTGAAGGTTCTATTCTAAACTGTAGAACCAGAATGTTCTTTTTTAATCTGTGGAACCAGAATGATTTATTCTAGAGTGTAGATTCTGAATTTTCTGTTCTAAGCTGTAGAACCACAATGTTCTGTCCTAAGATGTGAAACCAGAAATTATCTGGTTTAACTTGTGGGACCTGTATGTTCTATTTTTTTAAATCTGTGGAACCAGAATGTTCTGTTTTAACACTGTGGAACCAGAATTTTCTATTCTAAATTGTAGAACCAGAGTGTTCTGTTCTAAACTGTGGAACCAGAAGGTTCTGTTTTAGGTCTGTGGAGCCAGACTGTTCTGTTTTTATGCTGTGGAACCAGAATGTTCTGTTTTAATGCTATGGAACCAGAATGTTCTGTTTTAATGCTTCGGAACCAGAATGTTCTGTTTTAACGCTTTGGAACCAGAATTTTCTGTTTTAACGCTATGGAACCAAAATGTTCTATTTTAAATTGTAGAACCAGAATGTTCTGTTCTAAACTGTGGAACCAGAAGGTTCTGTTTTAGGTCTGTGGAGCCAGAATGTTCTCTTTTAATGCTGTGGAACCAGAATGTTCTGTTTTAATGCTGTGGAACCAGAATGTTCTGTTTTAACGCTGTGGAACCATAATTTTCTGTTCTAAATTGTAGAACCAGAGTGTTCTGTTCTAAACAGTGGAACCAGAATTGTGTGTTGTAAAGTGTGGAACTTGAAGGTTCTATTCTAAACTGTAGAACCAGAATGTTCTTTTTTAATCTGTGGAACCAGAATGATTTATTCTAGAGTGTAGATTCTGAATTTTCTGTTCTAAGCTGTAGAACCACAATGTTCTGTCCTAAGATGTGAAACCAGAAATTATCTGGTTTAACTTGTGGGACCTGTATGTTCTATTTTTTTTAAATCTGTGGAACCAGAATGTTCTGTTTTAATCTGTGGAACCAGAATGTTTTGTTCTTAACAGTAGAACCAGAATGTTCTCTTGTATACATTGGAACCCTGTTTTAAACTGTGAAACCAGAATGTTCGATTCAAAATTTTAGACCCAGATTAATCTGTTTTAAAGTGTGGAACGAGCATGTTATGTTCTTAACAGTGGAACCAGAAAGTTCTGTTCTGTCTTAAACCCTATTACCAGATTATATTGTATCAACTCTATGCAACCAAAATGTTCTGTTCTAAAGTGTGGAACCAGAATGTTCCGTTGTAAGTCTGTGGAACTAGAATGTTCTGTGCTAACTATGTGGAATTCTAACCTCTGTCACTAGGAGGTTCTCTTCTAAACTGTGGAACAAAGATGTTCTCCTGTTCAAATTAAGCCATTAAACTCATTGAACAATAGTAATCTTAACTAGTGAAACATCCTATAACAGTGGAAGTGTTCTTCTGCATTATCTAGAGAGGAACATAGCCAGTGGAACTCATTGTCTCAGGAACCAACCCATCTTGTCTCTAGAGTTTGTGTTTGGTTTGAATCATAGAACATGTTCTTCATAGTTCTGGTCAGGTTTTTCTATCTGAAGGTCTCCAACCGGCTAAAGGCTGTCTGAAGGTGAACGTTCCTGTGAAGAACAGTTCCACATACAGCTCTGCTGTTTCCCAGGAGCTTCAATGAGTTTAAGAAGCTGTGGACTTCCATGGGATTCTAATATTCTACAGAACCTTTCTTTCTGAGAGGACTGGAACCCCGTCCATGACCTTACTCCTGCAGTCCTGCGTGACGTTAGTGTGTGAGGCTGTGCACAATAACACACCAACTACTGAGGTTCTCCATTTAAAATCTGAAATTCTCCATTTTCCTAACTCACTTGATCCTTTTCAGGGTTACGGGGTTGCTGGAGCCCATCCCATCGGCTGTTGGGTGAAGGTGGGGTTCACCCTGAACGGGTCACTGGTCTGTGATTGGACCATACAATAATAAACAAAAGTAATAAACTTCACTTTAAATCACATTTCAAGATGAAAATCACAAAGTGCTTCACAGTAGAACACAGACAAAGACACACAACTACACAGTCACACCTGGGAGACCAGTTAGATTCATCAATGAACCTCTGAATCTGGTTTTTGGACAGTCGGAGGAACCTGGAGAAAACCCACACGTGAACCAGGAGAACATACCAAGTCCACACAGGAAGAACCCAGCTGGGATTTTGTTAGGAATAATTATAAATAGAATAGTTAGAAACTCTCTTTTTACTTTTATTACATTTACTTGTACCTTTTAGTACACTAATGGTTTAAACTTAATTCACTGAGCATGTATTATCATCTCAAAATTATATTGCATCCTAAGACAGCACAACCAAACTATTGTCCTCACAGTTCCTCCTCATCCTCCCTTTTACTTTTTGTGTGTTCTGGTGTTTGTGTTCTGGCAAATGTCTGTGAGAACATCAGAAAGATCTGATACCTGAAGCTTTATGACCTTCAAGTATCCAGCCTGCAACAGCATGTGGGTGGGTTTTTCACACCATAGACCCTCGGACCATCTTCTGAATATGTAAATGCCAGGTATATAAACCAAGCCCTTTTCTGAGTGTCTTTGTTCAGACTTTGTGATCCTGTTCCTCTGTCTGTAACCCTGTGTACAAATCTGTGCTGTTTTGTGCGGAGTAAATCTTCACTGAAGCTAAGTATTGTCTCTGAGTCTGATTCATTCATTTCTGTGTGCTGGAAACTGAAGGGAACGAACCAACCTAATATTCTTTATTAATACAGTCCTTTCTAGAAAATCCAGTTTCCTCACAGATTTAAACCAGGACCCTCTCACTGTGATGTGTGAGGGCTCACCACTGCACCCCAGCGGTCCAGGGGCCTCATTTCTCAAACTTTGCGTAGGATTTGCGTCAGAAGTGGCGTACGGATGAAACATAGGACGTGCGTACGCACAGAAATATTCGGATTTATAAAACCGTGATCACGCACATCCTACGCATCCTTCCCTTAATAAATCACAACCAATTCTAAATGTACCGCAGCTTTTGCGGCTTCATGACACGCCCATAGTTGCCCATAAATAGTCTGTGAAACGCCCACAAATGAATTTTCATTGATAGTGAAACCATGGCAACCACAGAGAGGAAATCAAAGAAACGTAACTTCACTCAATGTGAAGTAGAAGTTATCGTTGGTGAGGTGGAAAAGAGGAGAAAAATGTTTCCTGCATCTGACAAGCTACAGATGTGGGTAATAATCCACGTGGAAATGGGAAATTGTTCATCAAATGTCATTTCTTGTTGCTTTCTGAATGGTTGAGACATACGGCATACATTGTTTTATCAGAAAGAAAACAAACTAAAGGCATATGCATGAATACCATAATTCTGTAGCTTATGAAGAAATGTTTTACTATGAAAACAACTTTCCCCAGTGGACAATTAATACATCTGTCTGTCTGTCTGTCTGCCTGCCTGCCTGCCTGCCTGTCTGTCTGTCTGTCTGACTGTCTGTCTGTCTGTCTGTCTGTCTGTTTGATTCACACGCAGCGGCTCCTCTCTCCCCTACCTTCAGTGTTTTTTGGCTTTTCTTTTAGCTTTATCTTTTTTGGTTTCAAGGATTTATTGTTTTTAAAAGAATGTATTTTTTAGTCGTTTATTTATTATTTTGTATGCTGCTTGCACTTTGGGGTGAGAGGAAAGCTATTTCATCTGTGCTGTATGTCTTATGGATGCAGCATATTTGACAATAAAGCTGACTTTGACTTTGACTATATCTGCTCCTCCAGACGGACACATTGAGGAGAATATCAGTTTTGTACATTATTTCATTCTGTTAACTATATTATTTATGAGGATGAATTGCACAACATGCCAATATTGCAGAACATATTTCACTTTTCTTTTTGCAAATATGTGTTCATTTGAATTTCTGTTGTAATTGTCGTTTGATTTTCTTTTTGTTTGTTTCTCTGCTGATGGATCAAACGGGTGTTCATGTAGCTGTTATTGTGAGACTTGCTTTGTGAAGTCTTCATGTTATTCATGAGGCAGTATTGTCATTTTCACTTTCACGTGTTTCTTCCATCTGCCGACGGTGTCGCCGTTTCTCATTTCACCCGTTTTTGTGCGTACGCCTGGGTCAGAGCTTGATGAAGGACCACACATTTTCCCCTCAAGTTTGCTTTTTATAAATCTCAACTATTGCGTAGAGAGTGGCGTACGCCTCCTTTTGTGCGTACGCAACGTTTATAAATGAGGCCCCAGGTCCTGACTTAGTCCCAGTGACCTATCAATAAAATCTTTTTTTCTTTTGTCATTTCGCCCTCCGTCCAGCAGGGGGCGGTGGAGCGTCCGTGAGCTAGTTTACCATAAACCTCTGAGGAAGAATCTGCTGCAGATCAGCTGACTGTTGACATAACATTCATCTTCCTCATTGTGCTGCAGCAGGGACCGGTTCCGAGTCCAGGCGGACCGAATGGCGTTCGTCACGGCCAGCTGGAACCCGCTGGGGGAGGCCTTTTACCGGTCAGCCACTCCCGCTCCGTCTGCTGCTCCGGTGCTGTTAGCATGCTAGCTGCTAATGTTGTCCGGCTGCTAGCATGCTAACAGCTTCTAGAGAAAAATACCGAAACAAACAGGAATTAATAAAGAAATCGCAAACGAACGCAGTCAGAATCATGATCTACGGATTATCTGATTTCATGAGAATCTAAATGTTTGTATTTTTTGTCCTGTTTGCGTTTTTTCTTTTTACTAAACTATAGTCTAGAATATTTCACTAATATTTTTTACATTCGTTCGTGTTTTAATAATTTTTAACCCGTTTATAATAAAGCCTAATATTCGGGCTATTTATAGACACGATGTTCAGTCCCCGGAATGGAACCCACAGGGCAGACGCGGAACCACAGCCAGAATGGGTTCTGGGTTCTGGGTTCAGGTCTGTGGCAGCTCTGCATTTGCAGCCTCTGAGTTCTCGTGGTTCTCGTGCAGGAAGGTGGAGCTCTATGAGATGTGTTGGAGCATTCGAGACGGGCTTGGGGACAGTCTGGTGGCTGCGGCGCCGTACGGTGGACCCATAGGTGCGTCCCGCTCCTCCACAGGTGTTTGTTCAGTCCTGTGTCCCCATCTTTAATGCGTCTGCCTCAGCTCTCCTCAGGGAACCACTCAGACGGTCTCCAAGTTCTCGACCTCAGCTGGAGATCTACTCGGCCTCGGGCGCTGTCATCGCCAGCTTCCCTGTAAGGGCGGACTCGATCCCGGATCATGGTCAGCGGTTGGGTCAGACTGACCCGTTTGTGTCGCTCTGTCACAGTGGAAGAGTGGGCCTGTGGTCCAACTGGGCTGGTCCATCAGCGATGAGCTTCTGTGTGTTCAGGAGGACGGCTCGGTTCTGATCTACGATCTGTTCGGATCCTTCAAAAGACACTTCAGCATGGGACAGGTGGGTCTGGACTGTTACAGAACTCGTGGGTCATGACCTGACTTTGGCTGTTGTTCTTCACAGGAAGTGGTCCAGAGTCAGGTGTTGGAGGCCAAGGTATTCCACTCTCCTTATGGCACAGGTATTGCCATAGTAACAGGCTCCTCCCGCTTCACCTTGGCTACAAACATCGAGGATCTGAAACTGCGGCGGTTACCTGAGGTACCAGGTAAGTCTCCTTGCTGATCATCTTCATCCTCAGCTAGAGTTATGACCACACCATCGTCCATCGTGATGGTGTCTCTCCATCGTGATGCCACGCCCCCGCCACGCTGCGAGTCGACACCATAAGCCGCAGTTACATGAGCAAAATATCTTGATGGGATCAATGGTCGGATTAGAATCCAACCGTGTACATCTATATCTATCTATATACCCAGGCTGTGTCCCACCAAGGTGGGGTAGCCTAGACAGGGCACGCATTCTTACCTCCCTCCTTCTCTTCCCCAAACCCTCCTCCTTCAGTGTGTGCGTGTGTTTGTGTGTGTGTGTGTGTGTGTGTGTGTGTGTGTGTGTGTGTGTGTGCGTGTGTGTGTGTGTGTGTGTGTGTGACTGGTCTAGGCCTGCTCTAAGCCACACCACACTGCACCAGGGTCAGCTGCACAGTCCAGTGTGGGCACCTCCACAGCAGGGCCTCAGCCAAAGCTGGTTTCCCCTTGTCGCTTCATCCAAAGACCAGACCTCTACCACACCCATCCATTCATTCATACACAAACTCTCTCCACCCATCCCTGTCCTGAGCAGCCTCTCTCCCCTGCACCACAGTCATCCCTCTTGCATTTAGTGCTCTTTTTACACCCTCTGTCCATCCCATTCGCGGTCTTCCTCTCAATCTCACTCCACTCACATCAGATTCATATACCTTTTTCACCAATCGCTCCCTTTCCATTCTTTCAACATGTCCAAACCATCCCAGTGCCTTTTGCTCTGCTCTATAAGCACCAGTTCTCTCTCAGATAACTTCATTTCTCACACGATCCATACGCGTCACACCACACATACTCCTTAAACATCTCATCTCCACTACATTCAGCTTCCTCTTTTCCGCCACTTTCAGACTCCATGTTTCAGCCCCATATAACGCTGCAGGCACCACCACACCCTCATACAATCTCCTTTTCGCATCCTTTCCCAGTGACCTACATTCAAACACTCTCTTCATTCCCCCCCATATCTTTCGTACTTCGTTCATTCTAAACTCTACCTCTCCCCCCATTCCACCATCCACACAGACACACGACCCCAAATACTGAAAGCACTCTACCTCTTCCAACAACTCCCCATTTAATGCCACATTCAATCTACGTTCACCCTTTAACCTCGTACACCTCATCACTTTACTCTTCTCCACATTCACTCTCAACTTCCTTCTGTCGCACACCCTTCCAAACTCCTCAACCAGACGTGCCAAGCTCTCTTCTGTGTCAGCCACTAGTGCAGTATCATCTGCAAACAGCAACTGATTCACACTCCATTCGCTGCCGTCAGTATTCACCATGCTCACACCCGTACCTAACACCCTTTCATTCACCTCTTTTACCACACCATCCATATACACGTTAAACAACCACGGAGACATCACGCATCCCTGACGCAGACCAACCCTCACAGGAAACCACTCACTCATGCTATTTCCCACTCTCACACACGCTCTACTGTTTCTATAAAAACTCTTCACACCTTCCAACAATCTACCATCAATACCATACATACTCAACACAACCCACAATGCCTCTCTATCAATCCTATCATACGCCTTCTCTAAATCCATGAATGCCCAAAACACCTCCCTCCCCTTAGCCAGAAACTTTTCACACACCTGTCTCACAACAAACACCTGATCCACACACCCTCTACCTCTCCTGAAACCACACTGCTCTTCACCAATCAGACACTCAGTCCCCTCCACTATCCTATTAATCAGCACCCTCCCATACACTTTGCCTACAACAATCAGCAGACTAATACCCCTAAAACTACCACATTCATACTTATCACCCTTACCCTTGTACAGGGGAACCACACATGCACTCATCCAATCAACCACACTTCACCACACTTCAGGCATTCCACAGCACACCCATCCACACCTGCAGCCTTTCCTACTTTCAACTTTCCCACAGCTCGCTCAACTTCCTCTCCCGTGATCAATGCTTCATTCAACTCTCTCAACATATTCAGTCTACTTTCCCTTCCATCCGTCCCAATCACAGCATCCCGATCGTCCTCCGCATTCAACAGCCTCTCAAAATACTCCGCCCATCTTTTCCTTACTGCATTTCCCTCATTCAACATCCTTCCATCCTCTGTTTTCACTTTCTCCTCCCTCCCCGACACTCCCTTTCGCACCCTTTTCACCTCCTTCCAAAACATTTTCTTGTTCTCCAAAATTATCAGTCAACTGTCTGCCCCAGCTTTCGTCCGCAGCCACTCTTGCCTCACGCACAGCTCTCTTAGCATCCCTTTTCTTCTCCTTATAACACTCATATGACTCCCTGTCCTTTCTCTGCAGCCATACTTCGTAGGCACATCTCTTCTCAGCTACAGCTAACCTGACATCCTCACACCACCATTCACTTCCCTTTCTTACACCACCCCCAACACGTCTCACACCACACACTTCCTCTGCACATCCAACCACTGCACTCTTGAACTGTTGCCATTCTTCCTCCACTCCAACAACCATTTGCTCCTTCACCATATTCCACTTGCCACCTAATTCCTTCTGATACTCACACATTTTCTCTGTGTTCTTCAAAACACTCACTCTCAGAACTTCTCTTGCATCCCCACTCTTTCTCGATGACCATGGCATACCCACACGCAACCTTCCTTCCACCAAATAGTGATCAGACATACCTCCACCCTCTCCCCTCCTCACACTGACATCCAGCAATCTACTACATGCAACCTTTGAAACCACCACATAATCCATCAGTGCTTTATCAATCACTCTTCCACCACTCTGCCTCCCCCACGTATACTTATGGATCTCTTTCTTTCTGAACCATGTATTCCCAATCACCATCTCTCTTTCAGTGCACATTCCTATTAGTCTCTCACCATTATCATTCTTTCCAGGAACACCATGTCCGCCAACAACACCCTCAATTTTCTCATCACCCACTCTAGCATTCAGATCTCCCATCAGCACTACATTCACATTTGCTCCAAATCCTTGCAAGCACTCATCCAAGTCGTTCCAGAAGGTCGCTCTCTCCTCTTCATTCCTCTCACTGCCAGGACCATATGCACTCACGAACGCCCACAACATCTTTGTCTCACTCAGTGCTAACACGCTCATTCCCCTCCTTCCAAACATCCTTCCAATCAGATCTCTTTTGCTTCCATCCGTACTACACCCCCGCACATTCAACGACCCAATCTTAAGGGTTTGGGGAGGTAACCTCCCCTTCCCACCTCTGCCCTGTCTGTATTTAGGAATCTAGTTACAGGGGAGAGGATTCCCAGTCCTCTCGCTCCGTCCCTTTTAGTCGCCTTTTACGACACGCAGGGAATACGTTGGTAGTATTCTTTTTAACCCCTAACCACAGGGTGCATGGGCCCAGAAAAACTTTTTCAGATTATAACAAACGTTCACATGGTCACACTTTCAGTCACAATAAATCATTCGCACATGTGCAGTAGTGTTTGAAATACAGGAAGAGGAAATGAGTTCTGCCGAGCGGCTACACACATAGATATGGCAGCTAGGTAGTATACGAGACAATCTTCTAAACGTGCTTTTATTATTGTTACGGTTATTACGAAGCGCCTGTTTGCTCATTTTAATCCGTGTGGTCAGTGCTTTGCGAGCTCTGCCCGGACACACACTTTTACCGGGAGACCTGGTTCTCCTGAGTTCAGAAGCTCGTTCACCTAGAGCTGTGGGACGGATCGCAGTCCTAAGTCTCCCACACGTAACAAAGCATCCTTCCTTCACCTCAAACACAAAGTCCGTCTGCTCTGCTAGAGACACGGTCGCTGCTCCACCGGTCCACCTGACTAATCAAGAGCAGGGGCCACTACTTCTTCTCTATTTTGTTATTTTTTTGGTGAAGTCACGTCCCGCAGTTTAGACTGGATCATCGCGGATGAGTCATTAGTTGGGAAATACATTTAAAAAGGTAATAAAATAAAATAACGAATAATGATTATATAATAACAAAAAAATTAAAATTCCCCCCCCTTGACGATGTCATCGTCCATCCCGATGTTTTACTGTAAACATCCTCAACTGCCAATTTAGGGACATCGCCCAACCCTATCCTCAGCAGTCTTCAGACCTTTGAGGGTTTTGACTTTGAAGACTTTGGAGGTTCACGCTGACAGACATTGGACTTGCTGTTGGACTCCTGGACCAACAGGTTTTCTTCTAACCTGCCTGGTGAGAGGCAGACAGGTGAAGGACAGACATCCACCTGTCTGGGCGTTCTGAACAGAACAGTCATTAGATTGGGACAGGTGTGGAGGTGTGATGGACAGGCTGTTTGTGTCAAGACTGTTTGAACAACTGCTGTCTGTTGGACCCACCTGTCTTCCTCTCACCTCTCTTCCTCTCACATGTCTGCTTCTCACCTGTCTTCCTCTCACCTCTCTTCCTCTCACATGTCTGCTTCTCACCTGTCTTCCTCTCACCTCTCTTCCTCTCACATGTCTGCTTCTCACCTGTCTTCCTCTCACCTATTTGCTTCTCACCTGTGTACCTTTCACCCGTCTGCCTTTCACCTATCTTCTCAGGTCTACAGGGAAGACCCGCCTCCTGGGTTGTCCTCACTCAGGACAGACAGACCAAAGTCCTACTGTCCATCGGACCAGATCTTTACATCCTGGATAACACGTCCTGCACTGCTGTGGTGAGACGCGCAGATGGACGTTCAGGTGGTCACCAACAGATACCTGTCTAAACACCTGTGCCTGTCTGCAGTGCCCCCCAGGCCTGAGTCCCCATGCGGGTAGCATCGTGCACATGAGCGTGTCTTTCAGCTACAAGTACCTGTCCCTCTTCACAGACACTGGACACCTGTGGGCGGGGCTTTCTAACCTACAGGTGAGCTGTGGTCCTTTACTGCTCAGATGGTACCACTATAATACAGGATAGTTCTACTATAATACAGGATAGTTCTACTATAATACAGGATAGTACTACTGTAATACGGTATAGTTCTACTATAATACAGGATAGTTCTACTATAATAAAGGATAGTACTACTGTAATAAAGGATAGTTCTACTGTAATACGGTATAGTTCTACTATAATACAGGATAGTTCTACTATAATAAAGGATAGTACTACTGTAATACGGTATAGTTCTACTATAATACAGGATAGTTCTACTATAATAAAGGATAGTACTACTGTAATAAAGGATAGTTCTACTGTAATACGGTATAGTTCTACTATAATACAGGATAGTTCTACTATAATAAAGGATAGTACTACTGTAATACGGTATAGTTCTACTATAATACAGGATAGTTCTACTATAATAAAGGATAGTACTACTGTAATAAAGGATAGTTCTACTGTAATACGGTATAGTTCTACTGCTGACTACATAATTAGTGACAGGATTTGATCCAAATTTATTCTTGCTAATAAATGTAAAGAATCCTGAAGATGAGTGAAGACGATAAAACATCCGTTCAGAAAAAGATTTATTTCTAAAGAAACATTTCACCGAAAACACAAACAGACGACGAGGACCTCTGGTGGCCAGCAGAAGTCCTCGCACCCTGAAGCTTAGGTTCAGTGTCCTTTAAAAGAAGACGTCATTATTGTTGAAAAGTTCAGTATCTCCCGAGGTTTGGGTAACTTATGCCAAACATAGTTTCATTAAAGAAGAATTAAACTGTAGGAAGCATCGACCGAAGAGCAAGATTTCATTCAAATGTTTGAAACAAAACCAAATCCTTTCAGAGCGGTTTCTAGGCTCCAGTAGCCTAAAGACCTTGACACTGGACTGAAAGTTAGACCTGTAGATAAACCACTTCTGATTTTTTTAAAGCATCAATCTGAACAAATGAATTGTTTCTACATCTCTGTTGAAACAGAGCAGTTTTTACTACAAACACTTGACAAGGACGGATGTGACGTTCAAACCTGGTTAGGAAATTCACAAAGGGCCTATGTCCTGCTGTTCTTGAGCTTTTCAGACTAAACTATATCCGTATATATGATCATATTTTACATTTGGCACAATAAGCAACCATTTTTTATTCAAATATGAGTTTTTTTCACAGTCACAAGTGAGACAACTCGATTTCTGAGGCTCCGCCTCTCTCTCCTTCTGGGTGCCGCCCATTTCCTGACATCACCCTAGAGCCGGCCTTGGCAGCGTGTCTGTGCTTTATCCACGAAAACGAACAACATCTGAACTTTTGGTAGAGCATTTGGATTGCCACATCAGGGGGCTGCTCATTGAGGCCCGGGCCGGCCCGCGGGCTTCTTGGATCGGAAACGAGACGCCCGTCTGACCACAGCTCCTGCCGCCGGCTCCATGGTTCCCCATCAAGGGAGCAGTGTTGTCCTGAAGCATGCGGTTCTTGAGCCCCGCCCACAGACCCGGAGCCTGCGCTGCAGGTGCTCTGTCGCTGCCGCACAGACCATCCAGGGGCCACCAAAGACGTAGATTATTTCCAGTCAATGCTCGCCAAACATTGGAAAGCCTGCTCCTGAGGATTCCTGGTTGGTCCTGTCAAAGCCACGTGCTTGTTTTAAGACAACAAAGCTGTCAGGAAGATGTGAGCGTTCAGAGACTCCTAACCGTAGATCTACCTGCTGCTGCGCCTTATTGTTCTGGACTGGCCCGAGTCACTCATCACAACGTGTCCATTTAATCCAAGACAATCTGATTCACAAAAGCCAGCGTTTCATAAGAAGTCTTTCTATTTAAGCACCTAAAAATGGGAATTTCACATTTTATAGCTACCTAAATCAATCAATCGAAATGAATATTTAGGCAGATCTTTGGAGCTTGTCATCTCAAAAGTAGCTTCTATTAATGCAAAGTTTAAGCAGCCCTGATCTAGACGCTTCCAGAAGATTACATGAGACCTTGAGGCAAATAAAACAAAAGTATGAAGATGATATCTACTGAAACAATAATATAGAAAATGTTAAAAGACACAAACATTCAGCCAGGAGTTAGTAGATTAAGCCTAATGACCTACGATCATCTGTAGGAACTGCACCAAAAATCAGGAAATAAATGCTAAGCTAAAGATGAGTCAGCAGTTTAGACCTAAACATGGCCACATGTGCAGATGTTTAGTGTTTTCATTTTTTAATGTTGTCCAGTTTGTTTTTCTTCCTTTACATTCATTGACTGTCATTAATATGAACCTTGAGTAGAATATTCCCTCTGGATTCTCTTAGATGTCTTGTTTTGGGTTTTCCGGTGGAGAATGTTCCTTTCATGATGGAACCGATGCAGATTGTGTCCAAACGGATCCAAACATTGGTTAATGATCACTAAGTGTAGGACGTCTTCTCTCTGCAGGACAAACTCATGGAATTTGACACCAAGAAGACAGAAAGACCCAAACAGATGCTGTGGTACGTCCACCTGTCTCACCTGTCTACAAGGGATGGGTACTGTCTAGAGATGGTGCTTCACATCAATCACTTGTATTTAGTTTTACTATACAGTTCTGCAAATACTACTATAAATAGAACCGGTTCCAGCACCGTGTAGGCACATGAACCTATTCCAAAGTACTGGTTCCTTCACCGTTGAGGCACCGGGACCATTTGTAAAGTACTGGTTCCTTCAATGTTCAGGCACCGGAACCTATTCTAAAGTACTGGTTCCTTCAATGTTCAGGCACCGGAACCTATTCTAAAGTACTGGTTCCTTAACCGTTGAGGCACAAGGACCATTTGTAAAGTACTGGTTCCTTCACCGTTGAGGCACAAGGACCATTTGTAAAGTACTGGTTCCTTCAATGTTCAGGCACCGGAACCTATTCTAAAGTACTGGTTCCTTCACCGTTGAGGCACAAGGACCATTTGTAAAGTACTGGTTCCTTCAATGTTCAGGCACCGGAACCTATTCTAAAGTACTGGTTCCTTAACCGTTGAGGCACAAGGACCATTTGTAAAGTACTGGTTCCTTCAATGTTCAGGCACCGGAACCTATTCTAAAGTACTGGTTCCTTCACCGTTGAGGCACAAGGACCATTTGTAAAGTACTGGTTCCTTCAATGTTGAGGCACCGGAACCTATTCTAAAGTACTGGTTCCTTCACCGTTGAGGCACAAGGACCATTTGTAAAGTACTGGTTCCTTCACCGTTGAGGCACAAGGACCATTTGTAAAGTACTGGTTCCTTCAATGTTCAGGCACCGGAACCTATTCTAAAGTACTGGTTCCTTCAATGTTCAGGCACCGCAACCTATTCTAAAGTACTGGTTCCTTAACCGTTGAGGCACAAGGACCATTTGTGAAGTACTGGTTCCTTCAATGTTCAGGCACCGGAACCTATTCTAAAGTACTGGTTCCTTCACCGTTGAGGCACAAGGACCATTTGTAAAGTACTGGTTCCTTCACCGTTGAGGCACCAGGACCATTTGTAAAGTACTGGTTCCTTCAATGTTCAGGCACCGGAACCTATTCTAAAGTACTGGTTCCTTCAATGTTCAGGCACCGCAACCTATTCTAAAGTACTGGTTCCTTAACCGTTGAGGCACAAGGACCATTTGTGAAGTACTGGTTCCTTCAATGTTCAGGCACCGGAACCTATTCTAAAGTACTGGTTCCTTCACCGTTGAGGCACAAGGACCATTTGTAAAGTACTGGTTCCTTCACCGTTGAGGCACCAGGACCATTTGTAAAGTACTGGTTCCTTCAATGTTCAGGCACCGGAACCTATTCTAAAGTACTGGTTCCTTCAATGTTCAGGCACCGGAACCTATTCTAAAGTACTGGTTCCTTAACCGTTGAGGCACAAGGACCATTTGTAAAGTACTGGTTCCTTCACCGTTGAGGCACAAGGACCATTTGTAAAGTACTGGTTCCTTCAATGTTCAGGCACCGGAACCTATTCTAAAGTACTGGTTCCTTCACCGTTGAGGCACAAGGACCATTTGTAAAGTACTGGTTCCTTCAATGTTCAGGCACCGGAACCTATTCTAAAGTACTGGTTCCTTAACCGTTGAGGCACAAGGACCATTTGTAAAGTACTGGTTCCTTCAATGTTCAGGCACCGGAACCTATTCTAAAGTACTGGTTCCTTCACCGTTGAGGCACAAGGACCATTTGTAAAGTACTGGTTCCTTCACCGTTGAGGCACAAGGACCATTTGTAAAGTACTGGTTCCTTCAATGTTCAGGCACCGGAACCTATTCTAAAGTACTGGTTCCTTCAATGTTCAGGCACCGCAACCTATTCTAAAGTACTGGTTCCTTAACCGTTGAGGCACAAGGACCATTTGTAAAGTACTGGTTCCTTCAATGTTCAGGCACCGGAACCTATTCTAAAGTACTGGTTCCTTCACCGTTGAGGCACAAGGACCATTTGTAAAGTACTGGTTCCTTCAATGTTCAGGCACCGGAACCTATTCTAAAGTACTGGTTCCTTAACCGTTGAGGCACAAGGACCATTTGTAAAGTACTGGTTCCTTCAATGTTCAGGCACCGGAACCTATTCTAAAGTACTGGTTCCTTCACCGTTGAGGCACAAGGACCATTTGTAAAGTACTGGTTCCTTCAATGTTCAGGCACCGGAACCTATTCTAAAGTACTGGTTCCTTAACCGTTGAGGCACAAGGACCATTTGTAAAGTACTGGTTCCTTCAATGTTCAGGCACCGGAACCTATTCTAAAGTACTGTTTCCTTCACCGTTGAGGCACAAGGACCATTTGTAAAGTACTGGTTCCTTCAATGTTCAGGCACCGGAACCTATTCTAAAGTACTGGTTCCTTCAATGTTCAGGCACCGGAACCTATTCTAAAGTACTGGTTCCTTCAATGTTCAGGCACTGGAACCTATTCTAAAGTACTGGTTCCTTCACCGTTGAAGCACAAGGACCATTTGTAAAGTACTGGTTCCTTCAATGTTCAGGCACCGGAACCTATTCTAAAGTACTGGTTCCTTCACCGTTGAGGCACAAGGACCATTTGTAAAGTACTGGTTCCTTCAATGTTCAGGCACCGGAACCTATTCTAAAGTACTGGTTCCTTCAATGTTCAGGCACCGCAACCTATTCTAAAGTACTGGTTCCTTAACCGTTGAGGCACAAGGACCATTTGTAAAGTACTGGTTCCTTCAATGTTCAGGCACCGGAACCTATTCTAAAGTACTGGTTCCTTCACCGTTGAGGCACAAGGACCATTTGTAAAGTACTGGTTCCTTCAATGTTCAGGCACCGGAACCTATTCTAAAGTACTGGTTCCTTAACCGTTGAGGCACAAGGACCATTTGTAAAGTACTGGTTCCTTCAATGTTCAGGCACCGGAACCTATTCTAAAGTACTGGTTCCTTCACCGTTGAGGCACAAGGACCATTTGTAAAGTACTGGTTCCTTCAATGTTCAGGCACCGGAACCTATTCTAAAGTACTGGTTCCTTAACCGTTGAGGCACAAGGACCATTTGTAAAGTACTGGTTCCTTCAATGTTCAGGCACCGGAACCTATTCTAAAGTACTGGTTCCTTAACCGTTGAGGCACAAGGACCATTTGTAAAGTACTGGTTCCTTCAATGTTCAGGCACCGGAACCTATTCTAAAGTACTGGTTCCTTCAATGTTCAGGCACCGGAACCTATTCTAAAGTACTGGTTCCTTCAATGTTCAGGCACTGGAACCTATTCTAAAGTACTGGTTCCTTCACCGTTGAAGCACAAGGACCATTTGTAAAGTACTGGTTCCTTCAATGTTCAGGCACCGGAACCTATTCTAAAGTACTGGTTCCTTCACCGTTGAGGCACAAGGACCATTTGTAAAGTACTGGTTCCTTCACCATTGAGGCACCAGAACCTATTCTAAAGTACTGGTTCCTTCACCGTAGAGGCACCAGAACCATTTGTAAAGTACTGCATAAAAACCCAGATGTCTTCAGCCTCCTGTCTTCCTATCCGGTCATGCATCTCACCCCGTCTACCTGCTCAGGTGTCGCAGGCCGAAGAGTCAGCAGCCGTCGGTGGTGATGATGTGGGACAGACTGCTCCTAGTGGTTGGAGAGTGTAACGACACCATCCAGTATCCTGAAAACTGCTCGGACTCGAACCAGGACCATTTGAGTCCAGATCCAGCGTTCTGTGCCGATCGGGGTTTTTCAGACCTCATGCAAGTTCTGCTGGTTTCTCTGGGCTCCACCTTGACTCAAAGCCCAGATTCCCTGTTGAGGACCCGTCTGTTTTGGTGGGGGAGATGGACGGAGTTCGGATCATCAACTCCACCAATCAGGAGCTGCTGCAGGAGGTCCCTCTGGTCTGTCAGGATATCTTCAAGATCGCCTCCATGGCGCCTGGAGCTCTGCTGCTGGAGGCCCACCGGGAGTATGAGGTACCCCTGTCTGCACCTCTGCTCAGGTGTGGTCCCAGCTGTGATGCTGCTTCCCCGTCCACAGAAGTCCAGCCAGAAAGCTGACGAGTACCTGAGAGAGATCAAGGAGCAGAACGTGCTGGAGGAGGCGGTGCGACAGTGTGTGGAGGCGGCGGCTCACGAATACGACCCCGCCACCCAGAAGTCCCTGATGAGGGTGAGAGGAAACCCGATGATCCAGAGAGTCCAGGTGTGCTCGCCTGTAACCTGTGGTGTGGTCTGTCCTCCACCAGGCGGCGTCCTTCGGGAAGTGTTTCCTGACGGACTTCTGCTCCGATCACTTCGTGTCCACTTGCAGAGAGCTGCGAGTGCTGAACGCCGTTAGAGAGAGCGGCGTGGGAATGCCACTCACACACACTCAGTATCCTCTGGAGCAGCACAGGAGCATGATGGGAGATGTAGTTCTGTCTGTGTGGGTGTAGTTCTTTACCTCTACTCTCAGATTCAAGCAGATGACATTGCAGGTGCTGATTGACAGGTGAGCCGTCTGATTCTTGTTTAGTGGAGATAAAAATGTGATTTATTTAACAGACTTGAGTGTTTTTCAAATCAGCAGGTGATTTAATTCCAGGTGTAAACTGTACCTGAAGTCTGTGAAACACCCCCTCTCTGTTTACCTGCCTCAGGTTGCTGTTTCGACAGTTCTACCCGTTAGCCATTGAGATCTGTCGTTACCTGAAGATTCCCGACTATCAGGGCGTTAGCAGAGTCCTGAAGCACTGGGCCTCCTGTAAGGTAAATGACTCACCTGTGTCACCTGCGGCTGCGTCTTGCTGTTCCTTACCTGTGTGTGGGCGTGTCCAGGTGCAGCAGAAAGACTTGTCGGATGAAGCCATAGCCCGAGCGGTGTGTGTGAAGGTGGGGGAATCACCTGGAGTCTCGTACTCTCATATCGCCGCCAAAGCTTACGAATGTGGACGCACCGAACTCGCCATCAAGGTACGCAGACAAACGGATCCTGGAGGTGGACGGGACACCGATACACAGAAAGAAAACGTTTGGAGAACAGAAAGACGAGTCTTCTTAGTTACGCTGTGTTAACCTGTCATCTGGACTCTCTGGTTCTGGTTCTGAACCCAGCCCAGAGGTACCAAACATTGCAGTTCCCCAAATAACCACTAGAGGCGGTCTGATTGACTGCATGTTGAAAGGGGCAAACGAGAAGATTTTCTGCTGTTCTACTGAAATAATGTATGACAAGGTTTGGAAATAGAAATTTTCTAGGTCCTTGAAAAGTTTATAAAAGTCTGCAAAGTCATGAAATGTTAATATTTTGGATGTTAAACACATTTAAAAAAAAAAAAACTTTAACATGAGACTTGAATTGAAATGGTGGCAGAAGTTCATCCTGATGCTGTCGGTGACAGAGTTTACAACCGTAAAGCAGTTAGTTGTCGTCAGTTCAGCGCTGTCGTCAAATGTTACAAAATGCTGGGAAATGTAGTTTAACAAAACGAGGGAATTATCTAGGAGAGATGTCAGCTGAGACTACTGAAAGATCTGAAATGCAAACGTTCAAAATGCAGATTTTGCTCCTTCAACATGAGCAGCAGGAGAGAAGCAGGGCTGGAGAGAAACGGCTGCCGAATGCTGCAGACGCTGCTAAATGCTGCAGACGTTGCTAAATGCTGCAGACGTTGCTAAATGCTGCAGACGTTGCTAAATGCTGCAGACGCTGCTAAATGCTTTAGACGTTGCTAAATGCTGCAGACGTTGCTAAATGCTGCAGACGTTGCTAAATGCTGCAGACGTTGCTAAATGCTGCAGACGTTGCTAAATGCTGCAGACGTTGCTGATTGCTGCAGACGTTGCTAAACGCTGCTAAACGCTGCTAAACGCTGCTGAACGCTGTCCCACTTCAGCACCAGAATCCTGGGGGGGGGGGTTCTTTGGTTTTCCTCAAACCGAGTCGGATAGTGACTCGCAGATAGTAGAAAACAGTAGAACATTGAGAAGAGGGTGGATCAGGTGGACGTGGACAGGGGAACATGGAGGCAGAGCTCTGTGCTGCACCATCAGTTGGGTTTAACTCCTGTGTTGGTTGGCTCTTCAGCTCCTGGACTTTGAACCTCGGTCTGGAGAACAGGTTCCTCTACTGCTGAAGATGAAGAGGAGTCATCTGGCTCTCAGCAAGGCTGTAGAAAGCGGAGACACGGACCTCGGTGAGTCTGAACTGAAATCTACCTCCTGACCAAATGAACGTTTGGTTCCTCAAGGATCCTCTTCCAGTAGCGACAGTCGCCCTCTTCTTTTTCTGTTTGGGAGGTTGTTTTAACACTCCTCCATAACTGTGTTTCCAAATCGGGCAGATTTTATTTACAATATAAAATTCTCCTAAAAAAAAAAATGTATGGGGAAAAGTTTTTTGGCTTTGAGGAGTCTGGAAATGGACATACTTCACAAAACTGCAAAGGAAAACCTATTTTCAAATGAAAAGAGTCATGTGACCAACAAGCGGATGGCGATGCCCTTCTTGGTAGGCACTGGCGGCCTCGTGCGGCGCCACCAGAGGTCCCGTGGCGTCAAAGGGCTCATCCAAAGCTGAGCGTGTCATGTGGAATTGTTGGATCCACAGCTCCTCTGGAAAATCACCAAAGCGGCTTCATCCGTAGCCCCTCCCACGTGAAAGCCAGCTTATACTCCAAAGTGATTGGTCATCGCGCTAGTCGTATCCACAAATGCGCCAACTTCGCGGCGTTTATTCTTTTAAACTCCAGGGTTTGTTATTAACGTGAATGACGTCCTCCTCATTCAGGCTGTTGTTTGGCCGCTAAGCAGAGATCTTTCTAGTCTGTCTTTATTTTCTCACTTTGAGTCTGATTGTGAAGGGAGGTTAGTCCTTTAACTTCTTCATCATCTTCAGCGTTAAAAGACATTTTTATAGACGGAGTTGCTCCATAATCGCTGACTCTAGTCCAGGGACCACCAGCCTTTGTGAGGATGAGGGCTATTACGGGGTCTGAGTAGTAGGAGGGGCTACACCGGACCTGTTTACTGCACATTTCCCCAAAAACCCAAACCACTGACTGCTGATAATAGCAGCAGGAATGATAATAATAAACAGTCATTATTTCAACACTATGAACTGACTGCTCACATATCAATAGTAATTATTTTCCACAGTGATTGACAGGAACAAGAGAAACACGTCTAATCATGAAACATGGATTTATTTCTGCTCATTCATTAAAGTCAGGAGGACATGGTTGGTGCTACAAAAGATCAAATCCAACAAGTCTACCCCCAAAAATACTCTTCACTTTTTTTTTGGTTCAAAAACACAAAACCCGTTTTTGACTGGCGACCCTTAGACGTTTTTCCAGCTTTAAGCCTTGAACACCAGAGACGTCTCTGTGGAAGCCGCCTTTGCTCTGACCAGAACTCCTTCTGCCATCAGCGGGGATCAGCTGATCCTGTGCACCGGAAAGTAACACTTTATAACCATGTCTGAGTACCATGGGGGGGTAGAGCATTCAGCAGCTCTGGAACTCCCTCTACAAAACATGGACTCACTCTCAGTGTTCCAAACATCTCAAAGCTCACCTTTTTCTCCATGCATTCATATTTAAACTGCTGCTTAAGTGTTAACTTATGTTGTTTTGTGGAGTTTATTGTTGGATTTTGATGCTTCTACATATTTTTATTCTGTGAGTCGATCTTGAGTGTCCAGAAAGGTGCCATATAAATAAAATGTATTATTATTATTTCTAACGTTTTCATATGAGGCAAAGCCGCCGTTCCCTGGCTGGATGGCGTTAAGTTTCGGTTATGAAGGAGCGTAAACACTGGAGCCCCGCTGTGACAGTCATCTGAACCCTTTGGTGTAGATCCTACTGTGGAAGGAATGAAAGGAGGACCCTCTTTGGCTGTTTTCAGCTCATCGGCTAACCATTTATTCACATGAAAACGGCTAAGAAAAGGTGCCACAATTCTGAAAACTTCCAGCTAAAGCTGTTCTGCTTCTCACAGGACGGCACTTTACACTGCAGTAGATTGGAACTTGTCACGATGAATTTAAAATTGCAAAATGCTTTTCATTTAAAGGATGACTCAAGCAAACATCCATACTGACTGGCTTTCTTGTTCTTTCTCCACTAATGCAGCTCTAAACAAAGCTTTGGTGGGTTTCTGGTTGCAGCCTGGTGACCCCTGTTCTAGTCTCTGGAAATGAATTCAATGATGAAGAGCGCTAGTGCAGAAATGTGAATGCATCTGCTGTCAATCAGAGAGCTGTTCACATCTGGTGTGGTGTTAGTGAGTGACTTATGGTGTGAGCTGGTTTGTGTTTATTTGCATGATTAGGATTTAAAGGAAACAGTGTAATTGTGACATTTTCTGGAATTTGGATCAAGTTTGGAGCATTTGTGTGGTGGGAACACAGCTCATGGTTTCTGACCGTCTGTTTCATCAGTTTACATGGTGGTCACACACCTGAAGAATGAGATGAACAGAGGGGATTTCTTCATGACTCTGAGGAACCAGCCGGTGGCCCTCAGCCTCTACAGACAGGTGCCTTTTCTTTGCTCCACCTGTCCATGTTTTCTGGGTGCGTCTTCATTTCTGGATGTTCCTGCAGTTCTGTAAGATTCAGGAACAGGAGACGCTGAAAGACCTCTACAACCAGGACGACAACCATCAGGAGCTGGCCAACTACTACGTCACGGCGTCTTACAGAGAAAAGGTACGAGTCAACAGGTGTGTCATGAGAGAAGGCTAACCTGAACCAGTGTGGCTGCTGCAGTCCTGTCTGACGCTCCTCTGCAAGTGAAAAGGGTGCTGAGCCGTACGGTCCTCACCTGTGTCCTCACCTGTGGTCCTCACCTGTGATCCTCACCTGTGGTCCTCACCTGTGATCCTCACCTGTGATCCTCACCTGTGGTCCTCACCTGTGATCCTCACCTGTGATCCTCACCTGTGGTCCTCACCTGTGGTCCTCACCTGTGATCCTCACCTGTGGTCCTCACCTGTGGTCCTCACCTGTGATCCTCACCTGTGGTCCTCACCTGTGGTCCTCACCTGTGGTCCTCACCTGTGGTCCTCACCTGTGATCCTCACCTGTGGTCCTCACCTGTGATCCTCACCTGTGATCCTCACCTGTGGTCCTCACCTGTGATCCTCACCTGTGGTCCTCACCTGTGATCCTCACCTGTGATCCTCACCTGTGATCCTCACCTGTGATCCTCACCTGTGATCCTCACCTGTGTTCTCACCTGTGATCCTCACCTGTGATCCTCACCTGTGATCCTCACCTGTGTTCTCACCTGTGATCCTCACCTGTGGTTCTCACCTGTGTCCTCACCTGTGATCCTCACCTGTGGTGTGGTCCTCACCTGTGGTCCTCACCTGTGGTTCTCACCTGTGTTCTCACCCGTGGTCCTCACCCGTGATCCTCACCCGTGATCCTCACCTGTGGTCCTCACCTGTGTCCTCACCTGTGGTGTGGTCCTCACCTGTGGTTCTCACCTGTGTTCTCACCTGTGGTCCTCACCTGTGATCTCACCTGTGATCCTCACCTGTGGTCCTCACCTGTGTCCTCACCTGTGGTCCTCACCCATGATCCTCACCTGTGTCCTCACCTGTGGTGTGGTCCTCACCTGTGGTCCTCACCTGTGGTCCTCACCTGTGATCCTCACCTGTGATCCTCACCTGTGATCCTCACCTGTGTCCTCACCTGTGGTCCTCACCTGTGTCCTCACCTGTGATCCTCACCTGTGATCCTCACCTGTGATCCTCACCTGTGATCCTCACCTGTGTCCTCACCTGTGATCCTCACCTGTGTCCTCACCTGTGGTCCTCACCTGTGTCCTCACCTGTGATCCTCACCTGTGATCCTCACCTGTGTCCTCACCTGTGGTCCTCACCTGTGGTCCTCACCTGTGTCCTCACCTGTGGTCCTCACCCATGATCCTCACCTGTGTCCTCACCTGTGGTGTGGTCCTCACCTGTGGTCCTCACCTGTGTTCTCCCTGCAGAGGTTGGAGAGCAGTCTTTCTCTGCTGCAGAACGCTGTAGACGAGTACAACAAGGCCAAAAACGACTTTGCTGCAAAGGTAACGGGACAGTCTGAGAACGTGATCCATGAGGATGTTCTGTCATTCCTTCGTATCCTCTTGTTCCTCGTGACTCACCTGTGTGACCTCTAGACGTATGGTTGATGCTAACGCGTTTCTGTTCTCCTTCAGGCCACAGAGGAGGAGATGCGTCTGCTCCGTTTCCAGCGAAAGCTAGATGACGAGAAAGGGGCGGGGCTTCTTGGTTTGTCCCTGCAGGTCAGTGAAGGTGGAAGTTTGTCTGCACAGGTAGATGAAGTTGATGATCAGCACCTTCCAAACACGTGGTTCTGTTTCAGGTAACCATGGAGACGCTGCTGTCTTTAGGACTTCACAAACAGGCAGAGCAGCTGTACAGAGACTTCAAAGTTCCTGACAAAAGGTGAGTCTGAAGCAGTCCTGCTGTGATTGGCTGCTGTCACTTCCTTCTTTCAACAGTTGTCACTTTGTTTAGAAAAAATACCCAGCATTCTTTGTGAACCACACCCAAAGAGGATCAATATTCAGTAGCAGAGTATGAAGCAGCCTCACCCATCAACGGAACATGCCCCCTCCAGTTTAGGATGGGGTTACTCCCCAGGACCAGTTCCATATGCACAGGCTCTGTTCTCAGGTGAGGACAGGGAGGAGCATCGGATGGATCATGTGACATCTGCAGATGAATGAACACAGTTACCTGAGGTCTTATCGTGGACTCTGACATGAACTTTGACCCTTTAGACCAGGGGTTGGGAACCTATGGCTGGCGAGCCATATATGGCTCTTTTGATGGTCACATGTGGCTCACAGACAAATCTTTAATTATGCTTTTTTTTTTCATTAGACCAGTCATTCTCGTGCGCGATGCGATGCCAGAGACGCTCAGTAGTAGCGGTGCTTGGAGAAAATAAATCTGTGCCAGCTCCATCAGTTTACTATTATCTATTATATCACAGAGTTTGTACCAGCCGGAAACCTGTGAATTGCCGTGCCTAAACCTGCGCGCTCCCGTCTCTGAGAAAGAGCTGCAGATGCAGGGATGGGATGTGAGGAAGAAAGCAGAGAGTGGGCGTGGGGGGACAGGCAGCAGGTGAATCGCACAGGGATTGTAAAAACGTAAAACCCGCTGCCCGTCACTCACTGCAGTGTGTGAGTGTGTGTTTGTCTCCACGTCTGCATGTGAGTCTTTGTCACATCTCCAGAACATTCAGACCTACGATCACGTTTAAAGTCTCAACGCCTGCATGAAGCAGAAACTCACCACGGATCAACCAGACTAGACCATCAGCAGAACCACCACGAGAAATACTCATCATTTATTAGCGACAGCATAACCATGTTATTAAAAAGAATCCACAGACTTATTGGACTTTAAAAGTGTTGAAATGACATCAAATGCTCACATTCACTTGTATTTTTAGTTTTAAACATATTGTAGCGGACTGAGTTGGGTCCGCTGTTGAGCCGCATTAAAAGTTCTGGAGTTCATTCATCGCATCAAGCAGAGATCTGATTGGCTCTCAGTTCTGTCGCTCAGCCTGTTGTTAGGTAGTTTGGACCAATGGGGTTCAGCTATGGGCCGAATAAGGGAAATGGGAGGGCTGGAGGGGGAGGGGGGAATATAAAGTTGGAGAGGCGCTCTCGTCTCAGCGAGAGAGATTCAGGAGTTGCTGATTTAGTTGTACGGCGTTTGTTACGGTCTGCAGTAACCAGAATAAAGAACCTTAAAGAGGTTAAGTCTCCGTGCCTCAGTGTGAAAGAGGGACACTACATTATTGTATGGCTCTTTGGAAATTACATTTCAAAAATATGTGGCGTTTATGGCTCTCTTGGCCAAAAAGGTTCCCGACCCCTGCTGTAGAGTTTTACCATCTCAAACAGGTTCAAAGGTCCAGACCTAGACCAGGTTTATCTGTGGTTCTGGCTCCGTAAACATCTGCAGTTCCTCCAAACCTCTGCTGAGTCCTGACTAAAACCAGGACGTCTGAGCACGTGGGTCCCTGTCTCAAACAGACTTTGTTGATGTCTGACATGGGTCAGAGACTTGGTCCACAGCTGGACTCTGAAGGGCAGACCTTCTGCTGGCGCCCAGAGTCCAGACTAAACACAACGGAGCTTCAGCTCAATGGAGTTCTGGAAGAGTCTTCTTCATGCTTGACCAACGTCTACCTTGATCATGTTCAGGTCCAGCCTGTTTTGGGCCTGTAAAACTGGAGCAATATTTTTGAGGACCCAGCTGGTTCTGTTGTTCTGAGAAATGAACTACTGGGTTTTTACTGGGACGGTACCGAACAGAACCTCTGTTCCATGTTGCTGATATTACATAAAAACACGGATTGTGGTTCTTTGTAGCTCAGATCAGAACCAGAGAAGCTCTGCAGCTGATGCAGCGAACCAAAATGCTGTCAGAAAAGGGGGCCAAAGCTCTGCAGAACCTCCCAGCTGTAGGTTCTGGTTCTGATGGATCAGAGTGATGTGTCCAGTCTCTGGAAAAAGGCCATCGTCGTGGTGATGAGCAGTGGAATCCGTGTTTACGTCTACATGTGAGAAAGTGGAGCTGCAGCTGCAGAGGAGACTGACATGAAGGATCTGAGACACATTGAAGCTCTTCATCCTCATCATCATCACTTCATTGTTCCTGGAAAGAAATTTGTTTTTTTTTCTTTATTCTGAAGCACCATTCAGACTCCTGAACCGTTTAAGTTCTGGAGCATCTACGTTAATGTTGAAATAAACAGAACTTTATTTCCTCAATAACACTTTTAGAATATTGTTGGTTAAGAAACATTCCTTCTATTTTATACAGAAACATGTTTTATTGTGGAAATCACTGTTCCGTTTCTATACTTTAAGTTATTAAAGTATATCACGTGGTCATTCCCTTCCTGTAAAATGGTTCCACTATTGTATGAAGTCGTTTATGGACCTTCTGTATCTGAGCCCATCTAAAGTCTTTATGATCAGATTTCATCATGTTTCCACATTTGATGATGACCTGGAACTAGAACTATCTTTTTCATTCCTCATAAACACGTTGGGTCCAATCTTCGGTTGGGTTCACCAGAACTTCTTTCAATAAGGTCCTGACCGGTTCTGAACTCGTCTTCCCAGCAGGTTCTGGATGGTTCCTTTGAACCTGAGGTCTCTGAGCTGAGACTCCCTCTGGCTGGTAGGGGTGGGGGGTTGGTTCTGGTCACATGACTGACCCGGTTCTGTCTGCTGTTTCACCTGTGCAGGTATTGGTGGCTTAAGCTCAAGTCTCTGGCAGAGAAGGAGGAGTGGGAGGAGCTAGAGAAATTCTCCAAGAGCAAGAAATCTCCAATTGGTTACCTGGTAAGATCATTGGAAATGGCCCCGCCCATCAGTATTATTCCAGTTTCAAAGTGATTTATTACCCATGATTCTCTGCTGCCTTGTCTTCAGGCGTTCGTTGAGGTTTGCATTAAGTATAACAACAGGCTCGAAGCCAAGAAGTACATCTGCAAAGTCACACCTGAGCAGAAGGTCAAGGCTCACCTGGCTGTTGGGTAAGACTCACCTGTGACATCATTAGATGTGGGCGTGGCCTACTGCTTACACTCTGCTCCTGGCAGTGACCTGGAGGGCGCAGCGGACGCCGCCATCGAGCATAAGAGTGAGTCTGAGATAGCTGCGGTCCTGTCCAGATGCTCCGCCTCCGACCGCCTGCTGGTTGACAGACTGAACCGGGCCAGTGGCGCCAAAAAGTGATGAGCGTTCCCCCCAGAACCTCTGTGGATGTGCTTGTATGTCTGGATTATTAAAGAAATACACCCCCCCCCCCGCGCTATGTGCCTGCTGCTGTTTCAAAATAAAAGTTTCTCATCTGTGCTCATGGTGATGCTCTTATTGTGATGTCACTTCCTCTTCTAGTGAAAGTGAATAGTACAGAATTCAAAAATGGGGGGGTTGACAGAAATTCTGTTCCAGAACAATTCAGTGGATCAGTACCCCCCCCCCCCACACACACACACACATCACACAACCTGCGGATGATCAAACTTCCTGATTGATCTCAGCTGGAGGGGGCGGGCTCGTCGGGGTGGGCGGAGCTATCGGTCAGCATTTTCTCACGTGCTGCGTCCGTGAGGAGTTTCGGAGTATTTCCACAGGTAGGTGTTCGGCCGAACCTGGACCACAAGTGACTCGAACCTCCGTTAGTCTGGATTTGTGTCCGGTTCCGGTTCCACCGGCTCGAGTCGAGCAGGTCCGAACTTTGAACCGCAGCACTTTTATCTTATGTAACCGAGCTGTGACCCGGTTCTGAAAACTCAGACTGGAGTGAAGCCGAACAGCGGGAACAACAAAACCCACTGAACAGAACCCTTTACTTTAGAACCCGTCACATGGACCGGTGGGCGTGGCCTACTGCTTACACTCTGCTCAGCAGCAGAGCATCTGAACAGAACCGGTCCATGTGACGGGTTCTAAAGTAAAGGGTTCTGTTCGGATCTGTTGACAGGTGACTGGACCTAACTCTTAACCCGGTCCTAACCACCCCTTCTCCGTATTTCCGGTTCTGTCAGAGTCCTGAACTGAACGAAGTTTGTTGGTTTTCCTTGAAGCCAGAACCAGAACCGGACAACTGTTCCTGAATCCGGATTCACGGCTCAGATCTCGGTTTTACACCGATTCGGTTCTGTTGATCAGCTTCAGGCTCAGACTCAATCGAACCAAAGGTCCAGATACGTGTGTTATGCAGAGTTTCGGACATAAGAGTTCTGCAGAGTGGATCAATCACTTCTGACGTCACTCACCTATGAGATTAAATGTGGGCGGGGCTTCATCGGACCTTAAAAACGGTCTGACACGTTAGTTTAGGCTGGAGTGGCTAACCCTGGTCCTCAAGAGCCTCAACCCTCCAGCTGTCCCTGGACTGCTTGGTTCTGACAACCTAAAGCGGGTGTGTTCAGTCAATCAGAATGATCTGGACTGCTTGGTTCTGACAACCTAGACCGGGTGTGTTCAGTCAATCAGAATGATCTGGACTGCTTGGTTCTGACAACCTAGACCGGGTGTGTTCAGTCAATCAGAATGATCTGGACTGCTTGGTTCTGACAACCTAGACCGGGTGTGTTCAGTAATCAGAATGTGAAATCACTTGAGTCAGCTGATCAACAGCAGGTTTGGTAAGGAGAGCTGGAAAACAGGCAGGGTTGAGGCTCTTGAGGACCAGGGTTAGCCAGCCCTGGTTTAGGGTCTAAAGGTGGTTCTTTGGTTCCTTCTGGAACATCTGGTTCTTTGTCGGAACACTAGCAGTCTTGATGCAATGATCTGGGCTTTAAATTGAAACGTGCTGTTTCCATAGTAACGACAGAGGATCGCTCCAGAGGGCAGGTGAGCATGTCGTCCGTGACGGTGGAGTCCGTGGTGAAGACGCCCGCTCTCATTGGAGAAGGGCCTGTGTGGGAGGAGTCGGAACAGACGCTGCTGTTTGTCGACATCACAGGGGAGAAGATCCACCGCTGGAGTTCAACCAGCAACCAGATCCAGTCTGTGGAGACAGGTCAGAGGCGGAGCTCGTCTCACCTTCCACAGGAAACGACGTCAATCATTGCAGAGCAACGACTGAAAGTTCACATTTTGGAATTGATCCTATTTGTGATAAACGTAAACGATGTTTTGCTCCAAAATGTCACTTTGAAAATCTGTGTTTAAAATATGATTTGATTCAGTCTCAGAACCACAATCGGAACAGAACATTCTCTCTGTGATCATCAAGATGTCAACACCCAATCCTTGTTCATCAACCAGAACCTCCAAATGTTTGTTTCTTTACTGAAATTAAACATTTAAAAGCTAAAATCATATTTGATGCATTTCAGAATAAGAGTCCCCCACAGGAAAAAACAATCTTCTTTATGGCATCGACAGTTTGAGCAGCGAGAATAAAAACTTCTTCCTGCTCAGCCTCTCATCAACCAACAACAACAAACAGACGTTGGGGTTTGAAGTCTGATCACCGTTAAACCCAGGTTTTCAGAGGTGGGATCCCACATCCACTTTAGCTTGTTTAAAGATTTCTTTGACAATCCAACTTTGTGATGGTAGTTCTGACTAGGAAGCTTTCTCGTTTAAACAAGTCTCATCCGGGACAGAATAAAGATGGGATCCACCTTTAGGGGCCCTCAGCTCTGCCTGAGTGTTCAGAGGCTCCAGAGTTCCCAACATGTTCACCTTTAACGGTCTCAGAGCAATAACTCGTACTTTTATTTAGTCTTTTGCAGCGTCCTGACTGGCCGTCAATCAATCCCCTCTGCGTTGTGTCTCCCGTACAGACCGTGTTCAGTTTGTCAAATCGACATGAATCTTTGATCGTGATCAGATCTCTGGCTTTATTCATAATCCTGGACGTATTTTTCTGTGAAGGTTTGAACTTTGAGAATTTAAACAACAGAAAAGTGTGAAAATGTTCCCGTCGGTCTGAGAAAAGTGCTGAAAGTGTGTAGTGAGGAGTTTGACCGCATTTGAACTTCTAGAATTCTACTTCACACATTTCAGACGGCCGCTACACCACCATGGAACCTGGACCCTGGAGGGCTGGCGTCCACAGGTCTCTAAAAAGCTGCCATTGTAGCATCTTATTGGCTAAGCAGCAGGACGCCGGCCCTCCAGGCCTGCAGGCAGACCCCTCTGCTCTGTGTAATAGTAGAGTCCAGCTGTATCGTATGGGGGGGGCTGTGTCCGTCATGGCAGCAGATTCACCTGCCTGTCTTATTCCAGGCGACACGGTGGGATTTGTAGTTCCTCGTGAATCAGGCGGCTACGTCGCTGGTGTTGGCCGCAGCATCCTGGCTGTTGATTGGTCCTCTCAGATGATGACACCTCTAGCTAAAGTTGATGAAGACAAACTTAACACAAGACTCAACGATGGCAAAGTTGATCCATTTGGACGGCTGCTGGCAGGTAAGGCGGGGGTGCTGTTGACTCCTCCCTTTTTCATAAGTGTCATGGTACCAGTGTGCTGACTCCTCAGGTACGATGGCGAAGGAGAATCCGCACGGCCAGATCGAGAGGAAACAAGGATCTCTGTACTCTGTGAACTCTGACCTTGCCGTGACCAGGCTCCTGAGCCAGGTATCGTCAAACCCACGGGCTGTATCAAAGAACTGGACTGAGCTGTGACCCCCCCCTCCTTCAAATGATGCCACTTCAGACACCATTTTTCTGCAATACGGGCGCCGCCATTTGGAGCTAGTCGGCAGTGATTGATCTGAGTCTGTCTGAGCTACTGTTTCTATGGCAACTACCATCTCCAATCAGGCGTGAGCTGGTTGGAAGGCCACACCCCCTACGGAAAGCATCTCGGGAGAGTCTGACAATCAAACATTGAGGTGGCGGCCAGCAGGCACCAACGTCTGATTGGTCAGTTTCTAACTTGAACTACAGAAAAACTATAAACTAATGATGATCAAAAAGATGTTAAAAAAAGGTATCAGATCCAGAACGGTTCTTCTGTTTATTTGGGATTTTGGCTTCTTGGAGCCAGCAGGTACTTCTTGTTTGGAACGCCAGGGGGCGGGATCGCTCAGTCCAGTTCTCATATACAATCCATGATCACACCTGTGTACCAGAGCAGTTTGTGTTCACCTGTGCCATTGTACTCATAGTATTCCTCCTTTTTAAAGTGCCAAATGATTTTTTTAAGTCAACTTCTTACATTCCAAATTACTCTGAACAAATTACGGTAATAATAACCCAGTAATAGCAATATTTAGAGAAACCAACAGCTGTTTTCTTCACAAACATCCGTCTTCTCAAGGTTCCTTCTTAGTTTTGGGGGATTTCTACAATCCACCTCCCACATCTGTTGGATGTGAACTGCTTCTCATCCTTTCAAACAGTAAAGTCCAAAACTATCCAATCAGAAATGTAGCACTTCCCTCAGAAAATTGCTTCAATTACAAATGTTTGTGTTCTGTTTTTGTTCCTGTTTCTACTGGGGGGTATTCCATAAAGCATGTTTAAACTCCCCTGACTTTAACCCTGAACTCTGGCTGAAATCCTCCTGAACTTGCTTACTCTGGGTATGTCGGTTCCAGAAGACCGGATATGAGTTAGTGTAATTACGGTCCACTTGGTAACCCTGGGTTAATGCACGTGCACGTCAAGTACATAAAGACATTCTCAATGGATCGCCGATTTCCAGAGTCACCATGGAAACGCAAGGAGAAAAAAAGAGACGCTACACTTTAGTGAGACAGATTCTGAGATTAATGATGGCGTATGAAGATTTTAAGACCATCAAAAGAGTAACACAACTGCATCATCAGCAAAAGAAAAAAAGCAGAAAAAGTAAACGCACAAGTTTCTGATCTTATTTCCATTTTCATTGTGAAGCATATGTATATATGACTTATCCAACTTAAATGAATTACTTATTTGTAACAAGTAATTGAGTTTAATTTATTTAGCCTAATTTCTTACATCTATAAAACTTAATTAGTGTTTATAAAACTCAAATTTACATATTTATCTAACTAAATGTCATATTACTCCAATTCAATTAAATGTTTTTCCATCTTAATTTATCAAATTCTTGAACTCTGCCGGCTCTAAGTTTGAGCCGGCAGAAATTCTCATTTTTATAACATTAAAATGAAAGAAACAAAACGGATTTACAGCATGAAATCAATGACCATTTCTCCAACTTTAACATTATAAAACTAAGTAATAGGGGTACTAAATATCCTCATCCTCCTCTTCCTCCTCTTCCTCCTCATCCTCCTCTTCCTCCCTCTCACTCATGGTGCAGAAAGAATTAAACATAACAGGACAAATAACTCTACAAAAAACAGTAAAACAGCTAAACAACTTAACACATTTGGTCAAAAACCCACACTTAAACCTAAATCCGTCCAGACAGGCAAAGGGAATGGTATCCCACAATCCATTGCGGTGCCGATCTAACAGCAGCACCAAAGTTACACCTACTTCATTGAATTAATTTGAATGAAAGTAAAATAACTGTCTGATAACTATGTGTTATTTTTAAGCTGACTTAACAAAAAAAAGATTTTTTAATGGTCTTAACTGAAGCAAATAATGAAGTTAGATCAAAGTAAAAAGTTTATTTTTCCAACATCCATATATGGTCTTATCAGCCTCTCACGGTGGAAAAAGTATTATCTGAGCTTCTTCATCCACTACATCATCTTCAAATGGACACGCCATGCTGCTGCACCTCTCTGAAAACAAACTAACCTTCAACTAAACCTGCTCCAGACCAGGTTATGTTCAGAGCATGAGTTGCTATGGCAACTGGACCTACCCTGAAACATACCTCCATTTCTGGAACCTAAAGCTGAGGTTATCAACTTCCTTAGCCTCAAACTTACCGTGGGAGCTAGCAGAACCTGCTTTCTGGAACACCCCCCTGTAACAAGACAAAGAAGTAAAATAAAAAGTCAAACCTAACAAAAGTTCAAACTGAAGAATTGACTGGATGCTTCTGTTTTAGTTTGACTGACTTGGGGCAGGTAGCAGGTGTGGACAATATAGTAATTGCACCTGCAACCAGTGAAAATGGAGAACTCGATCTTTGTCTGGGGATGATTGGAAAACATGGACAATCTTGAGGCCTATTCATGAAATGTACAGACATCATGGTGGCAAACACAGTTGCAGCAGCCTGGTGCTTGAACGGTCGGTGTTATGTTCGGATGATTATCGTGTGTGTTGATCACGCTTGGTTGGGCGGATCACCCTTACAGTCGACACGAGATCCCTAAAATCAGAATTTATGCTCTGGCACAAGATTCCGGTGGAGTTCATTCAGACATACCTCTGATGTGTCAGAAGATTCATAACCATGCTGGTCAAATCTGTCCAACAAAGAGGCCTTCAGTTCTCATCTGTCTGCTCAACTGCTAGACAAGTTAAAAGAAACCATCCATGCTTTTATCTCTTCTCTATAGACTCTCCAGACTACTGCAATTCTCTTTTTACCTGTTTTAACAAAAAGTCTCTTAAATGTCTCCAACTGGTCCAGAACTCTGTAGTGAGGCTTTTAACTTTGAAACACCTTCCCATTCTCTAATAGAAGCTGGAGGAAGTCGGCGGGGAAAAGGATTTCATCTGTGCTGAGGCTTGTGAACCCCCAACTCATGGATGAGTGGAAGAAAGAGGATGGATGCATGGATGGATGGATGCAGGCATGAATGGATGGATGGATGGATCCATGGATGGATGAATGGATGGATGGATGGATGGATGCATGCAGGCATGAATGGATGGATGGATGGATGAATGGATGCATGGATGGATGCATGCAGGCATGAATGGATGGATGGATGGATGAATGGATGCATGGATGGATGCATGCAGGCATGAATGGATGGATGGATGGATCCATGGATGGATGGATGAATGGATGCATGAATGGATAGATGGATGATGGATAGATGGATGCATGGATGGATGCATGCAGGCATGAATGGATGGATGGATGGATCCATGGATGGATGGATGATGGATGGATGGATGGATGGATGCATGCAGGCATGAATGGATGGATGGATGGATCCATGGATGGATGGATGATGGATGGATGGATGGATGGATGCATGCAGGCATGAATGGATGGATGGATGGATGGATGCATGCAGGCATGAATGGATGGATGGATGGATGGATGGATGCATGCAGGCATGAATGGATGGATGAATGGATGGATGGATGGATGCATGCAGGCATGAATGGATGGATGGATGGATGCATGCAGGCATGAATGGATGGATGGATGGATGGATGGATGGATGCATGCAGGCATGAATGGATGGATGGATGGATCCATGGATGGATGGATGGATGGATGAATGGATGGATGCATGAATGGATGGATGGATGGATGGATGGATGATGAGCATTTGACCAGCAGAGATACGTTTTATGTCCTAACTAACCTACCAGCTGGGCTTCTCTTTGTCTTTAACTTGGTTGACCTGGAAAAGGACTAGTTAATAATAATAATATTACATTTTATTTATAAGGCGCCTTTCTGGGCACTCAAGGTCGCCACACAGCATGTATACAGTATAAAATACAATAAACAGTCAAAACAACAACAATTTAAATAAATATACAATTAAATAAAAAAATATATAAAACGAGAAAAGGTCACTGTTACAGTGAATAGGCCATTTGGAAAAGATGAGTTTTTAGCTGTGAAATGTGGGAGTGTGTCAGTGTTGCGGAGGTCAGGGGGGAGTGAGTTCCAAAGCTGGGGAGCAGAGCAACTGAATGCCTGGCTCCCCATGGTGACAAGACGGGCAGAAGGGACAGAAAACTGGATAGAAGAAGAGGAGCGGAGGGAGCGAGCAGGTATGGAGACATGAAGGAGGTCAGAGGGATATGGAGGTGCAAGGTTGTGAAAGGCTTTGAATGGGTAGAGCAAGATTTTGTATTGAATGCGGAATGGGATGGGGAGCCAGTGAAGCTGTTGAAGGATAGGTGTGATATGGTTGATGGAGGGAGTGCCTGTGATGATACGAGCAGCTGAATTCTGAACCATTTGAAGTTTATGGAGGGTTTTTTGTGGGAGACCAAATAGAAGAGAGTTAAAATAGTCCAGGCGGGAAGTAACAAGACTATGTACCAGTACAGCAGTTGACTGAGTAGTGAGGGAGGGCCGTAGATGTTGGATATTGCGTAGATGGAAGTAGGCTGATCTGGTGATGCTGTTTATGTGAGAAGTGAAAGAGAGACTACTGTTGAGGATGACACCCAAACTCTTTACCTCAGGGGAGGAAGAGATGGTGGAGCCATCAATGGAAAGAGAGAAATGGTTGGTCTTGCTCAGGGTGGATTTGGTGCCTATCAGAAGAAGTTCAGTTTTATTGCTATTGAGTTTTAAAAACTTTGAGGTGAACCAGGATTTGACTTCATTGATGCAGTCAACCAGCGCTAATGGAGGCAGTGTGGAGTTGGGTTGGCTGGAAAGATAGAGCTGGGTGTCATCCGCATAGCAATGAAAATGGATGTGGTGTTTTTGGAAAATATGACCAAGCGGGAGAAGGTAGATAATAAAGAGGAGTGGACCGAGCACAGAACCCTGAGGGACACCAGTTGTGATGGAGACAGAATGAGAAGTGAAAGATTTCAGTTGGATAAACTGAGTACGGTCAGACAGGTAGGAATGAAACCAGGAGAGGACGGTGCCAGAGATGCCAATGGAAGAGAGTCTGTTCAGGAGGATAGAAATGGTGTCAAAAGCTGAACTGAGATCAAGCAAAAGGAGGATGGATAAAAAACCACAGTCAGCAGAGAGGAGAAGGTCATTAGTAATTTTTAGAAGAGCAGTTTCAGTACTATGAAGGGGACGGACGGCAGATTGGAAAAGTTCATACAGATTATTGGAGGACAGATGGGCATGAAGCTGAGCAGATACTGTTTTCTCAAGAATTTTTGAAATGAATGGAAGGTTGGAAATGGGACGGTAATTATTGAGGTCTGTTGGATCTGCACCCAGTTTTTTAAGTATGGGAGTGACAGCAGCAGTTTTCAGTGCAGGAGGAGCGATTCCAGAGGAGAGGGAAGCATGGATTATGTTGGTGATGAGAGGACAAAGAGAGGGAGCAGTAGCTTTGACAAGGATAGTGGGCAGTGGGTCAAGCTGGCACATGGAAGATTTGGATTTTTTAATTAATGTAGAGATTTGACTAGCTGTGGGTAGGGTAAATGAAATTAGTTACTGACAGGCTGTTAGCACAGCATTGTGGATGCTAGTGTCGTTAACTGACCCTCCTTCCCTCACAGGTGGACATCTCCAATGGGCTGGAGTGGTCTCTGGATCAAAGAACCTTCTTCTACATTGACAGTTTGTCTCTGACTGTTGATGCCTTTGACTACGAGCCGACCAGTGGATCTCTGGGTAATGACACGCCTGCTTTTCCACTTTGAAGATCAGCTGTTGATCCTTCGGCAGTTGTATGTAATGCAAAGAAAGACTCAGATTTTAAATGTTCAGTAAAATATCAGTTTTCAGGAGAGTCAAGCTTCAACCTACATGCGTCCATGTTTCTATGTCATCTTCCCACCTCGGTCATTAACTGTCATTTGGTTTGGTCTCTTTTCAGTCGTAGTTCTGGTTGTATTCATGACCTAAATTCACATCAACAAACGTGATGCTGAACTGTTCAGTTCTGGTTCCACATTGGAATCAGAAAAGGCCTTTGACTGCATCCTTGGTGCCGTCTATTGGAGTCAGACCTGTTCTGCATGCTGGATTCTGGAAGGGCTGCCTTTTATTATCGGTTCCGTTCGAATTCTTGATCAAGAGAATATCTAGACCCAACCAGATGATGTTGTCCTGTTGGCTTCATCAAGCCAGGATCTCTAGCATGCATCGGGACAGGCTCTCAGGTGTTAGGGGCCGCTGTGGCGGTCCCGCTGCCCCTGCCCGGGGTGGCGGATGTGGTTGCCTGCCTTGCGGTCTTTCTCTATCTGCTGTACTGTGCAGGTGTTGGGGGATCCTGGCTGCTGCTGCGGTGGGGGCCTTGGTGGGCACAAACAGTTTGCGTGACTGAATGTTAGTCTGAATGCGTGTGTGAATGTTAGTGGTAGTGTGTCCATGTAGACTTGCGTGTGTGTGAACACTTTTGGAGCCAACAGGTGTGTTGGTAACGTTTGAGTGTGTGTGTGTGGACAGGCCCCGCCTATTTTAGATGTTTCATACATCTTAACCTGTCAGTTGTGATTCTAAAGCTCCAGCAACTTGTTGCTTTCTCACGCTTCATGATCTAACCCTCACTACTATAATTACTCCTCTACCCCCCCCTCTCTTCTGCACGGTCCAACAAAAAATATTTACAATTAATTAATTAATTAATTAATTAATTAATATGAATAAAGTTTAGCTGAAATTCCAAAAGGGGTTTATTTAAATATACATCTGGTGAATCAGAAGATTCATAACCCCTGTTGTTAAATATGGCCAACACAAGCTCACAACACAGCTCTCATCTGTCTACTCAGCCGTTGGACAGGACGAGTAAAAAAAAAAAGAAACTCAGCCATGCTTCCTGACCGAAGAAAAGTAGTGCATCCCCTCTGGGGGAGCGGTCCTGCCCCAGGTGGAGGAGTTTAAATATTTTGGGGTCTTGTTCACGAGTGAGGGGAAATTGAAGCATGAGATTGACAGGCGGGTTGGTGGTCCGCTGTCATGCGGTTGCTGAACCGATTCCATTGTGCTGAAGAGAGAGTTGAGCCAGAAAGCAAAGCTGCAGAAATGAATTTCTTCACTGGGGGGCTGGGGGCTCTCTTAGAGACAGGGGAGGGGTTTGGTCACCTGCAGAGAGCTTGGACTGGAGCTGCTGCTTCTCCACATCAAGAGAAAAGATGGCTTGGACATGTGGTCCAGACGCCTCCCTGGGGACGTGTTCTAGGCATGTTCCACCGGGTCCAGACCTCAGGAAAGGGGCGGCGGGTAACGGCATTTCCAAAGATGACATCAAGACAAAGATTTCTGAGTTCATCATAAATCCTTCAACCATTCACTCCACTGCTGTAGAAATAGATGGAGAAATAGAAATCAGTGGAAATCAGCAGAACTAACAACATCTGTCATGATCAGAACACGAGACGGACCCAGATGCTGAAACCCGGAAGGAGGAGACAGGTAAGTGGTTGGTAAGTAGAAAGTTTATTTTCTTTGCTGGTCCAAGCAGTGTTGTGGGTAAGCGTGGCTGGAGCTCTTGGTGAGGAGCGTGCCTGGAGATCTTGAGGAGCACGGAAGCTGAGGCTCTTGAAGGTCGGAAGCATCAGCATGCGTGGAATGAAGCTGCTGCTCGAGGTGGTGTCAGACTCAGGTGACTCTCGTGGCATAAGATAAACCTGAGGCACAGATGACAAGGCAAGGTTAGCGAGGTACGAGGCACGGGGAGCCAGACATGGAGCTTAGAGAGACTAGGCACCATCAGGGTTAATGAACTGGCGAAGAATGCTGGAGCTGGGACTCCTTCAGTAGAGCAGGTGGCTGATGAGATGAGTAGTCACAGAGGTTCCAGTCACAGAGGCACCATGACACACATCAGCAGAACTAACAACCATAGAAGTAATGATAGAACTAACATCAGCAGAACCTCTGCTAACACATTTCCTGCAGCATCAATTTTGACAGCAAAGCGATAATCCGAGGCACCTTTTTGCCACACCACACTTGAAAATAAGATTTTTTTCTTCATCTGTCATGCCTGGATAAATACACTTTTTTGCACACAAACTAAAGAAGGATCTGTGTTTTAGCAAACCGGCGTGTGGTGTATCGCATGAAGGAGGGGGAGGGGCTTCCTGACGGCATGACCATTGATGCTGACGGCCGCCTCTGGGTGGCTTGTTACAATGGAGGAAGAGTGATCCACATCGACCCCATCACTGGTGAGAGCTGCTGGCTAAACGGGTCAAACTGGGAATTGATCCAGTTAGCCTCTGATTTGTAAACATTCCTGTAATAAAATCACCGGTAGACCCTTTCACACCCAAAAAACATCTCCCTGCTCATTAGTGCTCGGACACGAATGACCAGAAAACCGCTTCATGTCTGACACCTGCAGCACCTGTCTGCTTCTCCTCAGGTGTGCAGCTGCAGACTGTCTCTCTGCCAGTGACAAAGGTCACTTCCTGCTGTTTTGGAGGTCCAGACTTTTCTGACCTGTTTGTGACCTCAGCCAGTCTGGGCCTCGACCAATCAGAGAAGAGCCAGCAGCCTCTGGCGGGTAACACCTTCAGGGTGAGTGTTTACTGACGTAAAGACCTTTCTGACATTCACCAAGTGACTGTGGACATCTGTGTGTGTGTGCAGGTGAGAGGACTTGGGGTTAAAGGTCAACCATCAAGGCCATTCATAGGATAATACTCAGAATGCTGAGACCCACCTGGAAAACCAAGCTGCCAATCACTGTTGAAGCGAATCAGAACAGAAGCAGAACCCTTTGAATCTAAAGGAGGAGCTAGCAGCTAGTTAGAAATAAGGACACAATGTCATTCATTCTGACTTTACTTGAAATAAAGTCTGCCTTAAATTGGCACTTCAGCAGAGGCTTCTGGGTAATGTGGTTTCTCAGACAAAAGTCTTTTTGTTTTTAGACAGGGTGTGTTTTATTTTCACACCAAGTGCAGGAACACGGTCAACAAACACGAGCATTGCTACACAACCTTCTAGAAAACATTTGTACACGTAGAAAAGTGTGCTGTCTCCTTCAAGCTAATGATGATGATGAGGGCAGGGCTGGTTCAGGAGGCAATAATGCAGAAGGTCGGCAGTTTGATTGGGACCGGTAAACTGGACCTTTTGAGTCCAAAACCAAACAGGGATTGTTATAGAACTGAATTGTCTCTCCGGTGTCAGGGTCTTCTCGAACGTGACATCTTTTCATGCAAAAGTAATCTGGCGCCCGCCGACCTGCATGGTCCTCAGGAACTTGGATGGGGTGTGGCTTTATGGATGGTGGGTGGTGTACAGATGACGAGTTAGGTTTTTTTATGCTTTCAGGGTTTAGGAACCATGTTGTGAAATCCCAGAAAACAGAACTGCATGTAATAAAATAAGCAGAACCCCGAAGAGGTTTCAGCCAAAGTCACAACAGAACCACGGTAGAGGTGGACCTTTCTGTAGCCGGCATCAGTCCTCCTCTGACGTGAGGCAACCTTTTCTGGTCTAACATGGATGCTGCTCGGCATCCATCTGTTTTAGTTCTTAACCGTCTGCTTGGATTTGCGGAACAGTTTTTGGAGCAGCATCATTATCGGTTCTCTGTTTGTCATGATGCTGCAGACTTTTACGTCTGTGACGGAACCAGAGGAGGTTTTTTCAGCTGTTAGAATTTGGGTCCTCCTGTTTTAGTTCAGCATTCTTTCTAAAATGGTAAGAAAAACTTGAGCTAAAAACCTTTCTGCTCTGAGAAAACCTAAAGAAGCGACTTTTAGTCCAGACTATTAGACTGTTGTTGACCTTAAACATCACACATGTTGGTAGATGAGAATCATAACTCTAAAAAATGACAAACATGGTTCACATTGGTCAGTCAAGAATGTTCAAAGTGCTTGTTGGTCCCAAAAAGAAAAGGGGGAGTGGACAGCCGTGGTGTCTTCAGTAGTGCTCCTCCGGGAGGGCGGGGTCACAGAAGAATCGAGAGCTTCGTTTGGCCGATCGAGCCGTGAAGGGGACGGTCTTCAGAGCTGCAGGGGAGAGAATGCATCAAGGTGACCGGTGGGACACCTGCTTACATGTAGACCCGCTGTGACGTGGGGTCTTACCTGTGATGATGTCCTCAATGGCGCCGTCCTTCCCTTCGTAAACATGGCGGCTGTCTTTTCCTTGCCGTCGTCGGAGCTCAGTAATCAGCTCTTGCTGCTGCCGCTTGCCTTTGTGGCTTGGAGACTGTAAGGGGAGGGGGGGGTTAGTCTTTGCCTCCATCATGGCTGCAAGTGGCTCATTGTTTGACAACCATAGAGACAGGCAAGTCCCGCCCACCGAAAAAACACTTGACACTCAGTGTTTAGAACTGGATTAGGGCGCCCGCTAATGTGCGTTATTTTATCTAACCTTTGTGATCAAACGTCAGTGGTTAGCCTTCTAGCCTCATAAAAAGAAAATACAAACTTTTTTTCTGAGATGTTCTCAGATCAGACATGTTTCTATTTAGGCCGTTCCTGTGACCTTTACAGAGGTCATAGCTGTGATGCAGTGGCAGCATTACCGAAGGTCAGAAGGTGAAGCATGACAGGACTTCTGTGTGAACAGTCTCTGTTCTTAGGATCAAAACTGGTTGAGCATGTGCAGATGTCAGTGGTCTGAGGACCAATCAGAGGCCAGGTTGTTGATGTTTGTGGTCTCACCTTGCTTTCCTCCTCTTCTTGTTGCTCCTCCTGCTCCAGTTTCTCTAACAACATTTGCTCCTGGCGCCTCCTCTGCTCATTCTCCTCATCTGCCAACTGAAGACAAACTTTGAGGCTGAGTCTGACCCCCTCCCTCGTGGCTTTCCCCTACACGCCCACATTCACATCAAGCAGAGACTTCTGCATTTGTCCATGTTGTGTGGTGAGTGTCTGCAGTGACGAGTAACGTTTATGTTTGTATTGTTCTCCATCCAACTGAGTCTTGGTTTTTAAAGATGGAGCATTTAAAACTTGATGGTCACCGTCATCAAGTACACCGTGGGCGGGGGGTGGTGGTTGTCACTTACCCTGTAAGCTTTGATGAAGCGGACGAAAATGGGAAAGAAGACAGAGGGGGGCATCGTCTTTGAGCTCTCTCCAAAAAACTTGACGGCATCCTCAAAGGCATCCTGAGGTTCACAGACAAACAGCTGCTGTCATTGTTTCTGAGGGAGGGGGTTTCGCTGAAGAGGTTTATGAAATCAACCCCCACCGAACTCTCTCGTCTTTCACTAAAACCTAGATAGATCAACCTGGTGGCGTCCTAAATGGACATGGCAAAGCTCCACCTGTTCTTTAGGGTTATCTTTATCTACTTCTGCTTATAGCGGGATTGGCTGCAGGTGTTCTCCTCACCTGAGCAATGCGGGCATCTTCCTGCAGCTTTGTGAGGCGTGACTCATTCCTACTGATGAAGTCTTTGAGCGTGGCGTTGTGCGACACACTAAACTCTCTCCAGGTGAGCTCCATGCCTCGCTGCAGCTCCTTTACATCACACAGGACATTCTCCAGACTCACTGTCGTACAGGTAAGCGCAGGTGAGTGCCACAGGCCATTGTATTATAGCAGCACTATGATTGATTGATTAATTACCTGCAGCAGCCTTGTCCACATAATGGAGTTCATTGTAAAAGAGAGAGACAGCCTGATATTTCTCTCTGACCACATTGGAAATATAATGAAGCAACGTTTGCTTCCTGTCTGTTGACTTTGTATCCAGAAGCTGCAAAAAACACAAAGATAGCTCTTTTGGTGTTTGGGTTGTGAAGAAATCCTAATGTTTGAACACAGCTGAAACACGGAGGAGCAGTAGATTCAGGAATCAGTGCTGCTTTACCAAGTCTAAGCTTTGTAGTTTGAAGCCGTACACGGCTCCTCTCTTGCTGCTGTTCATGTAGTTTCCCAGAGCCAGGATAATCTGCAGAAAAGACACAACTGTCTTACAAATGATCAGATACACAATTGCTTACACATTTTCATCTCAAAGGCTTAAATGTGAGATTTGATAGGGTTATAGTTGCTAACCGATACTAAACAACATTTTACAAACACTGACGGTTTTGTTTTTAAAGGAAATGAACTGAAGCAGGGGGCTCTTGGAGACCAGTCTCTGCACATTGGACATGTTGAAAGAATGGAAAGGGAGCGATTGGTGAAAAAGGTATATGAATCTGATGTGAGTGGAGTGAGATTGAGAGGAAGACCGCGAATGGGATGGACAGAGGGTGTAAAAAGAGTGCTAAATGCAAGAGGGATGACTGTGGTGCAGGGGAGAGAGGCTGCTCAGGACAGGGATGGGTGGAGAGAGTTTGTGTATGAATGATGAATGGATGGGTGTGGTAGAGGTCTGGTCTTGGGATGAAGCGGCAAGGGGAAACCAGCTTTGGCTGAGGCCCTGCTGTGGAGGTGCCCACACTGGACTGTGCAGCTGACCCTGGTGCAGTGTGGTGTGGCTTAGAGCAGGCCTAGACCAGTCACACACACACACACACTGAAGAAGGAGGGTTTGGGGAAGAGAAGGAGGGAGGTAAGAATGCGTGCCCTGTCTAGGCTACCCCACCTTGGTGGGACACAGCCTGGGTATATAGATAGTTGCTAACCGACACCAGGAAACAGTTGGTGAACTCAGATTGGATCCAGAACAGTTAATTTATGAAGTGGGCTGAATCTGATCTTCAGTCATGCATGTACTGACCTCCAGGATCTTCTTTAGTTTTTGTGATGACTTTATGGACACTGAAGCGGCAATGATAGCATGAAGTTGCTGAGAAAAAGCAAAGGACAGTGAGCATTGTTCCATCCACCCGTCAGTCCAGTTAACACTAGAAAGGCCGTCTGTCTTACTGGAGTTAACATCTGGACATTGTCAGCAAAGTTTCCCATGAAGGTCATGATCGTCATGCGCTGACTGAGTCTTTCGATTCGACTAAATTGCATCATGAATCGATCTTCGTCACTCAGAGCCTCCAGAGGTTTCCTGTCCCTCTCATATTGCCGTAGCAGCTTAACCTCCGCCTCCGTTGGCAGGAAACGCATCAGACACTCCACAAAATCCACTCGCACCGTCCGAAGATCAAACCTGTAGCAAGGCAGCCTGAATTTAGTGAGCTGTAGGCATGAAGGAACGATACACATTTCTGTTTGTCTTTGTTTCCAAAGAGCACGTCACAGACGTGTTTCCGACCAATGCTGTAGCAGAGCTGTTACTCAAAGAGACAAATGTGTTTGAGCTGTGGTAATGTGACAAGTTGAGATCCAGCATCAAGCAAAAACTCTGCTGCAACCTTTTGACAGGACCATTGTTTATTAAATACCTTTTAGCCTAGATGCTCCTGCTTTTGTTTTTGAAAGGGGTTATGGGGCTTCAGTCCAAGCAAACTTACATTTGGATTGCTCGGCATATGACCTCTGACCCCTGTCCAGCTTTCCTCAAGGTGATTGCTAGGTTTTTGGCTCTGTTGGCTTCCAACAGAGAGACTTTGGAAGGGCCTTTCTGAGGAAGTTTCTGCCTGGACAGAGTAAGATCCACCGCTGGACCTTGAGCTTTGGTCTTAAACAGCTCCTCAAACTCCTCCATGTCCAGGTTCTAAGAGATGGTAGGAAAAAGGGGTCATAAGACCATCATTAAACATAATCATCAAACTTGTCTACCCTAACCCTACCTGCAGGATGGACTCATCGTCGATATCATTAAAGACGGTTCCATTGATCTGACTTGGCTTCAGTGCAACCCAATTCAACACTGGCATTCTGAACTTGGTCTGAATTGGTTTCTTGATCTTCACCGCTGTTTGAACCAGGAGTACAGATGTGAGTCATCAACACACAGATGGTTAAACCCACCTGACATTCAGACGAACAGAATGACAGTCCTACTAAAGAATGCCGATAGCATTCCAGAGTTTTACTGCAATGATCAACGCAGCAACTCTCAGGACACAGACAGTCCTGAAGAGGGTTTATTCACCAATGAAAACTGCAGCAGCAGTCTGGGCAATGGATGGAACATTACTCTGAACTATCAAAACTTTCTCCTGCACTGGCCTCACAGTAACAGCTGTTGGCTGAATCAGGTCTTTCTGAACATAGAACGGCTTTAAGACGTGCAGAAGCTCATTTGGGTATCATGCCTAGTAAAAACACTAGGAACATTGTACTGTTTAGACTTTCAAATGATCTTGAAAAAATGGGGCTGACTGATGGACGTGCTCATGTGATGTCTAAGCTCTCAGAGCCCACATCCCAATGTGTGCAAACAGGAAGTGAGCGCTGTGTTAGTGGCGAATGAATCGATATTACTACGGAACAGGTTTTTAGTATTTTTTTCTAAGAACCTTTGGTAGCATTCTCAGTCATAACACACAAACATCACAGTGTCACAGACGGATGAGGAATGAGGGGTGGAGCTTAAGAATGCACAGATGTTTGAACGAAAAACGTACAAAATAACTTGAGGGGGCCCTCTGTCAGCCAATTGAAGAAGAGACAACATGTTAGTATTGCAGTGGGTCACAGTTCACTGAGATTACAGCTCATTCAGAGCTAGAGCCACCTGCTAATCCAGAGTTAAAGATGACTGTAGGTGAACCCCCAGCGCCAGGAAGAGGAGGCGCCACAGGTGGAGGAGGAGGCGGCATGGGGACACAGCAGAGCTCATTGGTCCGAGAAGCCAGAGGTGGCGGAGGAGGGGGTGGTGGCGGAGCAGGGGGAGGTGGGGTGGGGTACAGTCCATTAGACACTGAAATCAGGAAAAGGCAGGTGGGTTTGGGGTACCAGTATCCTGTAAAACTAGTGACTGGCAGACTGCTACAGAACTGCATTGGGTTGTTACTGAAAAGAAGAAAAGAACCTGTGACTGGCATTGGAGGGGGAGGTGGAGGCGGAGGAGGCGGAGTCAGCATGCCTGGAACTCCACCCAGCCCTGGTCCCACGCTGTGATAAGCTACAGTTTCTGGACTGCAGAAACAATGAAGAGGTTGTCTGTTAAGTGCTCCAAAGCTACTCTAGTATTGCCACCTGCTTTGCTTTTATCTTACCTGGGGGAAAGGTTTGAACAGGGAGGAGGGGAGGGGGAAGCAGAATCAGACACTCCTCCATCTCCTTCTCCTCTTTGAGGTTGAGGAGCCCCTGGTCCTCCGGCCTGCTGGGCCTCCTGAGCCTGCCGTTCCAAGCGACTGTGCCGTCGGATTGTCTGGTCTTTCTCCCGTACTATTCGCCTCAGAGTATGCACCTGAGAGTTTGCATTAGCATACCCCTCCTGCACAGGTGATGCATAGACTTACGTAAGGAAGTGCAGACCAACAAACACTGGTACCTCCATTCAAATGCCTTTAGGAACTGTTTCCATGACGACAGCACTGACCCGGAGTTGGTCCAGCTCCTTGTTGGTCTGCATCAGTTGTTTTTCCAGTTCAACAATCTTCAGCATGGCTTCATTCTCCACGTCCAGCAGGCGCTCCGACATCTGTGTGTGTGGTCACAATGACATGGGTTTCGTTAGAGCTGCTGCTCCTGTTTCTGTCATGCCTAGATGTTTCTAATGTCAGTTATGGGACATGATGTCAGTCCTGTCTCACCCCAGCCAGGCTCTCTTCAAGCTCCTCAACTCTCTCCAGAGCAGCAGTTTTGGTTTCGGCATCCTCCAGCAGTGTCCCTACGTCAAACACGTTGTCCAGGTATGCCTGAATCTGAACCTTCAGCCTGTCACTCTCTGTGTGCTTTAGTCTCTGGGGGGGACAGGGGAGCAGGTGTGACCTTTGTCACTGTAATTCAAATTCTGCTCTCTTGTGATTGGCACTTTTTGGTGCTGCTCAGATACCTCCAGATGTTCATCCAGGTTGAGTTTGGTGAAGTCATACTGTAGATGGACTCTGAAGTTCATGTCTTCCACTGAGTGAACCACGATGTTGATAAACTGCATGCAGGCAACCTGGAAACATGTTTTTGGATCCAATTAGCTAAAGCATGTCATGTAGAAAGTGGCACTTCCTTTCACCAGACGAAATACCAAGAAGTCAATGTTGTCATCTTCATTCTTGAAATCTTCCATCAGCTTCTCAAACCGCATGGACTCCGAACAAACCTGTCAAAAATCATGGGACTCACTGTTAGTTGCTTTTAATCATGTTGTTGTTATGTTTGCGTTTCACATTTTGAGTGTTTACTGTTTTAAAGTTGTCAAAGGCCGATAGGATGATCTCATGTCCTCCCCTAACCAAACACACTGCTGCCAGCAGCTCCAGAACCAAAGCTTTGGTTCTGCAGAACAGAAGACAGAGACAGACATGGCTGGCGTGGCCTCTGCAGCGTTCTTTGTATCTGTGCTATATAGTAGTCATACCTGGGGTTCCTGTTGTTGAGGCTGAGAGCAATTTCATTGACAGCATGGGGATGAGCCATCACCATGTTGAAACCGTACTGAGGAAGAGGAGCACTGTGTGTCAGAGTGGGTGATAAAAGCAGCTGAACAGATCTGCTATGTTAGATACCTGGTAATTCATAATGGCTCTCAGGCACATGATGCAAACATGGACATCATCCTTTTTGCAGACAAGTCGAGAGTTCTTCAGAGTCCGACGGCTTGGCAGGGTGTTGGAGCGTGTCACCAAAGTAGAGCTGCAAGCACAAAGTCTGCTTTTAAAACAAAGTATCTTATGCTCAACCTGCTTTAAAACTTTACCACACTCTACCTGATAGAATGACGGGCAGCACGAGATATGGACGAGGACGGCGAGGGAAGGCTGCACTCGCCATGAAGATCCTCAATGGAACGACTCCAAGGAGAATCGATGGATGCCACTTCACTGCCACCCTCTATCTGTTCCCCGTCAAACCTATGCATGACATCCTGCTTAAGGATTTGTATCTTACTCCACCTGAAGAAGTTCCAGTTGACTCACGTGACAGCGTATTGAGCAAATGACAAATACTCCACAAGAACATCAAGGCCTCGATTCTCCTCGTTGAGAAACTCTCTGACCCATCTAGATCAGAGTAGAAGGGGACCACACAGGTTAGAGGCTCAGACAAATGGACCACACAGAGATGCTGGCAAAAACAGCTACCCAATGTGATTGGTGCGGAGAGAAATCTCAAGCTCCCTAAGCGTCTGGGTGGACTCTTGCACTCGCCGTCTGAACTTCTGTTGAAACACAAATGGATCATCAACAAACAGATGAGTTTTAAATAGACTAAATCCACTTGGAAGGTTCTGCAGTCCCATAGTGCAATGGTGCACATCATGCATTTCTCTCCACAGATCAGATCGGCAAACTCGGTCTGTAATTGTACCTTACGTGTGACAGCCGGGTCGAGGAAGCCTCTTAGTTTCTGGATGTAGGTGTGTGGAGGGTTCTTCACTTGAAACCTCTCCTACGAACACATGCAGGTGATTATGGGATGAATATGGAGGACCACTCACAGCTGACATAACTAAGAAGGAGCACTCGTCTGTGACCAACCCAAACCAGTCTTCTAATGTATGGCACAGCATTTTCTTTTTGTGTTGACCGTTGAGGTTAGTACACAAACTATCGGCCTTTTTAGTGTTACACTAATGTTGACGTGCATCTCTTATGAGGTGCTCTAAATCATGGTGGAAATGACAAAGCTAGGAGTTATTTCTTTGTTAAGAACTAATTTATTACTCTGAGAACCTCCGTAAATAGAGGAGGTCTGGCTGAACTGAACACTTTTCATCTGGAGGACGTCACTGTTCACTAGACCACCCAAAGAGGAAGCAAAGAAGACCCTAACCCTAATCCGTGCCAACAGTTCTGCCTTCAAATGTGCAGTCTATCAGGCACAAGGTGGATGAGCTAGAAGCTTGGCCTAAATAGAAAATTCCTATCATCTGATGAAACATGGCTCAGTGAAGAACCTCCCCCTTTAGGACCTCCACATTGTGGAAGTTTAGAGATCAATCATGAAAGTGTGTAGCGCTATGAACTGTAGCTCCTTCTTCATTTCAGCATTATTTCAGAAATCAGTCTGTAATCCAGCCCAGAAAAGGGCTCTGTCTCATTTCATACCCTAACTAACCCATTTAACCAACTTAACTCTCATACCCTAACCCTCCTCCAGAGAACTAACATACATGTTTAGGGTTCAGATTTTCTGAAAAAGGGTTGGGGGTTTTTCTGTCTGAAGCCAGGGTCCTCAGTAGGACAGAGGTTCATTGCTTTACTCAGGTGGAAAATAAGAGGTGTCCTCTTTACATTTGGGAGTAAATGCAGCAATGCCTGTGATCTAAACTTTTTAGCAACCTGCTGAATTTCAGGCTGTCACCATCATAAGATGCTAACTCTAACCCCACTGAGCTTGTAATTGTTCTGCTAATGGTTTAAGGACACTGAAGAGAACCGTCATCAACTGCCGTCTCTATGTTCCCATCTAATGTCAAAGAAACTGATGGTTCTGTCAACAGTGACATTTCAAAACGTGAGTCTGTGAAGGTATCATCAGTTTATTCCAGGTAGAAGGAGTTGACTTGACCAACCTTACCTGATCACAAATCAGCTCCCACTTCTTCTCATTATCATAAGAGCGCAGCAGACGCACCTTATCAGGTGGCAGGTTCATTGAGTTCTGCAACACAAGATTAACAACTTCATTCTGGTTCTGGATGATCCAGCAGAAGTCCAAACAGGCTAGATTCTGTCCGTCTGGCAGCTTTGTTTTCTCTGGAGGAAACCACAGTCCAGGTCCTGCCTGGAGATGCAGGCCAACTTTCCTGAACCCACTTATTGTTGGCAAAACTCGTGGACAGGACCGCATCGGATCGAGTCTGTTTTTGCAGAATGGGTCCTGTCAGGTGTCACCCGACAACAGCAATTAGGTCCAGACAACCAATCTGAAGACGGTTGACTTCCCGGTCCAATGTGTCCCGTTAAGAACCCGTCTCCAATATCAGGAAACAAGCAAAAACAATTAAGCGAAGAGAACACCCATAACCAAATGATCCAGATTAATGTCAGAACCAGATGATCCAGACCCATCCCATAACCAAATGATCCAGATTAATGTCAGAACCAGATGATCCAGACCCATCCCATAACCAAATGATCCAGACCCATCCCAGAACCAAATGATCCAGACCCATCCCGAACCTTCTTTGGCTCTACCCTGAAGCTACACCAGTTTAGATTCAGCCCCTTTGAGACCCTCGAATCCTCGTGTCAGACCTGAATGACCAAAGTGTCTGCATCCTCGTTCTGTCGCTCCTCCTGTGATGTGTACTCACCAGGGCGATGGAGAATCTCTCCTCCAGCTCTGCTGGGTCCGGCATCGGGAGCCGAACCGGTGCCGCTCTGGACCGGATGACCGCCAGCTGGCTCTCCATGCTCTCCGCGTTCCCCATAACCCAAAAGCAGAGCGAACACACCCACCGCAGCGCCTCACGCTCACAGCAGCACGAACATGTGGTCAGCCATCAGCGGGACGCCGGGCTGGGCTCTGCAGGCCGGTGATGTGCGCCGTGAGCCTCCGGTGTCCCTCAGAGGATGAAGGCCCCCGTCTCCCTCAGTCTTCTTCACCGTCTGTCTTTGTGTCTCCGCCCGCCGCTGCGTCTGATCTGGTTGAATTCGTGTTTTTGTCCGTGCGTGTGTGTGTGTGAGCGCGTGTCTCACATCAGCCGGTTAATCCTCCCCCTGTCCTCCCCCTCTCCACCAGAGCCTCCCTCTCTTTGTCTCCCACAGCTGCAGTCTTTATGTAGCTCGCTCGATCCTCCCTGTTTAGACAATAAACCTTCTGCTGCCACAGGCTCCGCCCCCTCCACACACACACACGCACACACAGTGAAAGGAGGGGGGGTGCATGACTGACAGCGAAAGGGCAGGGATTAATGTCAGACAGGATCTGATCATTAAGGATTGGTCTAAAGTCGATGAAACTGATCACAGACACCCCCCAGGCCCCAATACTTGAGCGCGCGGTGATGGCAGAAACAAAGCAGAAACCAGATTCTTTGAGACGTGTGCAGCAGCCCCCCCTGCTGGAAGAACATGTTGAAGGGGGGGCGGGGGTCCATGGAAATGGAAAAGTTGACCAATGACCTAAAGAAGCGGGACAGGTGAGAGGATCTGATGAGCCAACACCAAACCTTAGAAAAGAAACAGAAGAATGTTTGGTTCCTATAGCCCCCCCCCATGATGATGTTCTCCATCAGTGCTGTTTTCATTCTGATTCTGAATGACCAAAAACCTAAATGTCTTCAAAATCATCTGAAACCTCTGGTACCAAGTTCTCCTCTGTGTGGGCGTGGCCATGGGTGCCCCGCCCTTTACCCCCCTTTCTGTTAGCTGCGTCTAACGAGTGAAGAGCTTGACAGGACGGGGGGGGGGGGCATAAATGACAGGGACTGACAGTCTCAGACAGATCAAAGTCACCAGAGAGAACTTTGGTCAGAACCTGAAAACCACTTTAGACTTTAGGCCACATGGCAGCCACGACCCCCCCTTCTCTTCGGCCCCACCTGAGCTGATGTGCTGGACGGGACAGATCAGGGGGCGTGTGCTCGTGGACCGTTGTGACGTCACAGCAACTCATTCATTCAAACCGAGCGTCTTTGCGACAGCTTGATTGACAGCAGTTTAAAGGAGAAATACTCAGAAATGATTTTATGACATTTGTTCTCTTTCATAAGAAAACTGCCTCAAGAAAACGTCAGAAACTCAAAAATCAGGATTTTCATCAGTGGACTTTGAAGTGACACGCACGCGCTCACAGCAGCGATGCAGGTGTACAGACACGCGCCCTGGAAGACGGGAGGTGAAGGTTCTCTGCCGGGATGCATTGTGGGTAATATTTATTTTATCCCTGCAGCTTCAGCACCAAGGACAGCAGCCCCGCCCCTCAGTGCATGGCGCAGCTGTGTCCTCGCGCTCTCTGGCCGCTGGTTTCTGTTTTACGTTTTCAACAGTAGGTGAGTAGAACGCGCGCGCTTGACTTGGGATACTACTAAATAGAAAACCAGTAACGCACGCGCACAGGCCATCATCTGGGACACGCGACATTTCCACCTCTTTGCGTTGTGACCCGCGCGCGTGTTGAATGTGAACATAGAGACCCTCTTTTGCTTCACCCCCTCCCACGCCATGGGAGCCGCGTTATCTCCGAGTTCGCGGAAACCCGCCCGCGGACCCGAGAGGCAAAACTTATCAAATAATCAGATGGACGCGCACGAGGACGCGGACAGAGGAGGAAAAAAGAAGACGCATCCTGTGCTGCTGCACGCGCTCAGCTGGAAGAAACGGCTGATGGTAGCGAGGACCAGGAGGAGGGGGGCAAAAAAAGTGAATCCTGTGCACGCGCATGGCGAGCTACGAGGGCATGCGACAGATGACGACCTCCTTGGAGCCAAGAAACCGGGACAGAAAAACGGAAGTGTTCCGCTTCCGGTCCCCAAGCGCGTGGTAATGCAGGTGAGCGGCACCTGGATGGGTTTGTGGGGAGGGGGTGTCAGCAAGTAACTTATATGAAACGTATTTAATGTCATTTAACCAAAATAGTAGTTATAGGGGCTGTCCTCTGGACTTAGTTTTAAAGTTAGAAGACGTTTCAACTTTTATCCAAAAGGCTTTGTCAATTCTGAATTAGCTGGACCTGGTTTTAAACCAGTTAATAATAATAATAATTAACTTTAAAACTAAGTCCAGATGACAGCCCCTAAACATACTACAATGATGGAACCAACCTGGACGAATGAGAGTCTTCATAGACATATAACCAAAATGTTTCAAGAAGGGTTGCATTTTGGATTCACATGTTTGTATTTCACACTAAAAGACCCAAATGCTCTTGTTCCTGTAAATGTTCTCCAGAAGGAAAAACTGCTGAAACTGGACAACATATTTGTACTTTTTCTCCTTTAAAACAGGATCAAAGTGATCCAGTTTCCAGGTCCTTAATTCTGCTCTCCTCTGCAGGCATCCACAGGTGAGCTTCTTACCTGTCTGTCAAATTTTCTGCGTCATCGCTGTGTCAAGCTGAAAGAGCTGTCGTCCAATCAGGTCATCTTGTGGTTTAGAAAGGTGGATCGTGCGCTGCTGGTTCAGGGCTGGCAGGTAGGTGCTCCTCCTGCTGTTTGGTGTTCTGTACCAGAATCATTGTTCAAAGAAAATCCAGTTTCACCTTCAGAACCTCCTGGAACCAGATTTCTGTTCAGGCGGGGGCTGGACAGAGATGGAGGGTCTCTGCGGACTCTCCTTCCTCATTTTTCTGTTCTTCTTTCAGAGCGAACTGATGCTTTAAAAGTTTTGCTCCCCACAACAACCGCTGGTGTAAAACCAGCAAAGGGCTCATGCTGATCTGGACCCAGTTCCAGAACCGAGACATCTAAGCTCTGACACAGAAGTCTAGTTATTCTGCAGAACAAAGAACAGTTTTTGAATGGAGCTTTATTTGTCCTACCAACACAGGTCAACAATGAAATGAAATGCTTGTGATGGGAAGAGCTGATTTACTCGCCAGAAAGATCGGGAGGTACCCGCCTTGGAAAGAAAAGAACGAAGAAATGATAAAAAAATTATGCTAAAATATAAAATATAATATTGTGGTGCAATTCAAGCAGAAAAAGTGATGAAAAAGATAAAAAGTAAAATAAAACCAAGATGAAAAGGGCGAGTCAAAGCTTCAGTGCAAGCCACAGCGCGGCACTCCTCTTATCTCAAATCATGGTTTAGTGATGTGTGTCTTGTTCTTCCACTGACTTGAGTTCTCATCCGACCCCCTCCAGAACCAGTGCTTCATCAGCCCCACCAGCCTGGTCTTTGTCTACCTGCTCTGCAGGGACGAGGTGGATGAGGACACTTCATCAGAGCAGGAGCTCCACGCCACCTTCCTAACCTGTCTGTACCTGGCCTACTCCTACCTGGGCAACGAGATCTCGTACCCGCTCAAGCCGTTTCTGGTGGAGTCCAGTCGGGACGTCTTCTGGGAGAGAGTCCTGGAGCTCATCAGGCGTCTGAGCGCAGATATGCTGCGCATCAACGCAGAGCCGCACTTCTTTGCTGAGGTGTTCCAGGACTTGAAGAGGCAGGGGGGAGACTTGAAGAAAGTGGGAGGGAGGCTAGAGGGAAAGACGAATGAAGAAAAAGACAAAAAGATGACAGAGACAGAGGAGCAGAATGAACAGATGGCAGAAGATCTGGACCGTTAAAATAAGAAATCAATGAGACTTGAGGTTTGGATGTGCACATGCAGCTTCCTGTCACTGTTACCATAGCAACCACATGCTCAGACCTGCATGCTGAAAATCGGTCTTCACATTGTACGATAGTGTATGCTGGCAGGTTACTGTGGAAACCCGGTGCAAGGTCTGCTGTAAAAATCTCACAAATGACATTCAATATAATTTCTAAAAGTTTCATTCATGTCTGGAACAAATGAGGAATCGGATCACTATGGATCAGTAGCCACAGGTCTGCACACACATGTACTGCAGATTACCCCCGCTCCCCCCACGTGCATCATTTAAAATGAACTGCCCATTCACAGCAAACGCGATTCGAGCCTTACATTCACGTCCACCGTCTTTGTTTTGATGCTGCTGCTTGACGTTTGTCCAAAAGTGAGTTAATCTGCAGCTCCCGCCGCGTGTGGGAGGAGCTTCTGTGAAAAGCTTTTCTTGACCTCATCATGGGGAACGTGGATGATGAGAGATCAGGTTTACTTAGCCACTGCTCCTCTGTAACCAGTGGGAGGGGCTTATAGCAGCAGGGGACACTGAAAGAAAGTATAAATTCTGACATCCCCTCATTCTCTGACTTCTTAAAATATTATGTTGTTATGGTTTCAAAATGCTGTCTCGTTGCATTGCAGACTGTTTTCATGAGGCCTTTGAAAAAATTCCAGAAATCAACCGAAGCTTTGATTGGAGCTGCACAGTTGTGGATGAAGAACAAGAAAGCCAGTTGGCCTCTATGTGGGCCTTCCACTGACATAGTAAATGATCCGAAGAATCACAGACTGTTAATTAAACGAGCAGCATTAAGCTGACAATGTTGCACAAAATGTTACATTTTCATGCATTCAGTGTTCAAAAAACTCAACTTGTTCTGAAAAGAAGATTTATGATTTCCTTGAATAAAAAATGTTAGAAGTGATCTTTTGTAGCACCAACCATGTCCTCCTGACTTTAATGAATTGAGCAGAAATAAATCCATGTTTCATGATTAGACGTGTTTCTCTTGTTCCTGTCAATCATTGTGGACAATAATCATATGATATGTGAGCAGTCAGTTCATAGTGTTGAAATAATGACTGTTTATTATTATCATTACTATTACTATAACGGTCTGTGGTTTTGGTTTTTGGGGAAATGTGCAGTAAACAGGTCCGGTGTAGCCCCTCCTACTACTCAGACCCCGTAATAGCCCTCATCCTCACAAAGGCTGGTGGTCCCTGGACTAGAGTCAGCGATATCTTTTTCATTTTAAGCAAATTGTAATTAATTCGTTCTGAAAGGAAGATTCATGTCAGCAGAACAAAACCTGTGTTGAGGTGCACGGCAAGGCAAGAGGATCAATGTAGCAGACATGAACGAGGAGAATGAAGTTTGTATTTATTATTGCATAGTATTTGTGCCCGGGGGGGGGGGGGGGGGCTTGAGCTGGGTAGATGCAGTTCAGGAACAGGACTGGCCTGGGAGCTGGAGCAGACAGACTGAGAGCGAGCCAGGTCTAACTGAGCTAGGAGTACAGACAATCAGGCAGCAAGTAGATGAAGCAGGCAGAGCTAGTGTGCTGGAGCCTAAGCAGGAGATTGGAAGCAGCTGAGGAAGGGGCGGGGCAAGTGAGGCAACCAGACACTCAGCAAGACAGAGAGGGATCCCAACCACCTCAAACAAATCAGTCATTGATCTAATAGTAGCTGTTTTCTTTTGAGGCAGCATGTTGAGATCCAGCTATTTTGCTAACTTCAGATGAAACTGCATGTCTACAACAGACTGATGGAAGATGAGCTTACATGTCTACAATCACAGGAGTACACAAACAAGAAAGTTCTGTGTTTGGAAACATTCAGCTTCCAGTGTTGGATTTTCATTTTCCAAGTGAGCTTTTTTTATTTATTTTATTCAAATATAGGTTTATTCAATTATTATTTTTAGGAAAATCTCTTAAAATCTTTTTTTTTTTACAATTTGGAAAATAGTTTTTTCTTTCTGGTTATGGTTGGGACAATAAGAATGAAGGAGGTTCGAGTTAGGGAGAAAAAGAAATAAAGTGCCAGAGAGGGAAAATAGGAAAGACAAAGTAAAAGGATATGAAACTGAAATGAAGGGGGGGTGTAGTAAAAAACAAAACGGGGGAGGAACACAAGAAAAAGAATGATCAAGTAAAGAGGAAAGAAAAGAAAAAGAGAAGAGGATTTAGGAAGAAAGACATGTGGAGAAAAGTATACAGGGCTGAAAATAGACTCGTGTGGAAAGAAAAAAAGGAACAGATAAAGTAGAATGAGAGGACAGAAAAGTAAAGAGGGGATGCATTTAGAGGCTGGACCCCATGAGGAAGACGCTGAGCTGCTCTGCGTCTCCCTCTGCTGGACAAAAAAGTTGTTGTTGGAGATCAGTTAAACAATCATGACAATTCCTGTCACTCAGTCCACTGGCATGTCAAGTGTCTGATTTATCAACTACTTCCTTTCAGAGGGTGATTGGTTTGAGCTACGTTTACCCATCTGCATCCCATCCATGAGAGATGAAGCGCTGATCCAGGTAAGCGTCTGTGTTCTTCTTTTTAGTATTGTGTTGTGTAATCTCACAAGCAGGTTGCTAGGGGTTAAAATGGGGGGAAAAACCAGAGATGATCCTTTCAAATACTGTTTCAAAATGTTGGTTTTGCTGGAGACCATCCTCAGCACAGGTCAGGAGTGGAGTGCTGGGGGCTGACAGTGATTCCTTTAGAAGGTGTGTGTTTTAAGTGTGTAGGTGAGTGTGTTGAAGTGAATTTGTGTTTTGATTGTCTGTTTCTCTAAATGCAGAGGAAATGCCAATAAGACAGGCAGCAGTGTTTCTTTTGCCACTCTTTGGAGGACAGCAGAAAAACGGCTTGCACAGTGACAGCAGTAGGGAATCCTAACTTTCTGGGCAGATGTGCAGTGAAATGTGTAGCGGAAGCCGTCCAAAATGCTAATTCCCTAAATATAAAGTTAACAGCTTTCCCAAAAATCATTTACAATCACATGCCAAACATTTTTCAAAAGCTGCAACAAAAATGGAAAATAAATTACCATCTACGTGGATGAATGGAGGATGTTAAAATCAAGGTCTCATGAAACATCTAGTGAATTTGATATAGTGGTGTATCAACACGCTGCCTCGTGCTTTGTAACTTTGCTAGCATCGTTTATTAGCTTAGCTTAGCCAGTCTGGTGATGGAGTTCATTTTCCCATGAAAAGAATGAACTACATTTCATTCGGTGTTGTTTGCTGCAGAAAACCCAGAAAACCCCCTTTGTGATCAAATAAACACAGTTCTTAGAGTGCGGAGTGCCCCTTGATGATGAGGGGTAAACATTGTGGTTATGAAAGCTCTGGAGCCACTTTTGTTGACTGAAAAACCGAGAGTGACTCCTGGATGGGGTTTGCTTGGAAGAAGATATTTTTGCCTTCACTAAATGATCACAGAGATTCTGATTCCTTCTAAAAGCTGAGATGATTCTGTGGTCTTTCAACACCGTGGTCTCCTGAGCGAGAGTCTGAAAGTTCGCTCTGATGACCCTCAACAGCTTCAGGGAGAAGGGAGAATATGTGACAGTCACTGGCAGGATAGGTGAAAGATTGATGGGTCTGGTTTGAAGAAATGATTTAAAACACTGTCTTAAGAAGGAGCGAGAATACCCTCTAGTGGCCAGGGATGCAAACAATATTTTTGTGGATTGCCTGAAATCAGATGGTTGACTGCTGATTCTATGAAATCTTAAGATCTGAGTAATCCAGCAAAAGTATGTCTTGGATGAAAACTGGTTTTGTGTAGGAGAGCATGTGTGTCTGTGGGTTTGAAGAAAACTTTGATGTCCAATTGGTAAGTAATGTGGAAGTTATCTCCTTTAAATGTTGTCGTGTCCAAAAAGTCCACAGAAGTTTTGTGGCTGGTGGATTTTAGCTTAATAGATGGATTGTGGCTGTTGAGTGTCCTCAGAAACCTCTCAAAGTCTCGCTCAGAGTGAGTCCATACTCCCCAAATGTCATCCAGGTATCTGAAATAACACAGTGGTTTCAATGAACATTTTTGCAGGGCTGAAGTTTCCCATTCTGCCATAAAAATATTTGCATATGCTGGAGCAAATTTCTTACCCATTGCAGTGCCTTTGATTTGTAAGTAAAAATCATCATTAAACATGAAATCATTTCTTTTCAGGTTGATTTCTAACAGCTGCAGCAGCTCCTTGTCAGGCCTTCTGTGATCTGGATACTTGAAAAAACAGTTTCTGATGGACTGAATTCCCTCCTCTATGTCTATATTTGTGTAAAGACTATCAATGTCCATGGTGAATAAAATGGAATCCTGTGGAATGACAAGTTGTTTCACTACATCTCGCTGTCACAGTCAGAAACTATAGGTCTACCTGGGGGTTAGCTTAGAGTAATAGGTTTTATCATTCAACTGTCTGTAGCCCTCCTTTAAATAGTCTTTTTTTGTCCATGATGACCACTGCACTTCCCTTAGCAGCAGGGTTGATAACAATATTCATGTTGTTGCACAACTCTCTCAAAGCTTTCTCTTCATCCCTAGTTAGATTTGGCTGGGTATATGATATTTTAGAATGCCCCTCAAAAGGGTTGGGGGTTATTCATGGCTCGTATTGATGAGCTTGACATTAATACTGTTAATTTATTTTGAAGATTCTGCCGGTGTTTTATTTTGTAGATAGTCCCAGCTTCCTGTCCCTGCATGATCTGCTCTGTGTTGAATTGATGCGTGGCTCAGACGTCTGGTTGAAGTAAAAAGTGACATCGTGACTAATACAGCAACACCTTCTTCAAATAATTGGCTGTCATTTGTTCAGATTTTTCAGGAAACACAGAAAACTAAACAGTTATTTGAATATATGATAGTTACTAACAATTTGAATCAAAATAGCTATGATAACAGATGTCTGTTATCTGTTGACATACAAACAACTAAGTTACCCTAACATGGAGCATGGGAGAATGAAATGACTTAGGCACATTTTTGAATATGCCTTTGTGATTTAGGCACTCTTAAGCCTTCTATTGTATCAGGAATAAAACATTCCTAACAAACTAAGTGAGCATAATGCTTAGGAGGAATGTGCATTTCTTCACTTGTCTTTCCAGCTCTTCTTTGTAGGGTTCTTGTCTAATGCCTGTTAGTTGTAAAAAATTGTAAAAGAAGTGATGGGTTTCATTGACTGGAGGTTCTGGAACTTTCTTCTGGATTGTCAGAGCACATGGAAAGAATGTTTTCCATACCAATGACCCATTTGACATCTGTACCATTCATGACAGTTCTTTCTATACAGAGGCTTCTGAGAGGGACTGTCTGAGTGGACTTTGCCATCACTGCTAAACTGAAGAGCCTTCAAGTAATCCACAGTTGGATATCAAGCTTTCTTGCCTGTAGCCTGAAGACAGATCTATAAGTTTCAGGAACCCATTGTGCTCGAGCACTTTCACATGTTAAGAACCTTATACTTCATATAAATCTGAAGTATAATGATATTGACTGTTGGGGTGAAAATATCTAACTATTTTGTGTTCAATAGTATATGAATGCTGTCACACTTCAAAAAATTAGAAAAAATCAAAACATAAGAAAAGCAGTTTCACTTAAATAACACAATTTAGAATCCAAAAAAATCATTTGTAAGACCTGCAACAAGGTATTTCTCAGTTATTAGTACCCCATGTTTCCTTGCAAGCTCAGAGTTTGCATTCACCACACATGCATTGGGATTCTGATAACAGCAACCATCACTTCACACCATGGTCTGGTTGAGTTCTGGACAGCCTTTGATCAGACAGATGAGCAAACACCTCACTACACGTCACCTTGGATTTCACCTGCCCACAGCGGTCATCTCTCTCCGTCTGCGTCGGTTCTCCAAACGTGGTGTCGGTGTGGAGCTCAGGAATCTTCATCCACTGTGTCGGGCCTCCTCATCTTCCAGCACGGGTCAGGTGTTTGTGAGATCCCTCATCAATGCCAGATCTCTCACAAACAAAATATTAATCCTGAAGGACTTTTTCACTTCCCGGGAGCTGGATTTCAATTCAATTCAATTCAATTCAATTTTATTTGTATAGCCCAAAATCACAACAACAGTCGCCTCGATGGGCTTTGAAGTAAAACATGAACTCAAAAGGATCACGGATACAATGAGTTCAATAGGAAAATGCTAAAATGAACTAACAAACTGACTAAGCTATACTGGCATCCCTGCCCTTAGATCCCCCTTCTCTGTAAGGAAAAACTCCTTAAAAACCGGATTCCGGAAAAAACGAAGAAACCTCAGGGGTGCCCACATGAAGGAGGGATCCTCCCCCAGGACGGACAGGCGATTTACCAGAACTCTTAGAGAAGAATTAACTTATCTAACTCTACATCTACATATTTAAAGTCCAGCAGACGAGCTTCATCCAGCCGTGGTTGGGGGGACAGTCAAAGGCGCGAGTCGAGCCGGAGACAGGAACCACAGCCAGGTGTAGGAGCGGGAGCAAAGGTGAGGTAGACGGTCAGGAACTGGAGCACGAATAAGCCAGCTGGAGTCTGGAAGCACTCCCACTCCCCAGGAGGGGGGAGGAAAAGAGGGACAATACATGAATCGCACTGTACCAAACAGAGGCATGGAGAACTAAATGACAAATGATGAGCAAAAATAGGGAAGAGAGGAAGGGTAGAAGTAGAAGAGAAAAGAGGACAGAACCCCAGAGCACCATAGTTACCCCAGCTTCAACTTCTAGCAGTCTTTTAAAACAAATAGTTATTGTTATTAGGTTTAATTTAAACAATTAACATTAAGTTAAATAATCTATGAATGCTAACTAGTCTGACAATAATCCTGTCCAAAGAGGAATGTTTTCAGTCTAACTTTGAATGTAGAAACTGAATCTGCCTCTCTTCCATGAGCTGGGAGTTTATTCCATAAGACAGGGGCTTGGTGGCTAAACGCTCTACCTCCAACTGTACTTTGACTCATTCTAGGAACCACAAGCAGTCCTGCATTTAGTTAGTGAAGTGTTCTGATTGGATGGTAAGGGACTATGAGGTCATTAATGTAGGACAGGGCCATTCCATGTAAGGCCTTATAGGTTAACAGGAGGATCTGGAACTGGATTCTAGAATCAACTGGGATCCAGTGAAGGTAAACTAACACAGGAGTGATGTGATCTCTTCTGCTAGTTCCTGCTAACAATCTAGCTGCTGCGTTCTGAACAAGCTGGAGACTTCTTCAGGAACTCTTAGGACACGCTGCTAACAAGGAGTTACAGTAATCCAGCCTAGACGTAACAAATGCATGGATGAGTTTTTCAGCATCACTCTTAGAAAGTAGATTTCTGATCTCAGGTGAAAGTAGGCAGTTCTACATGCCTGAGATATGTGAGCCTTAAATGATAAATCCTGGTCAAATAAAACCCCAAGGTTTCTAACTGTGGAATTAGGAGCTATACTTACACCATCCCGGGAGACTATCTGATCAGACAGAGCATCTCTCAGGTTTTTAGGACCTAGTATAATAACCTCAGTTTTTTCTGGGTTCAAGAGGAGGTAATTGATTGTCATCCAGGTCTTGATGTCACTGATGCAGGCTTTTAGTTTCTGTATCTGGTCATTCTGGTCAGGTTTCATGGATAAATACAACTGAGTATCGTCGACATAACAATGAAAATTAATGCTGTGTTTCCTGATTATGTTCCCTAGGGGTAGCATATAAAGCATAAACAGGATGGGTCCTAAGACTGAGCCCTGTGGGACTCCATAGTTGACTCGAGTGCACTGAGAGGAATGTCCATTTACATTAACAAACTGATACCTATCTGACAGATAGGATTTAAACCACTGGAGAGCAGATCCTCTGATCCCTATGTCATGCTCTAATCTATGGAGTAAAATACTGTGGTCGATAGTGTCAAAAGCTGCACTGAGGTCTAACAGGACAATAATAGAAAGTAGTCCCTTTTCTGAGGCCAACAAGTGATTAGAGACTCTAACTAGTGCAGTTTCCGTACTGTGGTGGGGTCTAAACCCCGACTGAAAGTCTTCAAAGTGGCTGTTGTCCTGTAGGTGGCAGTAAAGCTGCTTAACTACAACTCTTTCTAGGATTTTAGAAATAAAGGGCAGGTTTGATATCGGTCTATAGTTGGCCAAGATGTTAGGATCCAAACTGGGCTTTTTCAGAAGAGGTTTAACAACTGCATATTTAAAAGACTGTGGCACGTAACCCGTTTCTAGAGAGGTATTTATCATTATTAATATGGAATCATTAATTAGGGGAAAAGTTTCTTTAAAAAGTCTAGTGGGAATTGGGTCTAACAGACACGTTGAGGATTTGGAGGACGTAATAATTGATGTTATTTCCGCTTGATCCACAATAGTGAAGCAGTCTAATGTTACAGAGGTTTCTATGGATGCCTCCACTTCTACCGCTTCAGCCTGCTCTGGGCTGATAGAAGGAATAACTTGATTTAACTTATGTCTAATATTTGAGATTTTACTATCGAAAAATGTAAGAAAATCATCAGAGCTGAGAGAAACAGGAACATGTGGTTCTACTGAGCTCTGACTGCCAGTTAATTTAGCAATAGTACTAAAAAGAAATCTGGGATTGTTTCCATTCTCTGATATTTAGGTTGAATAGTACTGGCTTCTAGCTCTACGCAGGGCTTTTTTTTTTATAATTTAATAGGCTATGTTTCCAGATATTCAGAGACTGCTCTGAACCGGAGCGGCGCCATTCTCTTTCCAACTTACGGGTTTCTTGTTTAAGAGAACGTGTTTCAGCGTTAAACCACGGTGCTACTCGGTTTTGTCTAACGAACTTAGGTTTCAGGGGGGCAACAACATAGAGTGTACTCCTGAGGGCTTGTAAGGCATCATTAACAAAGTGGTCATTTATACTAGGACTGATGCTATGGGAGGTGGACTCAGAGTATTTGCTCAGAATGTCACTAAGTACTGGCTGAACTGTGAGTTTAAACTCAGACACAGAACGGTCAGTTAAGGTTCTTCTAGGCTCTTTCTTATTCACTGGGGCAGTAGCATGTTCTAATGTAAGCTGGAAGGTAATCAGAAAGTGATCAGAAATGATGGGGTTAAGAGGAAGGACACTCAGCTGGCTGATCTCTATACCATGGGTTAAAACGAGGTCCAGGGTGTGCTTGTGACAGTGAGTGGGTTCATTTACATTTTGGGTGAAACCAGCATCATCTAATAAAGCTGCAAAAGCCTTTCCTAGACAGTCACTGGGGTCATCAACGTGAATATTAAAATCCCCTATTATTATCGTTTGATCAGAATCTAAGACAATAGTCGATAGGAAGTCGGAAAACTCAGTTAAAAATTCTGAATATGGGCCGGGGGGGCGATAAATAATTAAGAATAAAACAGGTTTTGGAGTCTTCCTGTTTGGGTGATTTATAGACAATATGATACTTTCAAATGAATTATAAGCATTTTTAACTTTAGGGCTGAGAAGTAAGCCAGACTGATATTACTGCCAAACCACCTCCTTTACCTGAAATTCTGGATTTCTGATAGTTAGCATAAGTGGGGGGGGTTGCTTCATTCAGTCTAACATAGTCATCCTGTTGGAGCCAAGTTTCTGTTAAGGCTAGTAAACTAAGGTTGTTATCAGTGATTAACTCATTGACTAAGAGGGACTTAGAGGAAATGGATCGAATGTTTAATAAACCGCATTTAATGACGTCATAATTGTGCTTGTGAGAACTGCTGTCTGTCACTTTAAGGTTTCTATGACGCGCTCCTTTTACTTGTCTTTCAGCACATAAGCTAAAGCTAGGACCTACTTGACTTTCCCTGCATGGGTTTTGCACCAGCACTAAGGGAGGCTCAGAGGAGCGTTTTCCACTGCTGATCTGCGCCCGGGTCTCGTCTCTGGATTGTCAGGTTGACAGACTAAGGCTAGCAGAAATGTTTCTAGAAAGAAGAGCGGCACCGTCCCGAGTGGGATGGACACCATCTCTCCTCATGAGACCGGGCTTCCCCCAAAACGCGCTCCAATTATCCACAAAACCAACGCCGTTTTCTGGGCACCATCTAGAAAGCCAGCGGTTGAATGATGAAAAGCGGCTGTACATTTCATCACTGACTAAGTTCGGCAGGGGACCAGAGAAAATTACAGTGTCGGACATCGTCTTAGCCAGTTTACACACCGAAGCTACGTTTAACTTAACCACCTCTGATTGTCTCTGTCGGGCATCATTACCGCCTGCGTGAATCACGACTCGACGGAACCTGGACTTACTCTGAGCTAACATCCTAAGGTTCCCCTCGATGTCACCAACTCTGGCCCCCGGATAACACCTGACTGTAGCCGCTGGGAGCTCCACGTTTCTAACTTCAGAAGAGCCTATAACCAGAGTTGAGGATTCAGCGGGTGTGTCACTGAGGGGGGAGAACCTCTTACTAACGTGGAGTCTCGGGTGCTCTAAGTCTTTGCATTTAGCACTATGTTTCCTCCCAGCCGGTACAAACCCCTGACTGTCTCCCGGCTGCTGGGAAGGCGCTGGGGTGCTAACTAAATTAGCCCTGGTAGCGCGACCCGCGCTACGAGTAACGACCTGGCTAGCCGGTTTAGCTTCCACTGTGCGGAGCCGCGCTTCTAACTGCTCTAGCCTGGCCTCCAAGTCTAACACAAGACTACACTTAACACATCTACCGCTATCTTCACTAAAGGAGGCAGGATCCTCACTAAACATATGGCACATGGAGCAGGAAAGAGAGGGGGGAAAGGTGGAAGGAGTGGTGGCCATGCTAGGTTCTAAGCTAAGGCTAGCGGTGTTTAGGTAAAGAGAAGTGGTTTATTTAGCAAAATGAGAAAGTGAACAGGAAGCGATTTAACAGTAGTGTATTCGCTACTAAAAGGTGCGAGATGTGAATATTAACCCAGATAACCCTTAGAGTAAGCAATAGTAGTCAGGCTAATGCCAAACAAGAGGACAGCAGTCAAACACGACTAGTACTTGGGAAGGCTCACCCGGAAATGACGTGCGTCAGGTGTGCAGTCATGTTCCTGACGGAGACGTGGCTTCAGGCTGGAGACTTCATGCCCTTCTCCGAACTTCTCCCTCCTGGTTGCAGAATCCTCAGTTCTCCTGGAGTTGTAGGTAGAGGTGGAGGAGTTGCCGTGGTTATCTGATCACACTTCTCTTGTCGGCAGCTGCCAGCTGATAGTTTCTCCAGCTTTGATGGTTCAGCTCGTGGAAATTAAAGGTGACTCTGACTCTCCGGTTGCCTGCGTGCTGATCTGCAGGCCGCCCGGGTTCAACAAGGACTTCCTTCAGGACTTTGCCACATTATTGTCCAAGATCATTTTAAAGTATGACCGGATTTTAGTTGTTGGAGATTTTAATGTGTTGTGAGACCAAGCCGCTAACAAAAGATTTTCTGGACTTGATCAACTCTTTCAACCTGCAGCAGTTGGCGAGGAGCTCCACACACGAAAAAGGACACATCTGCGGGATCTGGTTTGAACTCTGGGTTTACATGGAGATTTCAAGGGGATTGCTGATGCCTGTTTTTCGGATCATCTGCCCGTATTATTTGAATTTGAGCTTTTAACGCTACCGCCTGACTCGTGCGCCCCCGTCGCCTGATCGTGAACGCGCAGACGGCGCTGCAGTTTTCAGCGGCTTGCTCAGCCTCTGAGCTTTCCTCCGTGGAGTGGACGCCCATAATGGAAACGTTGATGAGCTCCAAGCTCAGCGCCGTCATGTTTCTACTTTCTCCTTGTACCCGCGACTCCGCGCGCATGGCTATGCGACTCCACGGCTACCTGCTTCAATAAATCTTCGAATAAACGTTCAACTGTGACGGCAAGTCTCTCAGTCATTTTGAATTAAAATAATGACAATTAAAACAGAGTGAACCACGAATGCATTTCTGACGAAAAAGAGTCCGTTTTCCCTGAATTTTAATGAGAAATAGTCTCTTCGTCAGACGTCAGTGACAGTCTTCACGCTGTGACAGCTGACGTGGATCGACGGGGTGAACGCGCTGGAGTGCCGCAGCGCAGCTCTTTTCAAGTTTCAGCTGAGTGAAATGAAGTGAAATGAATGTGTACGCCCTTTGGCCTGAGGGATTCTTGGTTAGGCGGTATTGAGAGCCGCGAAAGACCGCTGTAGTGGACTGAGCACTTCGCTTGATTCGGTGGGCAGTGTTGCTGTCCAAGGTCCTTAAGACGCTATGGCAATACGTGTTGATCATACAACTGCCGTGGCCTGCGCTTTGGTCAGAGCGCAGCGGAAAAAGCTCGCCGCAGAGTTGTAGACAAACTACTGGAAACTTGTGTGACATTTGGTGTCTTCAAGAGACATTTATTTCTAAACAGGACCTGGAAAAAGGTAACATCCTGAACTTCTATGGCGCTGGGGAGTCTACCACCGACCTCAGCACATCATTAGTTAGGGAGAGGAAACCAGGGTGTGTGGCTAATCTGTGGAGGAAACAGCTTGACCCACTGATTAAAGTGATCAGACATTGTGAAGGCTGGTGTATTGCAATACACTTTACTTACTACAACAAAGAATCCATCCTTATCAATACACACACACACACACACACACACACACACACACACACACACACACACACACACACACACACACACACACACACACCTACACACACACACACAACTCTGCTGCAGAACACTGGCAAATGTGGAGGGAAGGTGGGGTTCAGTGTCTTGCCCTAGGACACTTCGACACATGGGCAGGCAAGGCAGGAATTTAACCTGCAATATTCTGATGGGGGGTCGACCGCCCTACCACTGCACCACGGCCAGCCCACACCTTTTACTATGCCACAATGTCACGAGTAACTGCATTGAAACATCCCTCTCTCTTCTTTCCAGTCCAACAAAAAATAGATACAACTATAATCAATGTAAAATTTAGCCTCAACTACAAAAGGGGTTTATTCAATTATACACCGCTGCTTCATTAGCCCTGTTGTGAAGGCTCAGTTGTTGGACAGGACAGTTAAAAAAAAAATTCTGGACACTTCTTCACAGTACTTTATAGGTAGTTACTGTTTACCTACCAACTTGTTACACATGGTAAATAATACCATGACACATACAATGAGTTAACTTGTAAATTCAAGGTACTTCTTTTGTACTGACCCTGTTCATACATGGTGTACCACAAAAGACAAACTAACACAAGATGTAAATACGCAGTAGGTACTATGTAAAAGCCCAGTGTATACAGCATAAATATCCAGTAGGTATCTCATAAGTATGAACCAAAATATACCACATAAATACACAAATACCATATAAGTACCCAGTAGGTACCTAAAAAGTACCATGTAAATACCACTTAAAACCCTGTAAGTACTGTACTGTATAAGTACAAATATGATGATGATTAAGTGTACTTATTATGCCGTTATTTACATGCAGTATGTACGTAGCTAAATATATGAATATGTATCTTCTTTGACTTTTAGTGTATATTATATTGGTGTATATTATTTAGTCAATATATATAAATTGCTTATCTTCAAGTAAGCAAACAGAGGCACAACAGCTATGTTATTCAGGCGTTTTGTTGAACAGCCTCTTTCCTAGTAATACACGGTGCATGGCTAACTCTTCTCAGATTTTATATTTTCACTGCAGTTTTGTCTCCTTTTATGCTTAACAATATACCAGCAGAAAATCAGTTTGAATAGATTTAAAAATGTAAAATTTGTTTTTAAAGAGATTTCCAATAAAAAAAGAATGATAAAGGGAAAATAAAGAAGTGTCGAGGCAAAAAAAAAAAAGGCTAACTCATCAACTTCCTAGCTCCATGCAGTCCCCTAACATGTGACCAAAAGCCTTGCAGACTGGGTAATGCAGGTAAAATAACTTTAAAACCCAACACCCGCCCACAGAGCTAAATAAAAAAGAGAATAGAGAGCAGAAAATCTCACTTCTGGATTTACTTTGAACCAAATCAGTAAAATGTATTTCTGTGGCATTGAGGACCAGGAAACCATGATTACTGTAATAGGGCGGCAGTGGCTCAGGTGGTTCAGCAGGTTGTCAACGATTGAAGCGTCGGCGGTTCGATCCCCGCTCCCCCCAGCCAACCGTTGTTGTGTCCTTGGGCACTTCACCCTCCCTGCCTCCAGTGTGGCTCCACCGGTGTGTGAATGTGCATGAATGATCTCGGTGATGATAGGCGCGAACTGGCTGCCACGCCTCTGTCAGTCTGCCCCAGGACAGCTGTGGCTACAACAGTAGCTACCATCACCAAGAATGAATGAGGACTGAATGAATAATGGACACAATGTAAGCAGTGGCGGTTCTACACTAACTTACTCCCTGGGCCAGTAACCCCACCAGTGCCCCCCCCCCCCCCCCCCCCGCACACATACAAAATTTGACAACATCCTGTTGTGTCCCCTATCTTCTATTTAGCCATTTTACACAAAAAATGCATGAATTTTCTAGACTCGTGTTACAGGGGGGTCAAACTCAGTCACACAGGGGGCCTAAATGAAAAACACGCTTTAGGTTTTGGGTGAAAGAAGATAAACATTAACTGAACACACTAAAGCTAAACTTTTAAACCTTTTAAACTGAACTTTTTGAACATAAATATGAATAAAAACAGGAACATTAATCCAGAGTAACTCAAGTTAAACCTTAAATAACTTAGAATATTTTACTCTCCATAGAAATATATTCTGTCAAAATTATACAAATATGAAGATGCTGCAGAACAGAACAAAGAAACCTGGAAATAATAACAAAGAGAAATAAATCAAATAATTCAGTTTTCTTTGGTCTTTTATCATTTTTTTTAGAGCTGGACTCCAGCTTCATTTTTAGCAATAATTTCTTAATGTGTGACGTCCTGTGTGTGTCTTTGTAAAACATATCAAAGTGATTAGATCTAAAACAAAACTTATTAGGAATATTATTTTTAGGTCTTATAAAACATTAAAGACTAAATCATAGAACTCATCAGTGGGATTACTCTAAAAATATTTGGCATTTCCCTAAATTTGTGCAACACCAACAGCAGAAATCCTCCAAAAAACCTCCATCCATAAAAAATGGTCTGCGCCCACCACCCCTCCACTTCCCTCTGACACACGCGGCTCCTTCTCTGTGACGGGAGGGGCAGGGTTAGGGTATGCCCTAACCCTAACCCTAACTCAAAAAATTGGGTAACTGGACACAAAAAGGGTTTGAAGCTGTGCATGAACAGTTTTCTGTTACATCTAATAAGGCATTCCAGAACAGCTCCAGAACAGCTCTCGACATGCTGATGGCTGAAAAGGGTGGCGTGTCCACCATGTTCAGTGAACAGTGTTGCACGTTCATTCCTAACAACACCGCTGCAGACAGCAGTCTGACCAAGGCCATAGAGGGCCTTCGCACTCTCAATGGTAAGATGAAGGACCATTCCGGTGTTGATGCCACCATGTGGGATTCCTGGCTGGGTGGGTTTGGGAAGTACCGCTTACTGGTAGCTTCTGCTTTGGTGTCCATAGCTATATTTATGGCCATCTTGACCTTGTGTGGATGCTGTTGTCTTCCTTGCCTGCGTTTTTTGTGCAATCGTCTCATCTCCACAGCTATTACACCTGAAGAGACCCAGCTGCGGCCCCTCTGTGTAAGTGTCTCCAACACACACCCTCCACGTGTAAATGTGTTTGTGCTCGTAAACATGATCTTAAAGCTGGAAATCTTCGTGAAGTGGCTGACTAAGAGTGATGTGAGGTTTGCACAAATATGTGATATACAGAGGGGATTTATGTTGGAATAATGTATATAAGTTTTGAACTCATATTTGTGTTTGTTTGCAGAAGTGTCTGTGTCCAAATCTGTTTCTCAAGGAGGTGGAGGTGAAACCCTTGGGAGAAGGCGATGATCTTTTCGTTTCTCTCCTGCATTCTCCTGGGAACCTGTGTTAGTTGTGTCTAGAACAGTGTTTTTCAACCAGTGTGCCAGTGTGCCGTGGGAAATTGCCCTCATTAACTGATCTAAAAACATTTCCCATCTCCAGGATATCAGCTCTGTGTTCATCCAAACAGGCCCTGATAAAACACTGAGTAGTTAGGAATATAAAAGATAATAATATACTTTTTTCTTTGTGTTTATTTGATTCTATTAAAGACATTTTGATAAGAATGACGGTACCACGATTTAGCTGCAATTAAAGGGCTGCACGGTGGCGCAGTGGTTAGCGCTCTTGCCTCACAACAAGAAGGCCCCCAGTTTAAGTCCCGGCTGCAGGACATGAAAAACACAACATTAATGCGGGACCTTTCTGTGTGGAGTTTGCATGTTCTCCCCGTGCATGCGTGGGTTTTCTCCGGGATCTCCGGCTTCCTCCCACCGTCCAAAAACATGCTTCATAGGTTAATTGGCAACTATAAATTGTCCCTAGGTGTGAATGTGAGAGTGTACGGGTGTGTGATTGTGGACATTCTACCCTGCGACAGACTGGCGACCTGTCCAGGGCGTCTCCTGCCTACACCCAAGTGGCCGGGATAGGCTCCTGCAGCCTCGTGGCCCCGAAAGGGAATAAACGGTATGGAAAAATGAACGATAAAGCCATTTTCTGAAAAGTCCCGCCCCTTTAACTGTCTCCGCCAATCATTCTTGAAGGCTTAATAACATGTCATCAGTCTGACCAATCAGATGTGGTTAAAATCTTCACTTCCTTGTTCCAATTTAGCTCATAAAGTCTCTCAGTTCTAACAAAAATACCAGCTAAAGCTCGTCTTTAGCGGTGTAGCTTCCACAGAATCCGGTATCAGACCGTGGAAAAAGTGAACAAAACAATGAAGCTCAGAGACACTAGTCTTTCTGCCCTTTTGCGGCAGTTTTCACACTACATCTCCCATGATGCATTGGGTTAAAGCGACAGCACCTCAGTGCACAATGAGTCGTCCTTGTTAAACATTTTGAAACCACAACGAATACACATCAAACAGTTTTTCAATTTTCTAACTTAACTTTTATTTCATCTTTTAGAAAAAAAAACCAGCTGCAACTTCCTGCTTTTTCTGCCACAATTATCACTAAAATGCACGTGAGATTGCGGGGGGGGGGGGGTCGATCAATACAGACTATGAGTCTCTACCTTTTTTTTTTTGGATGATGGTGTGCCGCGGGATTTTTGTCAAGGTTAAAGTGTGCCATGGCTCAAAAAGGTTGAAAAACACTGGTCTAGAATAAACTGAATGACGTTCTGTGTTAGTTTACCCGTATGAAAAGGTTTTGCAGGTCCAAAGATGATGTGGGAGTTCTGCAGAAGATAGACATGTCGTAATGTTTGTTTTATAATCCTGCTGCAGCTGTGCCTTCTTGTTCCCCCTCCTTAGAGCTCAGCGCATATGTAAATTAGGGAATCCAGACAAAGTTAATAAAAGGGGAGGTGACAGACATATTGCGGCAGAGCGGAGAGAGATTGTTACTGGGCATTATTCTCTGTTCGTTCTCCTCGTAAAAAGGTACCTTTGTCTCTTGTCTTTCTTTCCTTCATGTTGTTTGTTATTCTGATGTTGGAGGTTGTTTTAACCCAACACTTTGACAGAGAAATGGAGACAGAGCAGCATTTAGCTTTATTCTTTACACTGTGTGGACAGCTGAGGCAGTTCCTCATCTGTCATCAAAAGATGTACATCAAGATGTATATTGGTAATGTATTATATTATAGTATTTTAATACTGTACTATACTATTAATGTAATATAGTAAAATATAATATAAATATGTGTCCACCAATCTGGTCTGTAAATGCATTTCAGACCTATGATTCTAATCACTGCAATCATTATTTTTTAGCCAAAATCTCTGTATTTTTACATTTTTTCTGTTCTATTACAGTGCAGGCTCCGAGCTGAAACAGCAGCGAGCTCTGTCTCACGACGGCGCACTCAAGCAAACTAAGTTGATCGAGTGCCTTTAGGTTTTTTATAGATGTAATGCTTTACTAACATTTTTTTGTATATTGTCATTACATGTTCTACCTTTCTATTTAATGTCTAATTTCTTTCACAGTTGTCTGTAGTTTATTTAGTGTTCAGATGTGACATGAAGCCACACTGAAGGTAAGACAAGTAGTAACTCCATCTCTCCATCTCAATGTAGAGGACGCCCGTGAGCTCATGTTTGTTCTTCAGTTGTTGCTAATAAAGTTCAATCGGAGTCCTTTACTTTAATTTTAGCTCTGCTAAATTGCAAAAATGTTGGTTGAAATGCCATAAAATGTCTTACAGTTGAACTTTCAATCAAAATATAGAGTAACAAATAATGGACGACCAATGTTGGACCAGCACATCTTTATGGAGACTTCTAAAAGTAAAGGAAGATGAGGAGGACTTTTATGCTAAAATCACTGAAATTTTTGTCCAGAAGGAAAAACGCATGGACTTCATGTATAAGTAAAGGTTAAATCAGTGTGTGTGTGTGAGAATGTGTATCTCTGTGGTGCTCTGTCTATGTTCGAGTCTGACTGTAGGATCTAAATTGATGTTTTTTTTAGAAACGCTATACATTTTAAATTCTTCCTCGGCTCAGTCTGAACCATTTTTATTAAAAGAAGCTAATATTTGAGAGACAAAACACAATTAGGATTTGGCTAATTCATTTGGTTTGCATGTTTGTAAATCAGACTCTGAAAGAGTCAGTGCCTTACTAGCCACCAACCTCACCGCACATCAATGCAACAGATGTCTCTAGAACATCAGAACCTTCTGTGGATGTTGTCTAAATAATCTGATCTTTTACAGACAGCTGTGGTCCTGTTCACCTTCTGGCCTCTGCTGGATCCTGTCCCCAAGCACTGACAGCCAACAAGTTGGGGTCTGAAGTCAGACATCTGTAACAATAAAAATACAGTGAGGATGAAACTCCAATTAATTCAGTAAATTGTGAATTTACAACATTGAAAACTATAGTTAAAAGAGACGAGCTTTAAACCTAAACAACAGTTTCAGAAAAAACTGAATTATGAGGAGTTCCATCATTGTGTTAACTGGATCAGGGCTTATGAAGGAGGAAAATTCAGACGGGCTGACATCATTTAGTGGTTCTTACTGGTTTGTAAAAAGTCATTACATAACAACTACAATGCTAACTAAAATCAAGGTGTTTGCTTGTTAACATGGTCCTACACCAGCTTACATTCTGATTTAAAAAGTTCATTTTTAGACATAATAAATGTTATTTAAATCTATTTAACTAACTCAGTGGCCTTGTGGAAGAGTGTCCACCCTGTGATTGGAAGGTCGTGAGTTCAAAGCCAGGCCGAGTCATACCAAAAACTAAAACCCAGTGCCTCCCCGCTTGACACTCACCATTAAGGTTGTGGATTGGGGGGTTAAACCACCAAATGGTTCCTGAGCGTGGCTGTGTCTGCAGCTCACCACTCCCCCAGGGGAGGGGTAAAATGCAGAGAACAAATTTCACTCACCTAGTTGTGTGACAGCAATTTTTTTAATACAAAATCCGTAGACAATTGCAGATATTCTACTGTTCAGGAAGGCTTTTTCCTACATAATTTGTACATTACCAATGTGACAAAATGTGTGCATGACACATTTCTACAAAATGTGATAAGTGTGTAGTTATTAATTCTGTGAAGTAAGTTCTAATTATGGGAGTTTTCTTAGAGAATAGGCTCTGATATCTTAGCTCACTGTCACAATCTTGGCTCCCTACAGTAAAAATAAATTGGGCCCACTTATCTAGGAGACCTAGTTTTTTATTTAAACAAATCATTTAAACTCATGTAGAAAAATTAAAACAGCTGAAGTATAAAAAAACAACTCTAACCAGATGCCAACCCCATAAACAGCAAGTGGGGGCTTGGCCACAAGTTTTTAACTCAATAAAGAAATGAAACCTGTTGTGTCTTTTGTTTTACAACTAAATAACCTCAGCTGTAAAAGAAAATGTGACAATAGGGGAAACTACCTTGTAACACTCACTAAAAAAAGCTTGGGGTTATTTTGTTGCTTTTATTATTTATTAACAACAATATAAAATTATGTATGAATGCTGTTCCCCACAGTCCGGTGAAACAGTACAAACAATCCTGAATTTGTGTGAACAGACGGTCAGACCATGCATTCAATAAAAAAATAAAAAACAAGGGGGTTGGGAGTGACGGGGGAACTAAAATTATAGCGGTTGCAAATAAACGATCATCCGGCAGTCTTTTCCTCACCATGCGTCAAAGGTAAATTCTTGTTGATCGCATGCAGCAACATTTGTTAACAGAACTCTGCTACTTATTCTACGGCTGTTTGGACGTCTTGGTCAACTTTGGGTCTTTTTTCTGCTAAGTGCAAGAATTTGTTTCGACTGCGGTGAGCAGCTATCGCTCTTCCGTTGCTATCGCTTTTGTAACATGCAAAGATGTGACGCAGTTGTAATGTATGGTGCTGGGTTAACTCCGACCACCAGGTGGAGTCTCTCAGTATGGTTCATGTGTTGCATGTTCGTAGAAGAACGAACTTGTCGGAATAAAGAGTGACACGGTTCTAGACGAACTGGCCTCCACGTGTTTGTATATCAGGTCCAGCATCATTACAATAGTCTATCCCTTCCGGTTCAATTTCTTAAGTTGTCTTGTAAACAATAAAAATAACTAGGCATTTGACGCCACCTTGTGGTTACTCATGGAAGATTTTCTAATTGTAACTGTTCTCATTGTATCTCCGGAACGGTGAGCCTTAGAGACAACATCTTATTTCTTGCCCTGAAGAAATAAAAAGCTTGAAAAATAAAAAGCTTCTTGCTCACATTTGAAGTCATTTAAAAAAGTTCCACCTACTGAGGAGGGGCACATGGGCCACCCGCCACCACCTGGGGGCGGCGCTAATTATGGGGGATCAGAAGGACTGAAGTTCATCAGTATTATGTTCTTTGTTGGTTAACGTTAACTCTATACTGATGTGGTCCAAAAGGAGAATTGATTAATATTGATGCTGTTTTTCCAGTTTACTAAGATTGACTAACTTTACTAACTCTACTCTGCTGCTCACCTGCTGCTCCTCTGGAATGACAAGACTCCTTAAGTTACTTGAAAGTAGTTGACTAAAAATAAAGACAAACTTAAACTAATATTTTATGACTTTGTCATTTTGGAAAAGAGACTTTTCCAAGTCATTGATGAAAATCTGGCTTTAGATGTAAGAATTTATCTTGTTTGACTTGAAATTGACTTCTGGGATTTTGTTGCTTAAAAAATCCAAATGATTTTTTTAACCGAAATTTCAAAAACTTCTCATTCCATTTCAGGTACAGTAGATGGATTACCTAAAAAAATATTAATATGAATAATTAATTAATAATCTAAACATCCATATTTTCAGTATAAAATCGAAAATCTTTCCAGCTCAACATCAAAGCAGTTCAGACTTGAAGAAACATCGTATTATTATTATTATTATTATTATTATTATTATTATTACTGTTGAAACAGTAAACAGTTCACAAAACCTGGCCTTCCATTCTTCCTTCCATCTTGATTTACTGAACATCTGCAGAATCCAATTCAAAAATATAGGACCTTCCATTCTATTGGATCAGATCTGCTGCATTAGTGCGTCACCATCTGAACTTCACAGGGATTGGACGCGCTGGTCACATGCTCTCCACACCTGCGGCTGAGGGCGTAAAAGGGCAATCAGAACCAGGTGTTCTTGATTGGTTGAGGTCTTTAGGATGCAGCGGAGGCTGAGCTTCAGGTCAGTTGTTGCTCATTCTACAGGTTTGTTGAAGATTCTGCTTTTACACCAAATGTGATGTTTTATGGAGATGTTCTCCTGTTGGAGAACTTTAGAGGTTCCTTCTTGCTTTTTTCCCCAGAATTCCTTGCTGGAAACACGGTGACTGTCCAGGAGAAGTGGTCCTGAAGCCCACAAAGCCCAGAACAAAGAGGTAACTATGAAAACACTGTCCAGTAAGATGGAGGCTTTGGAGGTGCAGCTCTGTTACTGACAGATGAGTTTTGGGGTTTTTAGGACACGTTTTTCTCCCCCCAAAGACCTCATGTGAGGCTGTTCTTCCAGCAACATGGTGGTGGCGCCATAAGCTCTGTCTTTATCCTCTGCCCTCTTTAGAATCGACATCTGAAATACTTTTTCTTTTTCTTTTCAGGAAGATCTCCAACCTGTGAGTCCGTCATTTCTTTGGCCGCCGTGCCGATCATTGTCTTTTCCTCTTTTTCTGAGCTGGCCTTGAAGGCGTCTTCATTGGTCTAGTGTTTAGTGGAACACTCTGCCTGGTGTGTTGGTCACAGGGAAGATGGATGCAGCAACTCTTCCTCCTGCAGGTCTTCAGGTGGTCTTCCTCTCTGACCTCCTTTCATGGAGTTCCTCAATAAAAACGGATCACTGTTGACTAAAGTAGAATCAGTTCAGGAATAGAAAGTATGTCTCACTTCAGGATTCATTGACCAATCTCTAGATTTTAGTCTTCAGACGCTGATAGTTTTGTTCGCTCATTTGAGGTTTTCTGCCATCTTGAACATTTCATTTGAGACACAATGTTGTGTGAATAACTAACCCCACATTTCATTGTGTGGGGCACTTTATTGTGTGGGGCAATTCATTGAACATTTTATTGTGAAGGGGCATTTTCCTTATTCAAATTTTGATTGTCTGGGGCTTTTGATTGCGTTGGGGCATTTTGATTGCCTTGAACATTCTATTATGTGGGGCAGTTTATTGCTTTGAACATGCTACTGTGTAGGGCATTTTATTGTCTGGGGCAATTCATTGAACATTTTATTGTGAGGGGCTTTTCCTTATTCAAATTTTGATTGTCTGGGGCTTTTAATTGCGTTGGGGCATTTTGGATGCGTTGGGGTATTTTGATTGCCTTGAACATTCTATTGTGTGGGGCATTTTATTGTGAAGGGCATTTTCCTTTTATTCAAATTTTGATTGTCTGAGGCTTTTGATTGCGTTGGGGCATTTTGATTGCCTTGAACATTCTATTGTGTGGGGCAGTTCAATGCTTTGAACATGCTATGGTGTGGGGCATTTTATTGTCTGGCACATTGTTCATTGAACATTTTATTGTGTGGGGCATTTTCCTTATTCAAATTTTGAGTGTCTGGGGCTTTTAATTGCGTTGCGGCATTTTGGATGCATTGGGGTATATTGATTGCCTTGAACATTCTATAGTGTGGGGCATTTTATTGTGTGGGGCATTTTATTGTCTGGGGCAATTAATTGCATTGAACGTTTTGTGTGGGGCATTTTCCTTATTGAAATTTTGATTGCGTTGGGGCATTTTGATTGCGTTGGGGCATTTTGATTGCCTTGAACAATCTATTGTGTGGGGCATTTTATTGTCTGCGGCAATTCCTTGCTTTGAACATGCTATTGTGCGGGGCATTTTATTGTCTGGGGCAATTCATTGAACATTTTATTGTGAGGGGCATTTTCCTTTTATTGAAATTTTGATTGTCTGGGGCTTTTGATTGCGTTGGGGCATTTTGATTGCTTTGGGGCATTTTGATTGCCTTGAGCATTCTATAGTGTGGGGCATTTTATTGTGTGGGGCAATTCATTGCTTTGAACATGCTATTGTGTGGGGCATTTTATTGTTTGGGGCATTTTATTGTCTGGGGCAATTCATTGCATTGAACGTTTTGTGTGGGGCATTTTCCTTATTGAAATTTTGATTGCTTTGGGGCATTTTGATTGCGTTGGGGCATTTTGATTGCCTTGAACAATCTATTGTGTGGGGCATTTTATTGTCTGCGGCAATTCCTTGCTTTGAACATGCTGTTGTGTGGGGCATTTTTTTTGTCTGGGGCAATTCTTTGCATTAAACGTTTTATTGTATGGGGTATTTTCCTTATTGAAATTTTGATTGTCTGGGGCTTTTGATTGCGTTTGGGCATTTTGATTGACCATTTTATTGTGTGGGTCATTTTCTTGTCTGGGGCATTTTATTGTGAGGGGCAATTCATTGCACTGAAGATTTAATTGTGTGGGGCATTTTGGTTGTGTTGGGGCATTTGAATGGCTGCCGTGTCGCCGCTCTGTGACCTTCTGTTCTTTCCTCTCCTCGGTGCTGTGATTCTTTCCTCTCCAGTCGCCGTGGCCGTCTTTATTTTCTGTTCTATGCCTTCACCTTTTTCTTGTCTGGGATGTTTTTGACAATAGTGACTCGTTTTCATGATGGGGCATCTTTTCCTCGTTCCTGATCTGTGGTGAAGTTGCCTCCTGGCTGGTTCTGCTCAGCTAAGGTTGAGCATCAGGCTCTTGTTTCTGTAGTTCTTGGAGCTTTAATGTTTGGAAGAGTTCAGTTTGGTCCGGATTTGAGGAAAGTGTTGCTCTTGAATGACTGAATTCCTGGAGGTTGGTAGTTTGAAGGCTGTTTGCTGACTGGCAGCAGAGGTTGCGGTTCTGCTGGATCTGATTCAGTGAAGGTCTGCTTTGGAGGTTCAAACTGAATCTTTCCTGAGTCTTCCTCTTCTACTGTGGTTGGATGGGGTTGTGTATTTATTTCAGGTAGACCTACTGTAACAATTCACTAGGATAGCTAGTCCTGTTACAAAAAAATAAACACACGAAAAGGGGTCAAACACAAAAGAGCGTCTTAATGCGTAGAAATAATTTGCAGATAACAACAGAGAATTTCAAACACAACCCGTGCATAAATCCACCCCCTAAATTAAAGCAGAGTTCAAACAAAATGATCATTCATAGTTCAGTTCGGAAAACAAACATTCAAATGATGAGGCATGCTCAGCCTTAAGTCTGTTATAGAGTTCAATTCCTCCGGAAAGTCAGTAATTCAAAAAAACGGAGGAGAGTCAAAAAAGAAAAGAAAAACCAGCCTAAAGCGATCGCTATTTTCTGGTATACCAGTAACTAAAAAAAAAATGCGGTTCGATCTCACCAGCGTTACTCCGGGATCACTGACGTGGCCTCTCGCAGCAAACTCTCCTGCTCCCGATCACGAAGCACATCTGCTGTGGGAATCGCGCCTCCCGGTAAAGCTTCCTCCGTTAATCCAACGATCCGGCTCCGGTGGGTTTCGTTCTTTTTCCGTTAAAGCTTCCAGCATCCGAAAAAGTAAGAGAATTGACTCCCAACATCCACCTGTGGAGCTGTCATTCGCGGCCTGCAGGTGACAGGGGGAATCCTCGCGCCACACCCCTCACCGGCGTTTACGAGGAAGTCAGCCGGCCGCGCTGTCTCGTCATCACCCCCTTATATAGTTTTTTCACGAAGTTCACCAATTATTTAGTTTTGATTCTTTTCTGTTTACAGAGTAATTTACATGAAAAAAAAACAGGCATCCCTTTTTCCCCACAGCAGGAATACTTATATACATTTTATACAAAACATAAATTCCTGACGGTACCATGTCAAAAGAATTTTCTTTACTATGCTTTGCACACATCAGCATAATGTGACATTGTCACAGTCCCCCCCCCCCCCAGCCAGCGGCATGGAAGGTTTACCTTTGAAATAGGGTTTCATGTTGACCACATTAACACTGTCACTTTTCTTAGTTTCTTCCCACTGTATTTGATAATTAAGGGGCCCTAATCTTCTCACCACTTGTGCTGGTCCCGTCCACTTGGGCGCAAACTTGGCTGAGAAGCTAGTAGCTGCATCAGAAAGAGGATGAGCGCGAATCCAGACCTCGTCGCCCGGCTGGAACTGCGCATCTCTCCGCCGGGTATTGTAGTAACGGGCTTGTCTAGACTGACACTTATTCACTCTCTGTTTGACTTGATTTATGAGGGTCTGTTGTCTTTCCACAAGAGTGTAGGCTGGGCTATTTGGCAAAGGCGGCGATGATATCATTCGCTCCAAAGGACCTTTAAGCACTCTCCCTAAGGTTAGCTCAGCAGGAGATTTTCCAGTTGTTTCTTGATATGCTGAGTTTATGGCGTATCTGAATTCTTTGACCCATTGGTCCCAAGTGTTGTGTTGATTCCCTACATATGAGGCAATCATAGTTTTTATTGTTCTGTTTGATCGTTCTGTTAGGTTTGCTTGGGGGTGATAACTAGTGGTAAACTTGTGATTTACCCCCCAGCACCCACAAAAGTTCTTCATCTCTCGGCCTGTAAACTGAGGGCCTCTATCAGAAACGAGCTCCTTTGGAACCCCATAACGTGTGAAGATTTCATCCTTGAGAATGGCAACAACTCGATGGGTTTTACTATCTTTTAAAGGAAAAAGCTCAACCCATTTTGAGAAATAGTCTATGACTACCAGCAAAAATATGTTGCCTTTCTTGCTTCGAGGGAATGGGCCCATAAAATCTATGCCCACTTTTTCCCATGGTTCCTCGCTTGTTGTTGATTGCAACAAACCGGCCATCTTCTTGTTGTCTGGCTTGTATGCTTGACAGACAGAACAACATTTGACATAAGTCCAGACATCCTTCCTGACTGTAGGCCACCATGCCACCTCTAACAACTTCAGAAGGGTCTTCAGGCGTCCCAAATGTCCACTCAGTGGGTTGTTGTGAAAATAGTCAAGGAATGTGTCTGTACGAGACCTTGGTATTACAAGCTGGTATTTATCACCTCCTTCTTTAACAGGAGTATGCCGATACAACAGCCCTTGGATAAACAGGAATTGGATTCCATCTAAGGTGCGTTTTTGTCCGGCTTGCGCCCCCAAAGACAGAACTTCTGGATCTTTTCCTTGTTCTTCTTTGATGTCCATCAAAGTAGTTGGCAAATCAGCTGAACAAGCAGAAACCTGTAGAGCCACAAAGGACTCATTTGGGGCAAGTGCAGTAACAGCCCTGGATAAAGCATCCGGCACAATATTATGTAGTCCTTTCCTGTATTTGACTTTGAATTGGAACTGTTGCAATCTCAAAGTCCATCGGGTCAGTCTTGAAGATGTCTTAGGGCAATTGAATGCCCAGGTCAACGCAGAATGGTCAGTAAAGATGACAAACTCCACTCCCTCCAAGTAATGTCTCCACTTTTCCACTGCCCAAACCACTGCAAGACATTCTTTCTCTGAAGTGGAGTAGTTACATTCTGCTCCCTTCAGACATCGGGATGCATAAGCAACCACCTTTTCCCCCTCCTCTGTCCTTTGGACCAACACTGCTCCAAGCCCCACCTCACTGGCATCAGTGTGAACTTCAAAAGGCAGTGAATGATCTGGATGTATTAGGACAGGAGCTTTTATTAATGCTTCTTTGAGGCGGGTAAAAGCTGATTGACATTCTTCAGACCACTCCCATTTCACGTTTTGTCTTTTTAGACGATGTAAGGGAGCTGCTATGTCGGCAAAGTGTGGAATGAATTTGTGGTACCATCCCACCACTCCAAGAAAACGCTGAAGAGCTTTAAGATTTGTGGGTACAGGATAGGCTGTTATTGCCTCTGTTTTTTCAGGATCCACATGAACCCCTTGTCCTGACACCACATGTCCAAGAAACTTTGTTTGTGTCTGGAAGAAAAGACATTTCTTCAGATTGAGGGTTAATTGAGCATGATCAAGTCTCTCAAACACATCATTGAGATCTTTTAGATGTTGCTGCGGATTGGGAGAAAAAACAATAACGTCATCTATGTAAACACAACAAGTCTTTCCTTTCAGTTCTCCGAGAACTTTTTCCATCAAGCGCTGAAAGGTTGCGCCAGCATTTTTTAATCCAAATGGCATGACCCGAAATTGATAAAGTCCCATAGGTGTAATGACAGCAGTTTTGGCTTTGTGTTCTTTACTCATTGCAACTTGCCAATACCCAGATTTCATATCTAGAGTACTGAAAACAGATGCACCATGCATGGATTCAAGTAACTCATGAATAATGGGCATTGGATAAGCATCAGGATGAGTTTTCTCGTTAAGTCTCCGGTAATCCACACAAAATCTGAGTGATCCATCCGGTTTGGGAACCAACACCACTGGAGCTCCCCATGAAGATTGAGATGGCTCGATTATTCCAGTCTTAAGCATCTGATCTATATGTTCAGCAATGATTTGCTGTTTTTGCGGTGACACCCTGTAGGCTTTGCAACGGATTGGAACTTCATCTGTAGTATGAATGCAATGTTTTTCTACAGTGGTTATCCTTGAACGCCCTGAGCATAAATAGGGCCAGGTCCTGAGTAAATCTATGACCTGTGATGGATGTTCCTTGAAGGCATCCTCATCTCCTAATGTAACGGAGAGATCAGGTGTGCTTGGGGCAAGAACAGCAAAATACAAGTTTGCCATAGAAAGGTCATTACCCAAACAGAAACGTTTCATTTCAGGATTCTCAAGAAACGTATGGTAGATGTAGCCTCTTGTTCCCTTTACCCCATATTTGTTGGAACCTAGATCAATAACCGTTGATGTTATTTTCAAAAAATCCAGTCCCAAAATCACCGGAAACATGAGATCTTGGTCAGCCATGATATATGTTTCTATGGGGTAAGTTACACCATGCCAGCGATACAGAAGCTGAACTTTCCCTATAGCCCCATGGGTTTTTCCATCTGCCATAGCAAAGCTTTGGTTGTTGCTGGGGCAAAGGGTCTCGCCTCTTTGGGTTAATTTCAACCACTGACTGTGTCTCATTAAAGTGAAAGTGCTTCCTGTATCAAAAACACCACAACATTGTTTTCCTCTTATCTCTACAGGAACATATAGTAGGTTCTGAGGGCTTCTCGGATTAACCACATTTATGAATTCAGTATTCTTTTTTAAAAAACTTTTGTCTTGGGATTTTTTGGTGTTCCTTTCTTTTGATTTCTTTAAGTCTACTTTCCCCCAATAGTCTTTTGAGGATGTACAATCTCTTTCTACTAGGGTTCCTATTTTCACAAGCTGGTCGACCGTGTTAACAGTACCTCGTAAACACCCGGCGATACGAGGATTACAATTGTTTAGTATTTTCCGTACCAATTCAGCCTCGCTGATGTCGGGCCTCCATTTCAAACACAGAGCATGGTAATCAAAAGCAAAATCCCTCAAACACTGGCCGGGAACCTGCACCATGTCCCGTAATTCTTCTTCTACTTCTGATATATAATCAGGTGGAAGAAAAGCAGATTGAAATGCTTCTTTGAACTCGGTCCATCCACGTATCTGAGATTTGGTTACACTCCACCAACTATGTGCAGGCCCTTTGAGAGCACCTGATAGAATCCCTATGAGTTCTGCATGAGTCAGAGGTCTGACAGCCAAGAAGGATTCACACTGGTCGATGAAATTTAACACTTCTGCCACTTCTCTTGTTCCACTAAAAGAAGGAAAATCCATATGGATTGCTGGTTTTGCATAATGCATGGGCATTGGAGCATTTTGATTGAACACATAGTCCGGGGTATGTTCTTCTGAAACCAAGGCTTGTCCTCCGAAACGGGCACCTGACATTTCCAGCGTTGAGAAATTCTCTGGCCCAGGTTGCATTTCTGAACTTAGAACATGGAGTGATTGGCCGAGAGTCTGATCTTTAGCTGAAATGGGAGGAGAATGTATTCGGGAGTTTAGAACAGAAAAAGCTTTCACTTTGGGAAGTGAACCATGAGCTGCAGAGGTAGTTGTCTGACGAGTTGAAGGCTCCCCCATCGATGATGTTTTACTAAAGGGGTTAAAGCTGGTACGCTTTAGTTTCTCTAGCTCCAACTTCCATCTTTCCTCTCTCCGCCGTAAACATCCCACTAACTGTTCCTCAAATTGTTTCATCATAGTCACAGTGCGATCTTCTAATTTTTCAACAGATTGGTCTATATAGGCCCGGAGGTTCTCCTCTCTGTTTAAAGCACTGCTAACAGAGTCCCGGAAATCAACCTCTAGGTTGGTTAGTTTTTCACTCAGCGCCCCTAGGTCATTGCAAAAAGAACTCATATCAGGTAGGTTCAGATAATTTGTCCAGCACCCCCTAGAGGATCTTCATCCTCATCCAGGTACAGTGAGCTAATGAGTGAGGTTATTTCTCCCACAGGATTCCTTCTTGTGACCCAAGAGTCCCCCCTATTAAGTTTTCCCTTATCACCACCAACAGAAGATGGAGTGGAAATATGAGTTACATGTCCATCATTTACAGTTTCATTTATATCACACAAAAGTTCCTCTTCAGACTGAGCGTTTGCCATGATTCATAAACCACCAATCGTATTTTCTCTTAATCTGCAAATTTATCTCTTAATATAGTAATAAGGAACACATTAAAAGAAAATGTTCTTTTGTGAAGTCCCCATACTGGCCACCATCTGTAACAATTCACTAGGATAGCTAGTCCTGTTACAAAAAAATAAACACACGAAAAGGGGTCAAACACAAAAGAGCGTCTTAATGCGTAGAAATAATTTGCAGATAACAACAGAGAATTTCAAACACAACCCGTGCATAAATCCACCCCCTAAATTAAAGCAGAGTTCAAACAAAATGATCATTCATAGTTCAGTTCGGAAAACAAACATTCAAATGATGAGGCATGCTCAGCCTTAAGTCTGTTATAGAGTTCAATTCCTCCGGAAAGTCAGTAATTCAAAAAAACGGAGGAGAGTCAAAAAAGAAAAGAAAAACCAGCCTAAAGCGATCGCTATTTTCTGGTATACCAGTAACTAAAAAAAAAATGCGGTTCGATCTCACCAGCGTTACTCCGGGATCACTGACGTGGCCTCTCGCAGCAAACTCTCCTGCTCCCGATCACGAAGCACATCTGCTGTGGGAATCGCGCCTCCCGGTAAAGCTTCCTCCGTTAATCCAACGATCCGGCTCCGGTGGGTTTCGTTCTTTTTCCGTTAAAGCTTCCAGCATCCGAAAAAGTAAGAGAATTGACTCCCAACATCCACCTGTGGAGCTGTCATTCGCGGCCTGCAGGTGACAGGGGGAATCCTCGCGCCACACCCCTCACCGGCGTTTACGAGGAAGTCAGCCGGCCGCGCTGTCTCGTCATCACCCCCTTATATAGTTTTTTCACGAAGTTCACCAATTATTTAGTTTTGATTCTTTTCTGTTTACAGAGTAATTTACATGAAAAAAAAACAGGCATCCCTTTTTCCCCACAGCAGGAATACTTATATACATTTTATACAAAACATAAATTCCTGACGGTACCATGTCAAAAGAATTTTCTTTACTATGCTTTGCACACATCAGCATAATGTGACATTGTCACACTACGAGAGGTAAGAACCTTATATAAAAAGTTATGTTTTGTGCATGCTGTCTTTCCACTGTGATTTATTTTATAATTGGTTTAGTTCAAGCAATATAAAATTGAATCATTCATAAGAATGACATAAATATATCAAACCCATTTCAGTAACTGTTTTTATTTCCTAATCGTATAAATCGGATTGTGCCACCTCATCCACGTCACATTAGATTCTTAAATATGATGATCAAAAGTCAAATAGAATTTCATGCGTTTAAGAGTAGAGTGGGAAGAAGTGACTAAATGCCCCATCTCAGGAAAACACCTTTGCACCACTGCAGCATGTTCTGATATCACAGTAACACTAATTGTACTGACTGGGTGAGCATAGCTGTGCCCCCCCCCCCCCCCCCCACAGTATGGCTTTAAATAGGTCATGTGACCTGTACCTGTACCTGACAGGTGTCATTTGGATGAGCCTGCAAAAAATGTCGCAACGTTTAGCCTGGTGTTGTGCGTTTGTTGAATGGAGATGAAACTGTTCAACTTCTGACTTCATGGAGCGTTCCAAAGACACGTCTGGAATCCATTGGACCTTTTGACGGCAAATAAGGTAAATGATTTTAGTTTTTCACTGAAATGTGCCTCTACTCTAATGTGAGAAGTTTTCATTTAAATGAACTTCATTTGACTTCAGGCTTCAGTGAAACATCAGCTCCACAGAGCCGTCCTGCATCAATAAGAGCGTTTCATCAATGCTGAGGCTTCGGAGAATGAAGAGCATGCAAGTCATCAAGAAATGAAAATTAAGAGGTTTGTTACACACAAAGCTTTGTGAATCTGCCATATTACCATGGCTGAGGGCGTAAAAGGGTCATCAGAACCAGGTGTTCTTGATTGGTTGAGGTCTTTAGGATGCAGCGGAGGCAGAGCTTCAGGTCAGTTGTTGCTCATTCTACAGGTTTGTTGGTGAAGATTCTGCTTTTACACCAAATGTGATGTTTTATGGAGATGTTCTCCTGTTGGAGAACTTTAGAGGTTCCTTCTTGCTTTTTTCCCCAGAATTCCTTGCTGGAAACACGGTGACTGTCCAGGAGAAGTGGTCCTGAAGCCCACAAAGCCCAGAACAAAGAGGTAACTATGAAAACACTGTCCAGTAAGATGGAGGCTTTGGAGGTGCAGCTCTGTTACTGACAGATGAGTTTTGGGGTTTTTAGGACACGTTTTTCTCCCCCCAAAGACCTCATGTGAGGCTGTTCTTCCAGCAACATGGTGGTGGCGCCATAAGCTCTGTCTTTATCCTCTGCCCTCTTTAGAATCGACATCTGAAATACTTTTTCTTTTTCTTTTCAGGAAGATCTCCAACCTGTGAGTCCGTCATTTCTTTGGCCGCCGTGCCGATCATTGTCTTTTCCTCTTTTTCTGAGCTGGCCTTGAAGGCGTCTTCATTGGTCTAGTGTTTAGTGGAACACTCTGCCTGGTGTGTTGGTCACAGGGAGGATGGATGCAGCAACTCTTCCTCCTGCAGGTCTTCAGGTGGTCTTCCTCTCTGACCTCCTTTCGTGGAGTTCCTCAATAAAAACGGATCACTGTTGACTAAAGTAGAATCAGTTCAGGAATAGAAAGTATGTCTCACTTCAGGATTCATTCCAACAATCTCTAGATTTTAGTCTTCAGACACTGATAGTTTCGTTCGCTCATTTGAGGTTTTCTGCCATCTTGAACATTTCATTTGAGACACAATGTTGTGTGAATAACTAACCCCACATTTCATTGTGTGGGGCACTTTATTGTGTGGGGCAATTCATTGAACATTTTATTGTGAAGGGCATTTTCCTTATTCAAATTTTGATTGTCTGGGGCTTTTGATTGCGTTGGGGCATTTTGATTGCCTTGAACATTCTATTATGTGGGGCAGTTTATTGCTTTGAACATGCTATTGTGTAGGGCATTTTATTGTCTGGGGCAATTCATTGAACATTTTATTGTGAGGGGCTTTTCCTTATTCAAATTTTGATTGTCTGGGGCTTTTAATTGCGTTGGGGCATTTTGGATGCGTTGGGGTATTTTGATTGCCTTGAACATTCTATTGTGTGGGGCATTTTATTGTGAAGGGCATTTTCCTTATTCAAATTTTGATTGTCTGGGGCTTTTGATTGCGTTGGGGCATTTTGATTGCCTTGAACATTCTATTATGTGGGGCAGTTTATTGCTTTGAACATGCTACTGTGTAGGGCATTTTATTGTCTGGGGCAATTCATTGAACATTTTATTGTGAGGGGCTTTTCCTTATTCAAATTTTGATTGTCTGGGGCTTTTAATTGCGTTGGGGCATTTTGGATGCGTTGGGGTATTTTGATTGCCTTGAACATTCTATTGTGTGGGGCATTTTATTGTGAAGGGCATTTTCCTTTTATTCAAATTTTGATTGTCTGAGGCTTTTGATTGCGTTGGGGCATTTTGATTGCCTTGAACATTCTATTGTGTGGGGCAGTTCAATGCTTTGAACATGCTATGGTGTGGGGCATTTTGTCTGGCACATTGTTCATTGAACATTTTATTGTGTGGGGCATTTTCCTTATTCAAATTTTGAGTGTCTGGGGCTTTTAATTGCGTTGCGGCATTTTGGATGCATTGGGGTATATTGATTGCCTTGAACATTCTATAGTGTGGGGCATTTTATTGTGTGGGGCATTTTATTGTCTGGGGCAATTAATTGCATTGAACGTTTTGTGTGGGGCATTTTCCTTATTGAAATTTTGATTGCGTTGGGGCATTTTGATTGCGTTGGGGCATTTTGATTGCCTTGAACAATCTATTGTGTGGGGCATTTTATTGTCTGCGGCAATTCCTTGCTTTGAACATGCTATTGTGCGGGGCATTTTATTGTCTGGGGCAATTCATTGAACATTTTATTGTGAGGGGCATTTTCCTTTTATTGAAATTTTGATTGTCTGGGGCTTTTGATTGCGTTGGGGCATTTTGATTGCCTTGAACATTCTATAGTGTGGGGCATTTTATTGTGTGGGGCAATTCATTGCTTTGAACATGCTATTGTGTGGGGCATTTTATTTTTTGGGGCATTTTATTGTCTGGGGCAATTCATTGCATTGAACGTTTTGTGTGGGGCATTTTCCTTATTGAAATTTTGATTGCTTTGGGGCATTTTGATTGCGTTGGGGCATTTTGATTGCCTTGAACAATCTATTGTGTGGGGCATTTTATTGTCTGCGGCAATTCCTTGCTTTGAACATGCTGTTGTGTGGGGCATTTTTTTTGTCTGGGGCAATTCTTTGCATTAAACGTTTTATTGTATGGGGTATTTTCCTTATTGAAATTTTGATTGTCTGGGGCTTTTGATTGCGTTTGGGCATTTTGATTGAACATTTTATTGTGTGGGTCATTTTCTTGTCTGGGGCATTTTATTGTGAGGGGCAATTCATTGCACTGAAGATTTAATTGTGTGGGGCATTTTGGTTGTGTTGGGGCATTTGAATGGCTGCTGTGTCGCCGCTCTATGACCTTCTGTTCTTTCCTCTCCTCGGTGCTGTGATTCTTTCCTCTCCAGTCGCCGTGGCCGTCTTTATTTTCTGTTCTATGCCTTCACCTTTTTCTTGTCTGGGATGTTTTTGACAATAGTGACTCGTTTTCATGATGGGGCATCTTTTCCTCGTTCCTGATCTGTGGTGAAGTTGCCTCCTGGCTGGTTCTGCTCAGCTGAAGTTGAGCATCAGGCTTTTGTTTCTGTAGTTCTTGGAGCTTTAATGTTTGGAAGAGTTCAGTTTGGTCCGGATTTGAGGAAAGTGTTGGTAGTTTGAAGGCTGTTTGCTGACTGGCAGCAGAGGTTGCGGTTCTGCTGGATCTGGATCAGTGAAGGTCTGGTTTGGAGGTTCAAACTGAATCTTTCCTGAGTCTTCCTCTTCTACTGTGGTTGGATGGGGTTGTGTATTTATTTCAGGTAGACCTACGAGAGGTAAGAACCTTATATAAAAAGTTATGTTTTGTGCATGCTGTCTTTCCACTGTGATTTATTTTATAATTGGTTTAGTTCAAGCAATATAAAATTGAATCATTCATAAGAATGACATAAATATATCAAACCCATTTCAGTAACTGTTTTTATTTCCTAATCGTATAAATCTGATTGTGCCACCTCATCCACGTCACATTAGATTCTTAAATATGATGATCAAAAGTCAAATAGAATTTTATGCGTTTAAGAGTAGAGTGGGAAGAAGTGACTAAATGCCCCATCTCAGGAAAACACCTTTGCACCACTGCAGCATGTTCTGATATCACAGTAACACTAATTGTACTGACTGGGTGAGCATAGCTGTGTGTCCCCCCCCCCACAGTATGGCTTTAAATAGGTCATGTGACCTGTACCTGACAGGTGTCATTTGGATGAGCCTGCAAAAAATGTCGCAACGTTTAGCCTGGTGTTGTGCGTTTGTTGAATGGAGATGAAACTGTTCAACTTCTGACTTCATGGAGCGTTCCAAAGACACGTCTGGAATCCATTGGACCTTTTGACGGCAAATAAGGTAAATGTTTTTAGTTTTTCACTGAAATGTGCCTCTACTCTAATGTGAGAAGTTTTCATTTAAATGAACTTCATTTGACTTCAGGCTTCAGTGAAACATCAGCTCCACAAGCCGTCCTGCATCAATAAGAGCGTTTCATCAATGCTGAGGCTTCGGAGAATGAAGAGCATGCAAGTCATCAAGAAATGAAAATTAAGAGGTTTGTTACACACAAAGCTTTGTGAATCTGCCATATTACCATGGCTGAGGGCGTAAAAGGGTCATCAGAACCAGGTGTTCTTGATTGGTTGAGGTCTTCAGGATGCAGCGGAGGCAGAGCTTCAGGTCAGTTGTTGCTCATTCTACAGGTTTGTTGGTGAAGATTCTGCTTTTACACCAAATGTGATGTTTTATGGAGATGTTCTCCTGTTGGAGAACTTTAGAGGTTCCTTCTTGCTTTTTTCCCAGAATTCCTTGCTGGAAACACGGTGACTGTCCAGGAGAAGTGGTCCTGAAGCCCACAAAGCCCAGAACAAAGAGGTAACTATGAAAACACTGTCCAGTAAGATGGAGGCTTTGGAGGTGCAGCTCTGTTACTGACAGATGAGTTTTGGGGTTTTTAGGACACGTTTTTTTTTGCCCCCAAAGACCTCATGTGAGGCTGTTCTTCCAGCAACATGGTGGTGGCGCCATAAGCTCTGCCGTTATCCTCAGCCCTCTTTCAATCAACATCTAAAGAACTTTGATTTCTTTTTCATCTCGGGAAGATCTGCAACCTGTGAGTCCCTCATTTCTTTGGCCGCCGTACCGATCGTTGTCTTTTCCTCTTTTTCTGAGCGGACCTTGAAGGCGTCTTCATTGGTCTAGTGTTTAGTGCAGGGGTGTCAAACTCATTTTGGTTCGGGGGCCGCATTCAAGGCATCTGATCCCAAGTGGGCTGGACCAGTAACATAAAAGCAAAAAACTTTTTTTTTTGTTACTCAGTTGGAAAAAAAGGCCTCAACCAACATGGAAGCCTAATCACTCATTATTACACATTCATTCACAGAGGCCAATGGATGTAAAATGAAATGCATTCCACTTTAAAAAAAAATTGGTTTATTTAATTTTATTCAGACTGAATATTTTACATCTGACACTGAATCAATCCTTATAATAAACTCAAGAGGGGCTACAGAAAAAAATGAAACACCTGCCTAAAATGTAAATGTGCAGATCAATGAATAATTAAACTAAATTAAACTTGCAAACATTTGTGAACATAACACGAATTTGGAGTTAACCTCCTTTCTCTCCTCAAACTTCAGCCAGCCATCAATATCAGGATTCAGATCCTGTGCATAAACATATTTACTGTCTTAAGTGTGCAAAACACAATGAAATCTCCAAGAATCTTTTCCTGGTTTCTGCTTGAATTTTTTTGGTAACACCTGCCTTCTTCCTGACCTTTTGATGGGTGCCATCAGTGACCAGACTGACATCACGTGACCAGTTCAGTCCAACATAGTCCAGCACTGTAACAAGAGAGCTGACTATGTAATCAGCTGTTGTTGTGTCCATCAACTCAAGAAACTCCGCTATGACGGTCTGTTCAGCACCTAAGAAATATGCACAGTTGTGCAATATTTGCATCTGTGCTTTCATTAATAGTGACCGAAAATACAATAAATGACTGAATTCCTTAATATGGCGCCCAAGTCTCCTCAGAGATGTTGTATATGTAATCATAATCCTTGACAGACTGCTTTTTGGGAACAAGACTTCTGCAGCATTTATCATAAGTTCAGCATCTGAAAATGGTTTGGATGTTTGCTCCAACTTTTCTGCAATCAGGTGTCTGTCACTGCTCCATCACTGACGTCACGCTGCAGTAAATGCAGATGTTTTTTTTTTTTTCAGTCCAGCTTTTAGTTGGTAAATCCTCTTAACTGCAAATGGGGAAACTTTCCTCATTGTCTCATAGTGGTGCTGAATGTTATATTCTTTGAGCACTGCCACCTGTTAACATAACAAGCACGAAGGTTTTTCATTAGCTCTGTGAACAAATAAAACTTTGTCCATTTTCCTAGAAAGCTCAGGACTTCCCTTCAACCCTTTTTTTTTTTTTTATGACAGCATCTTGGTCATTAGGTTGTCACTACTGATCATTCTTATCACAATGTAACGGTAGTGGGGCTTGCAGGGAACCAAACTACATCTTATTCAGAAACAGAACTGTTAGGTTTCACTTTTGGAAGAGGGGAAGATATTAGTATTCACCTGTTTTGCTTAGCCTTTGCTCCCCCTAATGGCGGAATTGCGCATTTCGGTTATTTCTTAAAAAAAAATCATAACTCGCCACAGGAATGGACTAGAAACGTGCTTGTTTTTTTAAACATTCTTATAATTTTTACTCTCCATGACTGGGCCGGATTGAACCATCTTGCGGGCCGGATACGGCCCGTGGGCCGTATGTTTGACACCCCTGGTTTAGTGGAACACTCTGCCTGGTGTGTTGGTCACAGGGAGGATGGATGCAGCAACTCTTCCTCCTGCAGGTCTTCAGGTGGTCTTCCTCTCTGACCTCCTTTCGTGGAGTTCCTCAATAAAAACGGATCACTGTTGACTAAAGTAGAATCAGTTCAGGAATAGAAAGTATGTCTCACTTCAGGATTCATTCACCAATCTCTAGATTTTAGTCTTCAGACACTGATAGTTTCGTTCGCTCATTTGAGGTTTTCTGCCATCTTGAACATTTCATTTGAGACACAATGTTGTGTGAATAACTAACCCCACATTTCATTGGTGTGGTGTATATCAACGCATTGAACCTTTTATTTTAGGGCATTTCCTTTTGCATTGAGGCATCTTGATTGTCTTTGAAAATTTTATTGCTACAATGATTTTATTGCCTTGAGCATTTTATTTTGTGGGGCTTTTCCTTGGGTTGGGGCATTTTCATTGCGTTGGGGCATTTTCATTACAGTGGGGCATTTTCCTATGTGGGGAATATTGCCTTAAATATTTCATTGCCACGATAATTTGATTGTTTGGGGCATTTCCCTTTCATTGGGGCATCTTGATTGTGTTGGGGCATTATCATTGCATTGGGGAATTTCTCTTTCGTTGGGGCATTTTCATTGCCACGATAATTTTGTGCGGGGCATTCTCATTGCCTTTTAAATTGTATTGACACGATAATTTGGTTTGGGGCATTTCCCTTGCATTGGGGCATTTTGATTGTGTTGAATTGGGTCATTTCATCTTGTTGGGGAATTTCCCTTATGTTGGGGCATTTTGATTGCATTGGGTTTGGGCATTTCATCTCGTTGGCGCATTTTGATTGGGTTGGGGCATTTTCATTGCCACAATAATTTTGTGCGGGGCATTCTCATTGCCTTGAAACTTGTATTGCCACAATAATTTTGTTTGGGGCATTTCCCTTGGGTTGGGGCATTTTGATTGCATTGGGTTGGGGCATTTCATCTCGTTGGGGCATTTTGATTGCCACAATAACTTTGTTTTGGGCATTTTCCTTGCGTTGGGGCATTTTCATTGCCTTTAAAATTTCCCTATGTGGGGCATTTTATTGCCTGGGGCATTTTCCTATGTGGGGAATATTTAGTTCCTTAAAGATTTCATTGCTCCGATAATTTTATTGTTTGGGACATTTCCCTTTCGTTGGGGCATCTTGATTGTGTTGGCATTATCATTGCGTTGGGGCATTTCATCTCGTTGGGGAATTTCTCTTTTGTTGGGGCATTTTCATTGCCACGATAATTTTGTGCGGGGCATTCTCATTGCCTTTTAAATTGTATTGCCACAATAATTTTGTTTGGGGCATTTCCATTGCGTTGGGGCATTTTGATTGCATTGGGTTGGGGTTTTATCTTGTTTGGGCATATGCCTTGCGCTGGGGCATTTCCCTTGCGCTGGGGCATTTTAATTGCTTTGGGGCATTTCTTCTTGTTGGGGCATTTCATCTCGTTGGGGCCTTTTGATTGCCACAATAATTTTGTTTGGGGCATTTCCCTTGCGTTGGGGCATTTTCATTGCATTTAAAATTTCCCTATTTAGGGCATTTTATTGCCTGGGGCATTTTCCTATGTGGGGAATATTTAGTTCCTTAAAGATTTCATTGCTCCGATAATTTTATTGTTTGGGGCATTTCCCTTGCGTTGGGGCATTTTGGTTGCAATGGGGCATTTTTATTGCCTTTTAGAATTTCACTATGTGGGGCATTTCATTGCCTTAAAGATTTCATTGCAACAATGTTTGTGTGGGGCATTCTCATTGCCTTGAAAATTGAATTGCTACGATAATTTGATTGTTTGGGGCATTCCCACATTTCATTGGTGTGGTGTATATCAACGCATTGAACCTTTTATTTTTAGGGCATTTCCTTTGCATTGGGGCATCTTGATTGCCTTTGAAAATTTTATTGCTACAATGATTTTATTGCCGTGAACATTTTATTTTGTGGGGCATTTACTTTGGTTGGAGCATTTTCATTGCGTTGGGGCATTTTCATTACAGTGGGGCATTTTCCTATGTGGGGAATATTGCCTTAAATATTTTATTGACACGCTAATTTTTGTGTGGGGCATTCTCATTGCCTTGAAAATTGCATTGCCACAATAATTTGATTGTTTGGGGCATTTCCCTTTCGTTGGGGCATCTTGATTGTGTTGGGGCATTATCATTGCGTTGGGGCATTTCTTCTTGTTGGGGCATTTCATCTCGTTGGGGAATTTCTCTTTCGTTGGGGCATTTTCATTGCCACGATAATTTTGTGCGGGGCATTCTTATGGCCTTTTAAATTGTATTGACACGATAATTTTTTTGGGGGCATTTCCCTTGCATTGGGGCATTTTGATTGAGTTGAGTTGGGTCATTTCATCTTGTTGGGGCATTTCCCTTATGTTGGGGCCTTTTGATTGCATTGGGTTTGGGCATTTCATCTCGTTGGCGCATTTTGATTGCGTTGGGGCATTTTCACTACCACAATAATTTTGTGCGGGGCATTCTCATTGCCTTGAAACTTGTATTGCCACAATAACTTTGTTTGGGGCATTTCCCTTGCGTTGGGGCTTTTCCCTTGTCTTGAGGCATTTTGATTGCTTTGGGGCATTTCTTCTTGCTGGGGCATTTCATCTCGTTGGGCCCTTTTGATTGCGTTGGGTTGGGGCATTTCATCTCGTTGGCGCATTTTGATTGCGTTGGGGCATTTTCATTGCCACAATAATTTTGTGTGGGGCATTCTCATTGCCTTGAAACTTGTATTGCCACAATAATTTTGTTTGGGGCATTTCCCTTGCATTAGGGGCATTTCCCTTGCGTTGGGGCATTTTAATTGCTTTGGGGCATTTCTTCTTGTTGGGGCATTTCATCTCGTTGGCACATTTTGATTGCGTTGGGGCATTTTCATTGCCACAATAATTTTGTGTGGGGCATTCTCATTGCCTTGAAACTTGTATTGCCACAATAATTTTGTTTGGGGTATTTCCCTTGCGTTGGGGCTTTTCCCTTGGGTTGAGGCATTTTGATTGCATTGGGTTGGGGCATTTCATCTCGTTAGGGCATTTTGATTGCCACAATAATTTTGTTTGGGGCATTTTCCTTGCGTTGGGGCATTTTCATTGCCTTTTATAATGTCCCTATGTGGGGCATTTTATTGCCTGGGGCATTTTCCTATGTGGGGAATATTTAGTTCCTTAAAGATTTCATTGCTCCGATAATTTTATTGTTTGGGGCATTTTGGTTGCAATGGGGTATTTTTATTGCCTTAAAGATTTCATTGTGTTGGGGCATTTTCATTGCCTTTAAAACTTCCCTATGTGGGGCATTTTATTCCCTGGGGCATTTTCCTATGAGGGGAATATTTAGTACCATAAAGATTTCATTGCTATGATCATTTCATTGCTTGGGGTATTTCCCTTACGTTGGGGCATCTTGATTGCGTTGGGACATTTTGATTGCATTGGGTTGGGGCATTTCCCTTGCGTTGGGGCATTTTGGTTGCGTTGGGGCATTTTTATTGCCTTTTATAATGTCCCTATGTGGGGCATTTCATTGCCCATTGGCTTAAAGATTTCATTGCAACAATAATGTTTGTGTGGGGCATTCTCATTGCCTTGAAAATTGTATTGCCACGATAATTTGATTGTTTGGGGCATTTCCCTTATGTTGGGGCATTTCCATTGCCACGATAATTTTGTGTGGGGCATTCGCATTGCTTTGAAAATTGTATTGCCATGATTGTGGGGCTTTTCCTTGGGTTGGGGCATTTTCATTGCGTTGGGGCATTTTCATTACAGTGGGGCATTTTCCTATGTGGGGCATATTTATTGCCTTAAAGATTTCATTGCCAAGATAATTTTTGTGTATGGCATTCTCACTGCCTTGAAAATTGTATTGCCAAGATAATCTGATTGTTTGGGGCATTTCCCTTGCGTTGGGGCATCTTGATTGTGTCGGGGCATTTTTGTTCTGTGGGTTGGGGCATTTCATCTTGTTGGGGCATTTTATCTTGTTGGGGCATTTTCCCTTTGCGTTGGGGCATTTTCTTTGCCTTCAAAATTTCCCTATGTGGGGCATTTCATTGCCTGGGGCATTTTCCTATGTGGGGCATTTCTTTGCCTTCAAGATTTTATAACCACGATAATTTTTGTGTGGGGCATTCTCATTGTCTTGAAAATTGTATTGCCACGATAATTTGATTGTTTGGGGCATTTCCCTTATGTTGTGGCATTTCTCTAGCGTTGGGGCATTTTCATTGCCACGATAATTTTGTGCTGGGCATTCTCATTGCCTTGAAAATTGTATTGCAATGATAATTTTTTTGTTTGGGGCATTTACCTTGCGTTGGGGCATTTTGATTTCAGTGGGTTGGGGCATTTTTTTGTTTTGATTTTATTTAGTTTTTTATGTTAACTTGTCCTGTCCAACAGCTGGGCAGACAGATGGCAACTGAGGGCCTCTAGTGTTGGACATATTTTACTTAACCAACAGGGGTTATTAATCTTCAGACAAACCAGAGGAATGTCTGAATAAACCCCTTTTGGAATCCAGGACAAACTATTAATTTCAATCATATTTGAAAATCTTTTGGTGTTGGACCGGACGGAAAAGGAAAGGAGGGATGAAGAGAGAGGGATGTTAGAGAGGGGTGGGGGGGTGGGGCATTTTGATTGCATTGTTTTGGGCCATTTCATCTTGTTGGGGCATTTCCTTTGAGTTGGGGCATCTTGATTGCCTTTTAAAATTTTATTGCTACAATAATTTTATTTCCTTGAGCATTTCATTGTGTGGGGCATCTTGATTGCGGTGGGGCGTTTCGTTTGCGTTGGGTTGGGGCATTTAATCTTGTTGGGGCATTTCCCTTGCGTTGGGGCACCTTGATTGCGTTGGGGCGTTTTTATTGCCTTTTAAAAATGTATTGTTACAATAATTTTATTGCCTGGAACATTTCCCTATGTGGGGCATGTTCATTGCGTTGGGGCCTTTTAATTGCCACGATAATTTTATGTGGGGCATTTTATTTACTGGAGCATTTCTTTTTCTTTTGTGTGCCTTGAAACTTGTATTGCCATGAGAATTTATTTGGTTGGGGCATTTCCCTTATGTTGGGGCAATTTGATTGCATTGGGTTGGGGCATTTCTCTTATAAGATAAGATAAGATAGGACTTTATTGATCCCCGGGGGGAAATTGGGTTGTCACAGCAGCCAAAAACAAGAAAACAAAATAGCAGTTGGAAAGCACGACAAACAGAGTAGCAATGAGTAAGAATAAAAAAATAATACAAGGTGGAAGCAAAAGTACAGGTCATAAATAACTGTTTAAATAAGGCAATAGATAGCAACAGCGGTTTTCAACAGTCCTAGACCGTGTTTTTGTATAGTCTGACTGCTGTTGGGATGAAGGACCTCCGGTATCTCTTTTTTGCACTGTGGGTGCAGCAGTCTCTGGCTGAATGAGCTCCTCATAGTCCTCACCGTCGCATACAGGGGGTGAGAGGGGTTGTTCCGGATGCTGGACAGCTTGGTCAGCATCCTCCTCTCACCTACAGAGTCTACTGAGTCCAGGGGACAGCCCAGGACAGAGCTAGCTCTCCTGACCAGCTTGTCCAGTTTCTTTTTCTCCCTTTCACTAATGCCTCCACACCAGCAGACCACAGCATAGAAGGTTGCTAATGCAATGACAGTCTCGTAGAAGGTCTTGAGTAGTGGCCTGCACACACCAAAGGACCTCAGTCTTCTCAGGAGGTGGAGGCGACTCTGGCCCTTCTTGTGCAGGACCTTTGTGTTATCTGACCAGTCCAGTTTGTTGTTGATGTGAACACCCAGATATTTGTACACATCCACCCTCTCGATGTCAAGTCCCTGAATGACCACGGGGGGAGGCTGAGAAGCCTTTTTCCTTTTTATGTTGGTGCATTCTCGTTGCCTTGGGGCTTTTATTTTATTTTATTTTTATTTTTTTGCCATGATAATTTTATTATTGGGGGCATTTCAGTCCACTACCCTGAAGAATCCCACAGCACTCAGTATGACAGTTGTGTAGTTGTGGTGTAGTTGTTTCCTGTCTGCCTATTCTAATGCATCTCAGGTATAATTTAAATCATTTTTTGTCTCTGATCCTTTATTTTGTTCTTCATATTCATAATCTATTTTTGCTTTTAAAAACGATGAGACTTGGGGGTAATTAACCCTTTTTTCCTTTTTTTTTAATTTTTTTTTGTACTTTTCATATATTAAGTTATGCTTTTTTAACTTTACAATAATTCGTAACAATTAAAACAAAAAGACTTTTATTGGATTTGTTTCAAAAGGTGCCAAACCAATAATTCCATAAAAATATATTTTATTCTAATTATTTAAATTTCTGCTTCACTTATGACTCTGTCAAAGCAAGATGTTTTTAAAAGATGAGTTTTACTGAAGAATAAATTTGGGAGTTTATTTAAAAAAAAAAAAAGTTTATTTAAACTTGATTAAATAAAAAAGATAATTTTGCTGAAAAAAAATCTTTCACTAAGCAGAGTGTTTTCATCAGAAATGTATGAAGAGGTGTGGTGTTTAAGTGCAATTTACTTTAACATATCTTTGGAAAAATATTTATATTTAACGGATGTAACCACATTCAAGTGTTCCTAAAATAGATTAACCACAAAACGTAGCTTTGGTTAGGGTAATGCAACCACACGGAGCACAGGCCAGTGCTTTCATGTGCCGGTCCCAAGTCCGGGTAAATGCAGAGGGTTGTCGGGTGAATCCCACGTAAAACCGGAACCAAACCCAGTCTACCATCAGAAACGGTAAACCACGGTGGCGTTGCTGCAGAACCGTTGCTGAGTCCTAAACTTCAAATGTAACCATCAAATCCAAAACAAGAGGCCATTGACTCCTAAAAGAACCAAATCCATCTGAAAGAGTTCTATTTTTCACCTCTTCGTGAAAATTCAAACCTAAATATAAAACCAACATTTTTTTTAATACTTTAGTTTTCAGCGTCAATTCATTTTAATTGTAGTGAAAGCCACAGCTGGACCTGAGGGTTGATTTGTTGAAGCACTTTCCTTAAGGAATAGTGTTTTCTTTTAATTTGGTGACATTCGGCTGAACTGGCAGAACAAACACAACTAACTTCATTTGGTTTGGAAATTGACCTTTTAATACATGACCAGGGTATTTGTAGATGAAACTGAGGTTAAAGAACAGTTCTAGGTTCACAGGAAGAGGGAAAACGGCACTAAAAGGCTTTTTTTTTTTTTAACATGTTTAAATGTTACACTTTAGGGTTAGGGTTGGGGTTGGGGTAGGGGTTAGGGCGTAAGTTTTTGGCCCCCCTTCCAAGGAAGTTGGGCGGTGCACGGTCCATCCCAATGTGGGCATCACTGTGTCGTCTCCTAGGGTTCTGCTGGAAGGTCTGTTTCCTTCCCCTCCGTGGGCGGACAAGAATCCACTCACCATCCATATTCAGTTTAGTTTCACCTTTGTTATTCTAATTTTAATCAAATGTAAATGAAATTTATGTTTTTTCGTTTGTTTTTATAAGTTTTAAGTTTTTTTGTGTTTTTTTTTAGTTTTTATTTTGTTGTGAAAGAAATTAAGACAAAAATATGAAAAAAGTAAGAAAAAAGGAGAAAAAAAGCGTCAAAGAGAACGAAAGGCGTCCAAAAAACGAAAATAGCGTGCTAAAGCGGCAACGTTTCAACCTGTGTTCAGGTCTTCCTCAGGCCTGTAAAGCACGCTTTTCAGTCTGGCTAGGGTTGCTGGCACTTGGAGAGATGTTCCCCCTTCGAAGAGCAGAGCCGAAATGAGCTCTGCTGAGGCTCTCCCTTTTATATAGCCTCTGGGCTCCACCCCCTTTGTATTTTCCAGAGTTTAGTTTTTTAGACTTTCTTTTTATTTTGTGTGTTATATATTTTTGCCCCTCTTATCTTATTTTAACTTATTTTGAGTCCATATATTTAACTTATTGTCATCTTTATTGTATTTTTAACTTAAA
>JALJSC010000191.1:405000-409877 GCA_023969325.1 Oryzias curvinotus | reverse complement strand
TCGTGTTATTTTGTCCTACTATGCTTAAGTCTCTGCACCATGAGTGAGAGTGAGGAAGAGGAGGATGTTATTTACCATCACTACAGGTCAGTGATGATATGTTAAAGTCAGAGAAATGGTATAAGACAAAATATATTGTATTGCAAACCATTTTATTTCATTCATTTTATTGTTATAGAAATTAGTATATCTGCAGCCTCAAAATTATACATATGAGAGTTCAAGAATTAAAATAAATTAAGATGGAAAAATGTTTAATTGAATTGGAGTAATATGAGATTTAGTTAGATAAATATGTAAATTCTTTTTTTTATTATTATTATTTTAAGATAAATATGTAAAGTCAAGTGGTAAATTCAAGTTGTAAAAAAATATATAAATTTAACTCAATTACTTGTTACCAATTGGAGTAATTCATTTGAGTTGGATAAGTTTTATATAAAAAAAAAAAAAAAAAAACGCCCCTCTCACCCTCCGCCGGTGGTTTCTCCTCCAAGCTGGGGTCCTCTACCAGAGGCCTGGGAGCTTGAGGCTCCTGCAGTATCTTAGCTGTTCCTGTTCTTTTCTGGACTGAGAGGTCTGAGGACTTTCCAGGTATCTGTTGTAGCCACTCCTCCAGCTTGGGGGTTACTGCCCCGAGTGCTCCAATTACCACAGGCACCACTGTCACCTTCACTTTCCAGGCTTTCTCCAGTTCTTCTCTGAGTCCCTGGTATTTCTCCAGTTTCTCATGTTCCTTCTTCCTGATGTTCCCATCACTTGGCACTGCCACATCCACCACAACGGCTTTCCTCTGTTCTTTATCCACCACTACAGTAGCCGCGTTTCCATGGGCAAAAGTAATCGGAAAGAATGCCTGATCGGAAAGAAAAGGTGTCATGTAAACGCGCCGTTCAGAATACTCTGCCCCGGTCAGACTCGTTCGGATCAAACTTTCTTTCCGATGGAGATAGGTGGGTTATACCGATCCTTTATCCGATCGTTGGTCATGTAAACGGTCATTCCGTTCGTGTGTCACTTCTGCTCTGGTTTTACGTCACGCAAAGATGGTGTTTCGCTCCAGAGAAAGCTTTGGAGCTCAAACAGGACCGACCGGCTGCTTTGCGGAAGCGCCGCTCCGCTTCACCCCTCTGGCTCTCCGCCTCTCTTAAACCCCTCACGAGGGGGGTGCCGGGAAGGAGCGGGACCCTGCGCAGTCCTGGCTCGTGTGCCGGTGGACCGAACCAACTGTGTCTCTGAGCAAAGCAGCTGTATTAACTTTGTGAGAGGAGAATGCTTTTTGCGTTTTGTTGTTTGTGTTACTGCGATCCGTCCCGCCGCTGTCGGTTAGCTGCTGTCAGCAGAACTGTGCGTCTCTGAGCAGAGCTCGGACTTCCAGCTCACACAGCGGCGGGCGAACTTTTCAAAGCAGAATGTCGCTCAGTCCTTAGAACCTGAAATTCCCACATATTTACGTGCAGCCAAGAAGATGCAGATTGCTGCGTTTCCCGCATGAGTTTATCAAACAAGGCTAATGTTGTTAGCGCGTGTTAGCCTCTCCTGGGAGCTCCGTTTTTCCACAAAAAAGCACCAACCACACGGATTAAATATAAAATGATGAACGAAAAGGCGCTTCATAATATTCCTAACATTGATTAATAAAAGCCCGTTTGGAAGATCGCCTCGTATATTACTGAGCTGCTGCATAAATGTACAACGAAGGTTTGTTTACTGTGGGACTCTTGTTCCAGTTTTTTTCAGCACTACTGCGCATGCCCAAAGGATTTATTCCGACCGAAACTGTGACCCATGGGAACGTTTGTTCTAATCGGAAAAAGGTTTTCTGGGCCCATGTGCACGGGTGAATTTTAACCCGACCATTGATCCAATCGAGATATTTTGCCCATGTAAACGCGGCTAATGTCTGGTTGGTTCTCCATTACCATCCTATCAGTCTGCATCTGGAAGTCCCACAGCATCTTTGTCCTCTCATTCTCTACCACCTTCGGAGGTGTTTCCCATTTTGACCTTGGGGTTTCCAGTCCATATTCTGCACACATGTTCCTGTATATGATTCCAGCCACTTGATTGTGGCGCTCCATGTATGCTTTACCTGCCAGCATCTTACATCCTGCAGTTATGTGCTGGATTGTTTCAGGCGCCTCTTTGCACAGCCTACACCTTGGGTCTTGTCTGGTGTGGTAGATCTACACCTTGGGTCCTTGTCTGGTCTGGTAGATCTACACCTTGGGTCTTGTCTGGTCTGGTAGATCTACACCTCGGGTCTTGTCTGGTCTGGTAGATCTACACCTTGGGTCTTGTCTGGTGTGGTAGATCTACACCTTGGGTCTTGTCTGGTGTGGTAGATCTACACCTTGGGTCTTGTCTGGTGTGGTAGATCTGAGCCTCTATCGCTCTGGTGCTCAGGGCTTGTTCCTGAGCTGCCAGGATGAGTGCTTCAGTGCTGTCTTGTAGGCCAGCCCCCTCTAGCCATTGGTAGGACTTCTTGATATCAGCCACTTCCGTTATGGTCCGGTGGTACATCCCATGGAGGGGTTTGTCCTCCCATGAGGATCTGTCCTCCAGCACTGTATCCTCTGCTCTCCATTGCCTGAGACATTCACTGAGCACACTGTCAGTTGGGGCCTTCAGTTTGATGTACTCATGCATCTTGGATGTTTCATCCTGGATAGTGGCTTCTACGCTCACTAGTCCTCGGCCTCCTTCCTTGCGGGTAGCATACAGTCTCAGAGTGCTGGATTTGGGATGGAACCCTCCATGCATGGTGAGGAGCTTCCGTGTTTTAACATCCATGGTCTGTATCTCTTCCTTTGGCCATCTTATTATTCCTGCAGGGTATCTGATAACTGGCAGTGCGTAGCTGTTTATTGCCCGGGTCTTGTTCTTGCCATTGAGCTGGCTTCTCAGGACTTGCCTTACTCGTTGGAGGTACTTAGCTGTTGCAGCTTTCCTTGTTGCCTGCTCCAGGTTGCCATTTGCCTGGGGAATTCCAAGGTACTTGTAACTGTCCTCAATGTCTGCTATTGTTCCTTCTGGGAGTGAGACCCCCCCTGTGTGGACTACCTTGCCTCTCTTTGTCACCATCCGGCTGCATTTCTCGAGCCCGAATGACATCCCAATGTCATTACTGTAGATCCTGGTGGTGTGGATCAGGGAGTCAATGTCACGCTCGTTCTTAGCATATAGCTTGATGTCATCCATGTAGAGGAGGTGACTGATGTTGGCCCCATTTCTGAGTCGGTATCCATAGCCAGTCTTGTTGATTATTTGGCTGAGGGGGTTCAGACCTATGCAGAACAGCAGTGGGGACAGAGCATCACCTTGGTATATCCCACATTTGATGGACACTTGTGCAAGTGACTTGCCATTGGCTTCAAGGGTGGTTTTCCACAGCTTCATTGAGTTTCCTATGAAGGCTCTTAGAGTCCTGATGATGTTGTACAGCTCCAAGCATTCAGTGATCCACGTGTGTGGCATTGAGTCATAGGCCTTCTTGTAATCAATCCAGGCTGTGCACAGGTTGGTGTGTCGTGACTTGCAGTCTTGAGCGACTGTTCTGTCGACCAGGAGTTGGTGTTTGGCTCCTCTGGAGTCTCTACCAATGCCCTTCTGTGTGTTACTCATGTATTGATCCATGTGCCTATTTATCTTGGTTGCAATGATGCCTGACATGAGCTTCCATGTTGTGGAGAGACAGGTTATTGGCCGGTAGTTGGATGGGACTGCCCCCTTTGAGGGATCCTTCTGGATCAGGATCGTTCGCCCTTCCGTTAGCCATTTGGGGTGAGTCCCATCTCTTAGCAGCTGGTTCATTTGTGCTGCCAGGCGTTCGTGGAGTGTGGTAAGCTTCTTTAGCCAGTAGGCATGTATCATGTCAGGGCCCGGTGCTGTCCAGTTCTTCATACCTGAGACTCTTTCTTGGATTTCTGCCACTGTGATGGTTACTGTACTCTGTTCAGGGAGGTTCCTATGTTCTTCTCTCAGAGAGACCAGCCACTGGGCATTGCTGTTATGTGCTGTCTCTTTCTCCCATATACTTTTCCAGTACTGTTCAGTTTCTAGCCTTGGTGGGTCTGCTCGGCTGTTTTGACCCTGCCACTGAGCGTACACTTTTGCTGGTCGAGTTGCGAACAGCCTGTTTATTCGTCTGGCTTCATTGTCTCTTGTGTATCTCTTTAGGCGGCTACTCAAGGCTAGGAGCCTTTGTTTGGCAGTTTCCAGGGCTTCAGGTATGGGCATCTGGCTGTACCTCTTAGGTACTTGCTTTCTCATTGCACCTCTTTGGGCCTCTGTCAGCTTACTCACATCCTTCCGAGTTGCCTTGATTTTGGCCTCTAACCGTTGCTTCCATGGTGGGTATTGTTTTCTCCCATGGTTGCTCTTATAGCCAAGCATCTCAAGGATCACTGCTGCTGAAGTGTAAACCAGTTCATTGGTTTCTGTAATGGTTGTGGTAGGAATTGCCATCAATGCTTCATTCACAGTTTCCAGTAGACTTTCAGGCAGTACATCACTTAACCGTTGTAGCTGGTGTCGGGGTTGCCTAGTGTTCTTTGTAGACATTATCTTGTTTTTCAGGTCAGTTGCTGCCTCGCTCAGCGTAATTGTGGTTGTTGGGGCTGTGTACCCAATCTCAGGGTGTGAGTGTGGTATAACCTCCTCTCTGACCTGTTGTTCTGGCTCTCCCGTGGCATTGTATTGTATAGCTTCAATCTCAAGCTGTGATAGGAGTTGGCGTTTGTGGATATTCGAGCATTGGGCTACCAGTTGTTTGGCAGTTAGCCTTGATTGTGGGTTTTTATATATATATATATATATATATATATATATATATATATATATATATATATATATATATATATATATATATATATATA
>JALJSC010000191.1:255000-397500 GCA_023969325.1 Oryzias curvinotus | reverse complement strand
GCATAACATGATCCTGTGAGGCTCAGGGTGTCCTCTAATATGAAGAGAAGTCATGCAAAGCAAACTCATTTATACTTGAAAAAGGCTATTTTATCTTTAAGTTTAGGTTTTATTTCATGCCACAAAACCAATAGTTCATCCACATTTATGGTAATAGTACCATGGCAGTGTCTTATTTTTCTAAATTGAGACTGTGGCCCCACTGGGTTGTGTTCTGTGAGACGTCGACCCGAATGGCTCCTTTAAGGGTCGAAGGTTTCAGACCCCTGTCCTAGACCATAAAAACAATATAAACCATTCAAAATATCTTTAACCCTTGTTCTATCCTAGGCACTTTACCGTTGGAAGTTGGGTCATCTAGACCCACTAGACAGAGCTCTGAACCTTTTTTTTTTCAATGATTTGTGATCTTCACTGGTTCAATGGATCACATGAAATTTGTCCACCTTTATCCACCTTTGTCATGGTAGGAGAACACCTCAATGGAAGGGGGGGGGGTCATCTAAGATAGCACAAGGGTTAAATTAACCCTGAATTGCACAGGGATCCAATGCAGTCATTTAAAAACCAGAGTAATAATCAAAAGCAGTTGCAAATGAAACCAAATTTCACCCAAACCCCTAAAGCTGGAGACCTCTGTGCTCCGTGGTAACACGACAGCTTTGCCTTTGTCCAATGATCCCAACATCAACATTTCAAGCTCATGTTTTTCCATGTACATTCTGGGCCGAGTCTTTGGTCCATCAGGTTGCTGATCCTCCAGAGTTTGAGACCTGTGACCGTTTGTGCCGTCTGTCCCCAGAGCCCACCGTCAGTCTGCTGCAGGCTGCCGGACCTCCCGGATACCCTCACAACCCGTACGACCTGCCCAGGAACAGCCACATCCCAAGCCACTACGACCTGCTTCCTGTGCGCCCCAGCCCCTCCCACAGCTACACCCCCCCTCTGCCCGGCAGTCCCACCAGCTCACTGCTCTAAACCTGCCCGAGTCCGTCTCAGCCGAAACAACGGCGGGATCTGTGTGTTTTTGGGACAATTCATGTCTTGATTTACTTCCTGTGTGTGGATGTATGTGCGCACACCTGTGCACATGCATGCACACGTGTGTGTGACTGCTGGAGTTATCTGTTTTTATGCCAGTGAGCACAAAACATTTGAGTTTCATCGCAAAACCTGGAACCCAAGAATCAGAAAAAAGGTCTTTGGACCCATTTTACAGCTTTTCTGGACAAAACAATCACAGGTATGACATCCATTTGTGCTATTTATTTATATTTGTTGTAGTAATCTATCCATCTTCAGAATCGGCTGGATCCCTTTTGGGTCTCTGGCTTACCTATCCCAGCAACTGCTGGGTGAGGGCAGGACACCCCAGACAGGTTTCCAGTCTGTAGCAGGGCCACACAACCACATACCACGTTCATCGGATTTAAGTCAGATAAAGTTTACACAAGATGGTCAGAAAAAAGACAATAAATCCAGAGAGCAGCAGTTCTGTGGTCAAAAATGCTTTGTTAATGCCAGAGGTCAGAGGTCAGACTGGTTCCAGCTGATAGAAAGACAACAGGAACCCAAAGAACCACTGGTTCCAACCGAGGTCTGCAGAAGAGCATCTCTGAACCACAACACGTCCAACCTGGAGGCAGATGGACCACAGCAGCAGAAGACCACAGCGGGTACCACTGCTGTCAGCTAAGAACAGGAAACTGAGGCCACAATTCACACAGACTCACCAGAACTGGACCCTAGAAGATGGAAGAGCGTTGTCTGGTCTGATGAGTCTCCATTTCTGCTGCTACATTCAGATGGTAGGGTCAGAATTTAACATCAACAACATAAAGCATGGATCCATCCTGCCTTGTATCAACGGTTAAGGATGGTGGTGGTGGTGTCATGGTGTGGGTGACATTTTCTTGGCTCACTTTGGTCCCCTTAGTATCAATTGAGCAATAATAAAAGTGACCGGTGACTGTAGACTTTCCCTTAACTCATAACTGTCAAAGTAGAAGCTACAAAATCAGAGGCCAACTTCATCATAAACGTGAATCCACCATTTAATAACTTTATTAGCAGCCTCCACATAACATTAGAAGGCCGGTTGCTCAATATTCTGCATTATTATTGCGGTATGTAGGAAGAACTGTTACAATAAATCCATATTTGGAGTAAAGACTCCAGGTTTCTGTCTGTTAAATGTATTTTATTTTGAAGTTAAAAGCGCTTCTATTTCCTCGCAGGATCTTTTCTGCCAAAAGATACTTTCCAAATACGTTTGTTTTTTTGTTACCTTAGATCGGGGGTCGTCAACCCGTGGCTCCGGAGCCGCATGCGGCTCTTTAGCGCTGCCCTAGTGGCTTCCTGGAGCATTATCAAAACTGTTTGAAAATGTAAAAAGATGGGAGGGAGAAATATATATTTTTTTGTTTTAATATGGTTTCTGTAGGAGGAAAAACAAGACACAGACATTCTTAACGTTTTCCAATGCTGTAGAATTAAAATTGTAACGCCCAGCAGGTACATCAGTAGCAGCGGGAAACCGGAGCCAAGCTACCCATAAGTTGAGCTGTCAATCAAATGGCTGCGCCGGAGATCAGTGCATGTCCCTGACATTGTACGACTCAGCACAGTCTCAGAGCGAAGGAGGTAGAAAGGGAAGCTATGACCACACTCTCCATTCCAATACTACAAGCTCCGTTTCTCTTGAACACGCAACACATTGAACGTTGCACAGCAGTCATCAACCTCCCCCCCCTTCCACACTCACAGTCCAAAATAAAGAAACAAACATAACAGGAAGAATAAACTAAGGTGGAACAACAAAACCTCCATTTGAAAAGAAACGTGGGCAAACAGAAACGCTCATGCTGAGCCCTAATTAGATCAGGGGACTGCGTCCCACAATCCCTTGCTGCTAACAGCCCTAAAATGCACATGACCGCCACTACAATATTGTAGCGACCCGGGGGTTAGCCCCGCCTTCAGCCCCTAAGGCTCATGGGAAGTGGGGAGTTTTGGGGTAAAACCTTGAGTCAGAGTGTTGTGAACTGAAGTGAGGTCCATGCTGATTGGGCTGTGTGTGTGTGCTGGAACATATAGGTTTGTAACAGAGAAGGAGATCTTGCCTCTCCTGCTATTTATTTGTCACTGAGACTGTCCCGGGGTGTGTAGTGTTTGCAGCACAGACAGGCCTCCATAGAAGTCTCCTAGATGAGCGATGTGGCTGCTACTACCCCGCTCAGGTGACAGTCCAACTGGGTCATTGCAATATTAAACTTCTACATTTCTGTCACGGCTAGGGATGGGTACCGAGCCCCGGTACTGAACCAGCCCCGGGGCCGCATTCTTCAAGACCGCAGTATCGTTAAGATCTGACCTGAACGGTTCTGCTATCGGTTCTGGAGACGTTACTTTTTCTTTTTTTGTGTCCCACAAGCGTTATCTGCCATATTTAACTCACCAAGTCAGTCAATTTTCCGTTAATTAATGATTATAATAATTTCGGTATTCTCGTTGAAGCGGAGAGCTCTGTCTGTCTATATGTGCGCACGGGGGGCGGGGCTGTTGTTCAGACAGCACGCGCCGCGCGCACACACACACACACAAGACAAGGCAGCGCACACACAGTCAGAGGTGATCTCGTCGGGGACACGTGAGCGTCCTAGACTAAGAACACCCATTTCTGCATAAAATGTATTACGTTTGCCTATCATGCTGTCACCTTGCTGCTACGATGACCGTATGTTACGCTGTTTGTGTAGAGAACGCTGGGGCGGGGGGGGGGGGGTTTCTCATGTATACGAGGCTCATGTATAAAGTAAAATATTGTAACGATCCAGCCGGACCGCCACTTTAGTGGGGTAACGAAAGCCAACCGCTCATGAAGAGGTTTTAATGGAGAGCTGTCCGTGCCCCATACACCGCACGACCCCGGACAGTCTCAGGTTGCAAGAAGAGAGAGGCAATATTAGCTTTTAAGCAACAAGCCTGTTTATTCCAGCACACATACAGCCCAAACAGCAAGGAGGGTCACTTCAACTTCCAGCCCTCTGACTCAAGGTTTCACCCTAAGCTCCCCACTTCCCATGAGCCTTAGGGGCTGAAGGCGGGGCTAACCCCCAGGTCGCTACAATATTTTGTTAAAAAAAACAATGTTGTTGCATAGTGAGGAAATAAAACACTTTATGTTCATGATTTGTTATTTATTTATTTATTTATTTTCCGTCCTCAAAAAGTATCAATAAGAGTACCGGATCGATAAGCAGTATCGATAAGAGTAGTAGTACCGTTAAAACCTTAACGATACCCATCCCTACTGTCAACAGAGATTAGCGTCATATCTTACGACACACGTTTCTACCAGCAGGACTTATTTTTTAACTTTTAACGGACCGCTAAACAGGTGGCTGTAAATGAACCACCGTCAGTTCCGTGCATTGGTTGATGAAGTTAAAAGCTAATATTCTGATCTCCTGCTACAACACAGTCTGATGGCTGTCCAGGGGGACGTTTAGCATCACTTTATCGTCTGTTTAGAACACGTGAAAACATTCCTGAAAAGCAAAGACCTGAACTACAACTGGAAGATGCTGAGTGGCTGGAAAAGCTGCACTTTTTGGTAGATGTGACTGTGAGGAGACACCTGAAGGAGCTGAATGAAAGTCTGCAGGCGCCGCAGATGCTTGAAGCTATTCTGTCATTGGAGCACAGCTGACTGTCATGGAGCACAGCTGACTGTCATGGAGCACAGCTGACTGTCATGGAGCACAGCTGACTGTCATGGAGCACGGTCCATTTGATTGTTTTTTGTTCAAATCCTCAAAATAAAAATGACATCAAAAATCAGATTTCTTTATTACATTTCTTTAATTTTATTAAAGCAATAAAACATAATTCATTGATATTGTAATGAAGTTAAACTTCAACAGAGCAGTCACGTGACGCGTCGTTCTCCCAGAATGCACTGCAGGGCAAATAAACATTTAATCGTTAATGCTCATTATGTATTTGTAGCAACTTAATCATTTTGATAATATAGATAATTATAGATACATATTGCATGTGTTGCCTTCATTGAGGCTTAAATGATGACAGGCACTCAGCAGTGTTGTACAGGTAACTACCCATAGCAGTTCAGTCAATTAACTCACCTGCTCAGCGTCCTATTTAAGCCCAGGTGCGCAGTTGTGCATTCTCTTTCTTACCTTTAGCGCTCATTCTTCGCCCCTCCCTCCTTCCCGGCTTCCACCTGTGGGCTCCGTAAAGGGGGGTTTTGTTACCCAAAAGTTTTATGGAAAATTATCTCATGGAATTGAACGGAGCCTTATGCCAAACCAAAAGATGTGAATGCCAACTAAAAGAATGTGAAATTGAGTATGTCAAATAAATATTTCTTACTGCAAGAGTTGTCTGACTGAAATAGGGCTTGTGATATTGTGCGGCTCCAGACATATTTGTTTTTTGTTTTTTTTGTCCAATTTGGCTCTTTCAACATTTTGGGTTGCCGACCCCTGGTTTAGTGGGTCTATATGACCCAACTCCCAACGTTAACGTGCCTAGGATAGCACCAGGGATAATGATGTTTTTCTAAATACTCAATACAGACAACAGACAGCCTCTTTTTCAAGTCACTAATCAGTAGAATATATATTACATGTTATTGAACTAACCTAAAGATAACAGTATCTTATAGAAAAATACAAACATGTCTCGGTTCCACAACATGTGATAGATTCTAAAGGACTGAAAATGCTCATTTATAGCATTAATCAAAAGCATCTTCACAGATCAACTTCATCTGAACACAGGAGCTCTTATTTTGGAGCAGCTTCACATTTCTGGCATCCATTGAACTTGTGAGTTTTTGGAGAATTTCTTTGCAGGATGTCAGAAAACCTCCCAGAGCTGCTGTTTGGGTGCCAACTGCCCCCCACCCTCAGTGATGTTTAACTTCAGGATGCTCCAAAGGTTCTCAACAGGGTGGAGGTCAGGGGAGGGTGGGGGCCACAGCTTCAGTGTATTTCCTTTTCCGCTCATAGCAGCCAGTGGTGCAGGTATCCCTGCAGCACGAGACGGTTCATCGTCATGCATGAAGATGATTGGTTACGGAAAGCACGGTTCTTCTTTTGTACCACAGAAGGAAGCGGTCAGTCAAATAGAAGGTTTAGGCAGCAGTGAGAGCCTCTGGAGGATCCTCCAGCTTCCTCACTCTGCCTTCATCTGCATGAAGCTGCGTGTCTGAATCCTCCACAAATCTCTTTATAGTACGATGGTTAGGTCTTCCTGGAGTATTGTCATACCTCGTCAAAGGCATTTAGCTATTTCAGCAGCAGAGATCCTTTTTTCCCATTGACTGAAAATGTTGGTCTGTTATTAATGTGGAACGTCCTTCTTTAGGAGTTTCTCCTGTAATGAACTCACCTGGAAACTATCACAGGAGTCAGAGATTGGTGTCAGTGATCCCAGAGCCCAGAGTCACAATATCATCCATGAGTTTCATTGAAAAACAAAGAACTGTATTTTTTTGACACAAACATATAATTTGCATTATAATTTGGAATGCACTGTAATGACTAGAGTGTGCCATAAGGACACTGTACAACAGCATCACCTGTATGTCGTAAGTGTGTGTAACTTCCATTATCTGTACAAATACTCCACAATACATGGACTATCACACACACAACAACTGCACATTCCATTTGACCACGTTCTTTGAACCGTAAGAAACAACCTCACTCTGCTAAGATGCAGCCCCTTCTCTCTTATGACCGTCCCCAAACTCCCACAGCGGATCAACCCCCACACAGCTGGCTGTGACTAAGGCCTTAACCCTTGTGCTATCCTATGACCCCCCCTTCCATTGAGGTGTTCTCCTACCATGACAAAGGTGGATAAAGGTGGAGAGGATTTCATGTAATCCATGGACACCAGTGAAGATCACAAATCATTGAAGAACAAAGGTTCAGAGCTCTGTCTAGTGGGTCTAGATGACCCCACTGTCTAGTGGGTCTAGATGACCCACCCCAATGTTAAAGTGCCTAGGATAGAACAAGAGTTACGAAAGTAGTGGATGGATTTTCATCATGTGACTGAGTAACTTAAAATGCATCAAGGAGTCAGATGTGGTGAAGATTCCAGCAGTTTTCCAAATTAGAACCAAATTCAGAACCAGATGCTGTAGGGCTGGAGGCCTCCGTTGGCTGGATGGAAAACTGCCACGCAGGTAAACCTGGGAACACCCCCTGGGGTACAATGAGCTAAAAGTAAATCCAGTTTGGTTCCTCAGAGAAGCCCTTTTGTGCTGCTGTCTATCAGGGTCTCCCTGTGCCTCAGGGCGCTGTCAGGAAGGGCATCTGGTGTAAAAATTATTTTCTCTGGCTCCTGATGTTCACATCACACCGACAAGTTTGGATCATTCTGGTCCCTGAGTTTATGTTGGACCATACCAAACCAAAAGTCATCGAAATAACAAAACAGGTGACGCCCTCAATGGAAAACCATTGGTCATGTCCACGTTCTGTTTACACTGGTGGTGTATTTTACACAGCAGAGTCCAGACAGTCCAGGTTGGGCCATCTGATCCACAAAGATCCAGAATGCCCGGTGGATGGACCAGGTGGTCAGGGCCAAACCCTGCTGCCATGAACAGGATGACCAACTCTGAAACCCAAACCCTTCACACTGACTTTATCACAACACTACGCCTGTCAGAACCAACCTGTTCACATCCCAGCTGGGTTCTGTGTGGGTTTTCTCGCCCCCCCCCCCGTCGAGGTGAATGATTTCTCTAAATTGGCCGTTGGTGTGAATGTGTGTGCGGTGCGGCCCTGCAACAGACGACCGACCGGTTCAGGCTGAACCCGCCTAAACCCAACACTCAGAAGGGACAGAGCGGTTCTGAAGGTGGATCGATGGAAGTGTGGTGACCAAATCCTCTCCTTCGTTTTGTGAATATTGGTGTGCAGATTCATGAATGTATATTTAAAGATTGGCAAATTCATACGTTTCTGTCAGAGGATCAGAGCAGTTCACAATTCGTCACAATCCTCTGAGCAGATGATGCTGCACCCACTTTCAGAGGATTCTTTTGGCTTTTTCAAAGCTTCAGAGTCACAAATGTCTGCCAAAAGGCTGGACAAAGACTGAGCATTTCTACAGCATCACCATCCTTTCTGTGTTTGATTGGGGACCATCCTCCCCTCTGAAAGCATCTTTGCTGGTATTTCATGCTGAACAGCAACAGTGATGCTTTTGAGGCCAAACGAAGCAACTATTTCCAAACTGCTTCCCATTCTACTGTCAGGGGCTGGTGGTGTGGGACCCAACATGTAGAAGAACTGGTTTGGTAGCAGAAACTTAATATTTCATTAAAAAACTTAAACATGACGAAAACAACAACAAAAAAACAGGTGACAAAGTAGATGACCTGAGAAGGAGGACCTGATAACCAGAGACTGAACTACACTGAAGATAATGATCACAACTCCAGACAGCTGTGGGTGTTTGGCAGACTAAACCAGGTGGGACTGACAGCAGGAAAATGGCAGAGAACATGACCAAAAATCCAACTCAAATCTTCTGTAAAAAACTAACTCCTACTTTGAAGATACAGAGCAAAACGTCTGCTATCAAGTTCAAATGTGTGTCATCTCTGTGACTGTTTTCTGTAAAACATCCAGCTAGGAGGGTTCAGATCCTCCGTCCCTCTGCTCAGATGTTCTTCTAAAGGGTCCATAAAGCAGGTTTACAGGTGCACACAGGTGGAGACCGTCGCCGTGAGTGTCCACGTCAGCTTCTAGCAGCTCTTGCAGTTCTGCTGTCACCGTTTGTCAGTGAGACTGAAAGTACAGTGTCTCAGACTTTACTGCTGTTTTTACACATCTGTTTGTATTTTTACACAGTCTGTACTTTCTCCTTCCAGAAAAGTCTTTTTGTATGTTCTGTAGGGAAAATGTTGTAAGATTGTATTCCCTTTTGTCGTATGAAGTCTTATTGTTGCATGCCAAAGACGGTTCAATTTTTAAAAACTAGCCCCCTCCACCCCATTTTTGGTTCTTTCCTCTCAATGCTTTTAGACAGCAAACGTATGGAGGGACATTTCTGCCTCCACGTCAAACACCAAACTTTCTAAGTTGCAAATGAAAATATTAAATATTGGCTTTCAAATTCTTTTTCAAGCAGAACCGATACAAAGTCCAAAGTCAATATGAGACAAAGACACCTGATTGGTTAGAATCTGGACCAATCAGCAGCTGTTTGATGGCAGCTTGGTCACAATAAACCGAAACTTATGGGAGCAAAATCAGAGATAGGAAAAAAGCCAGATGACACACAGCAAAACGTGAAAATATTTTTTGAAAGCGTAAAAAATGTTTTTAAGGAAAAAAGGTTTTTTGAAAAAAATTCTTTGAAAGTAAAAAAAAATAATTTTTAAATGCAAAAATAAATATTTTCATTTGCAATTTAGAAAGTTGACTGTGCAACGTGAAGTCATAGATATCACTATATACAAACTTCCCCTAAAATACTTTCTCTGATAAAAGCTTGACTTGATTTCAGACCAGTTATGATGTCAAAGTCTGCCTGATTTTAAAACAAAGTTTTGTTGTTTATGATATAAAATAAAATCCTACCTTTAATGCAGAGACACATTTCAATCAGAAGCATCACTGAATGTCCAGCGTGATCAGAAACCCCGGAGTGCAGAGACAAACTGGAGGAAAATGAGTTCCATGTTTGATTGACATGCTGTTCCAGTAAGACGACACATTTCATCAACCACTAGTTGGATTATTCTGTCAGCTGTCTTTTCACACTACAGAAGTGGACTGTAAATTAATCTTTTAGACACTTTAAAAAAGCAAATGTTTAAGTTGTAGGAAAAAGCAACAAATGTATATTTGCTTTCCTAATTTTTTTTATCTTTGCACTTTCTTATCTTCTACTGTGACCCAGCAGATAAATTCTGAAGTGTTTGAGGAGAAACCTTAAAGAAGTCCTCTGATCGTCAGTTGGAAAGACTTCATGACCTGTGCAGTTTGATAATGTCAGCTTTCATTCTTCTTTTTAGTCAATAGACATACAGAAATAATGGTATAAAACAAAAGAAAACACGGATAATTGGTCTTTTGACTTGTATATCAGTATTGGCTTTTTTATTATTTCAGTGAGAGATCAATTTAAAACTTGGTCATTTTGTCTAACTGCTTTTGTCGACTCCATTATTGCCCCGCCCACGGCGCAGTGTGCTTGGTTACACGGCCCACATCAGGGGAAGTGGCGTCCTGCAGGGGCCCTTCAGAGGTCCCACACTGGTGCCAACCCATGACCACCAGGGTCAATGTGGGGCTCAGTGTCTTGCCCACGGGCACTTCGACACATGGACAGGGAAGGCGGGAACTGATGCTCAATCCTCCAATCTGAGGTTGGCTGCTCTTCCTCTGCATATTGGAAATATTAGAGTAAACCTTCAACACAGCAGAAAGATCTCTTGAGCTGCTTCGTTTTAAATGCTCTCTAAGTCTTTATCGTTCCTACATTTCAGATATTGATCATTTCATCAGCAAAGAACTGCACCTTCCATCAGTCCACTGGTGCTGTAAAAAAGGAAGAACTAAAGTCACTTTATTTTGTTCTCATTTTTACAGTCATCACTTTATCTTTCTCTGTTTATAGTCACATTTTTTGTTTATCTTATTCTATTTTATTCTGTAATTTGAAGTTGATAGGGGACCTTTCTGTCTAGAATCACCAGAGGGACGTTCTGGACTTTATTATGTATCCATAAAAGCTCTCAGTGAGAAAAAAGGTCTTTGAATTTCTTTATTTTGCCTTTCAGTCAGTTATTCATTTCTCTAAAATCAAGTATGAACAGTGGATTTGTTAATAGCGTCACAGATATGGCTATTGGTTCATGTTTAGGTTTTCACGCAGGTGCACACAGGTAAAACGGTACCTGGACATGTTAGGACTGTACCAACTGGATTTATATACCTGTGATATTGTAAGTGTGGGGCTGGAAGGTGAATGTAGCCGCTGAAGATACTGAAGTTCATAGCTAAACGTTCTGAAGCTGATAGCAGAAAATGCTAACACTGATAGCTACAAATGCTAAACCCATTTTGTTAATGCTAAATAATTCAAGAAGTTAAAGTTTGCGTAAGCCAAAATGTTTCATCAATAGCTAAAAATGTTTGCTTAACATGCTAGAGCAATTAGCTTAAAGATAAGTCTAAGTGCTAAAATGTAAATGATTAAAGAAATTCCTAAGGCAGCCAAACGAGCTAGCATAAATGCCAAGATAGCATAGAAACCTGGAACAATGCCAAACCAGCTAGCATATTGCTAAACTCACCAAAGTAGTTGAAAATATCTCATTAGATAGCAAATTAGCTTGTTGACCTAACATAATGTTCATACAATTAGCATAAAAATGGACAAACAGCTGTTGTGGCCGCGTGAGGCTGTCCAGGTTCAGGGTTCAGGATCAACTTCAGTCATTCAAAAATTCCAGAGCAATGTTGCAGAGGGAGTAAGGTATTGACCGGTGCGCTTTATTAAGATGTACTGATAACTTAAGATATAGACACAATTGTACAATTCGTCAGTCTATACAAAACATGAAGCATTCCATGTGAGCCGCGTCTCACCAAACCCGCCCGCCAAGCTCACCACAAGAACCATTCATTCATGTTTCAGTGGAATTACAGTCAATTACAGAATTCAGTTTGTAAAAAACAAAAAAATCAAAGACAGTTGAAAACATAACAAATGAAAAAAACACAAAGGAGACAAAACATCTGAATTCCTCCTCCACCCCCCCACCGCCGCAGAGTGTGGACGCCGTCTCTGATCCAACACGCCGCATCCAACCGCGTCTGTGAGGCTGGAATCCCCCCAGGACCGGGTTCTGTGTCAGTGATGTTACGGCCAGATGAGGAAAGCAGCAGTCGGACAGAGAGCCGTGCACTGTGTCAGAGGCAGCTCGGTGTGCGAAGGCGCTATTAGACGAGGGGCGGAGCTTAGGCCAAGGTCAGCATGGCTACATGAAAGGTCCATAGATGTCAGGACAGAGGAAGGAACCGCCTCTGAAAGTTGTTGGAATCTTCCGTGATGTTAAAACACTCGCAGGGCAGCAGAGACCTAATGACCACACGCTAAGGGAATCGACCCTGTGACACACCAGTGCTTCTATGAAAAGCGCTGTCTGCTTGATGGTGGGAATGACGTGGATTCAAACATGTCTGTGGCTTTACCTAGACGCCTTCTCAAACAAATGGAAATGTGTTTGAACAAAGATGGACGGCTGAGGGGCGGGGTTTCTGTCCGCCGCCGCATAACATCGCTCCGTGGAAACGAAAACTGCGCTGCTCATATGAGGACAGCGGACAGCCACCCGCTGGGAGCAAAGAGCCGAGTGCAGAGTGGTCACATGGTCACGGCCAGACTAAGACGCATCTGGACGTTGGAGGGGGGGGCTAAAGGACAGGATGGCGTGGGCTGTGTACAGAGCAGACGGAAACCAGGAAGCAGGAAAGAATCACATTCAGAGTTTAAGACATTTGTGTGACATGTCAGCGCATCTACAGACTAACACGGTATGAAACGCCAGCTGTCCCTCAGGGGGGGACCCCACACTTTGCTTTATACGGGGGTAAGTAAACCTGGGGAAGGGGAGATGGGTAGAAGGGGCAGATGGGGCACAAAGTTCGGGTCCTTTCATGCCGAGCTGTGCGTCCGGGCAGTCAGTTCTCAGGTTGGGGGGGGCTTGGCTGAACGGACGGAAAAGGAGCAGAGGGGGGAGAAGTGGCAGCGGGTCCGGGCTAGATGTTCTGACAGCACTGCATCTTTGGTTTGTTCTCGGTGGGCGGCACCTGGATGTTGACTACATTGTTGCTAGGCGACATGTCACTCTCCTGGCGCTCCGACATCTGCTTCTGGGAGACGATGCGGTAAATCTCTGATGGGAAACACACAGACACGCCCCACATCATCCATCACTACAAACACCTGCACAGGTAAACCCCGTCTACGCTCTGCTTTCATGGTCAGACTCCATCCGTTGAAGCCATTACATGGTAATGAGGTACCTGTCATTCATTGGGTCATTATGACCCACAAATCCTGAAGGTCTTGTGTTTCTGCTTCAGGACAGAACATCCACTCTGACATTGCAAATACCATTTCTTTCACCCCCAATTTCTACCCTTGACAAAGAAATGATCAGTTTGTTGAAATGCCATTCTCAGAAATATGTTTCTTTGAACGATTAGAGGAAACAAAACATTTCAAAATTTAAGATTTTATGTCCAATGGGGTGAGAAAAGTCACTTGAATCAGTGGTTCTCCCACTTAAAAAGATGAGGGAGACATGTGATTGTCATAGGTCAACCTCAAGTGAGAGAGAGCATGAAAGAAAAACCCCATTAGCCGCTTCCATCAACTAGCAGATTCTGAGACCTGGAGAATAACTTTGCCAAATGGAAACACGCCAGTTCAAAAACAACATAACTCATTTATCAAAAACACAGTTTTTAACGAAATGCGTAACGAAATGAACATGATTGGCAAAACTGCAACGGATAGACTTTTTTCTAATTACGTGGGTCACATGACCCACAACCAGATACACTGGCTCCTTTGGGCTCCTTTGGGCGCCGTACAGCGGCGCCACCAGAGGTCCCACAGCGTCACAGATCATCAGACGTTGAGTGTGTCATGTGGAATTGTTGGAAAACCACCAACCACCATTTCCCAGAATGGCTTCATCCGTAGCCCCTCCCACGTGTACGGAGCTCGCCGCTCCACGGCCTGAAGAAGACGCCAATGTCTCCTTTGATCGATGATGAAGAGCGCTAGTGCAGTGGCAGAAATGTGAATGTATCTGCTGTCAATCAAAGAATTGATCACATCCGTCACCATGTTTCTGAAGGTCTTGGGCGTCAGTCGATTTGTATTTATTTACATACACTGACCACAAATAAAAAACGCAACACTTTTGTTATTGCTCCCATTTTCTATGGTATGAACACAAAGATGTGAAACATTTTCCACAAACACAAAATAACCAGTTCTCTGAAATATTGTCCACAAATCTGTCTAAATCTGTGATAGTGAGCACTTCTCCTTTGCCAAGACAATCCATCCCACCTCACAGGTGTGCCATATCAAGATGCTGATTAGACAGCATGAGTATTGCACAGGTGTGCCTTAGACTGGCCACAAGAAAAGGCCACAGTATCTGGTGTGACCACCATTTGCCTCATGAAGTGTGACACATCTCCTTCCATAGAGTTGATCAGGTTGTCTATTGTGGCCTGTGGAATGTTGGTCTCCTCTTCGTCAATGGCTGTGCGAAGCTGCTAGATATTGGCAGGAACTGGAACACGCTGTCGTATACGCCGATCCAGAGCATCCCAAACACGCTCAATGGGTGACATGTCCAGTGAGTATGCTGGCCATGCAAGAACTGGGATGTTTTCAGCTTCCAAGAATTGTGTACAGATCCTGGCAACATGGGGCCGTGCATTATCATGCTGCAACATGAGGTGATGCTGTTGGATGTACGGCACAACAATGGGCCCCAGGATCTCGTCACGGTATCTCTGTCCATTCAAAATGCCATCAATGAAATGCACCTGTGTTCTTCGCCCATAACATATGCCTGCCCATACCATAACCCCACCACCACCATGGGCTACTCGATCCACAACACTGACATCAGAAAACCGCTCACCCACACGACGCCACACACGCTGTCTGCCATCTGCCCTGAACAGTGTACACCGGGATTCATCCGTGTAGAGAACACCTCTCCAACGTGCCAGACGCCATCGCATGTGAGCGTTTGCCCACTCAGGTCGGTTACGATGACGGACTGGAGTGAGGTCGAGACCTCGATGAGGACGACGAGCATGCAGATGAGCTTCCCTGAGACGGTTTCTGACAGTTTGTGCAGAAATTCTGTGGTTATGCAAACCGATTGTTTCAGCAGCTGTCCGAGTGGCTGGTCTCAGACGATCTTGGAGGTGGACATGCTGGATGTAGATGTCTTGGGCTGGTGTGGTTACACGTGGTCTGCGGTTGTGAGGCCGGTTGGATGTGCTGCCAAATTCTGGGAAACGCCTTTGGAGACGGCTTATGGTGGAGAAATGGACATTCAATTCCCTAGCAACAGTTCTGGTGGACATTCCTGCTATCAGCATGCCAATTGCACGCTCCCTCAAAACTTGTGACATCTGTGGTATTGTGCTGTGTGATACAACTGAAGATTTCAGAGTGGCCTTTTCTTGTGGCCAGTCTAAGGCACACCTGTGCAATAACCATGCTGTCTAATCAGCATCTTGATATGGCACACCTGTGAGGTGGGATGGATTGTCTTGGCAAAGGAGAAGTGCTCACTATCACAGATTTAGACAGATTGGTGAACAATATTTCAGAGAACTGGTTATTTTGTGTTTGTGGAAAATGTTTCACATCTTTGAGTTCATACCATCAAAAATGGGAGCAATAACAAAAGTGTTGCGTTTATATTTTTGGTCAGTGTATTTATAAATGAATGGAAATTATGTTTTTTCAACATTTCTAGAATTCTGATAAAGTGCTGCACATATGAGTGATGAAAACACAGTTACAAAGACATGTTACATCAACCTAAGGAACTTTTTGCAGTACTTGTACTTGTGAGAGTGGTCTTAATACAATATACAATATAATTCCTATTTCTGCTTAAGTACAAGCCTGAAAACTGAAGTTCAGTCTAAAAAAATAACTGTTTAAAAATGGTCAAAAATTTGAATAAAAAGATATAATAAATAGGAATTTAGGAATAATGTCAAAATCTTGTGATTAATTTCCACTAAAGATGAAGGAAGTCAGTTTGTTGGAGAAACTCGTCAGTTTAAAGGCCTGTTTTGATTGAGGGGGGTATTTACTTATCTTCCTGTCATCTATCAGCTGGAACTGGAGGCAGAAAACGTTGAGGATGGAAAAACTGAGGAGGAAATTTTTAGTTTTTGTTGTTAAAGAGGCGTTTATGTTTTGTTGCTGAAGTTAACCAGGAAGTTGACAGAAAATGTTTGAGTGTAACGTGATAACTACCATTTTTTTCTTACAAAATCTTTGTTTTATTCTAAACAGAGCTATAAATGATACATTTCATTTTCGTGAAGACATACATGTAGCAACCCTTCAAACATAATATCCTTACTGGTAAGATTTGTTGATCTCAATCTGTGAATCTAATTAGATCTCCTTAGTAACTATCCAGACTACAGTTCCTTCCCACACATGAACTTCTGTCTGACAGCACTGCAGTGTTCAGGACACAGTAAGGCTGTATATGCCATGGATGATCACTTTCACTCCTAAATAAAGCCTGAGATCAGCATTATGTCATCCAGCCAATCCAGAAGTCCCCCCCCCTCAGGTAGAACAGGAGATGGATGTAAACACACCAACCTGTCAGGATGGTCTGGAAGGCCGTCTCCACGTTGGTGGAGTCCAGAGCCGAGGTCTCCAGAAAAGACAAACCATTTTTCTCTGTGGATCACAAAAGGACAGGAAGTCGCTTTACTCCAACCTGGATTCTGGAAGTTTGCATCTCTTTAACGTTGATGGAGAGAAAACAAATATTTAACCCACAGGTGAACATCACACAAACTATGAGCAAAGAGAAAGATGCTCTGGTAAAACAGGTATTTACTGCTTTTCACGGATTGATGACACTAGTGGAATCAGAATGGAATCACAGGAAGAGTTCTGAATCAGAAAGGACTAAATAAGATTCAGCTGGAAGAACACAGAGGAAGTCATTCAGATCCAAATATGTAGGTCTGTAGAAGCAGAGGCAGTTTTAGAGGAGAGAGGTTCTCCACTCTGTCACGTTTTTAGAGTTAATGTTCCTTCACGTCAAACTGTAGATCTAATCCTCCACAGAGCAGATTCTCATCCAAAGGTTCAGAGAAATCTCTGTGCATTGGGGACAAGGTCGATGACGGGGCCGTGACTTTACCAAATGCTCCACAGCATTTCCAGAAGCATCTGTAGGTAAATCCAAACCTTCTGTGGATGAAATGACGACTATCACCAGAAGGAAAGATCTATCTGAACACAGTCCAAAGCAAAGGGACTCTGCTAAAACTGAAAGATGTTTCTATACTTAAGGCCTGTACACACCGGGACGAATTTCGCGCGCGATATTCGCCGACGTTTGACGCCTCGTGACTAAACAAAGGGCACCAATGTGAGTGTGCACACAAACGCGAATAAGCGCCACGCATCAAAGCGTCACTTTTTAAAAAACGCCTCGGGTTCGTTTTTTTGGTTTGACGCGCTGCGTCAAAAACTATACAACCAATGAGAATGGAGCTTTTGCTCACGTGTCTGGAGCTTCTGAAGTTACAGTAAAACACAACTTGGGGGCGCTCAAACACAAACTGCCTTTCTGAGCACACATACCAGCAAAGAAGATAGACGCCAAGTAGCGTCTACACTGCTGCAAAGAAATAATGATGGACATTCTAAAATATCCCCGAAAACGCTCAGGATCCATTTTCAGCTCTTGTACCAGTCGATAAAACTCACCATGTTCTTCTCTTCTCGTAACTATGGGATGTACCCAAAATCGGCGTCTTTTCCGGCGTCTTTCATCATTCAACAGAACAATCATTTCTTCATCATTGGAACTGGAGCTGGAGCTACTGGTGCTTGAAATATTCATGTTTTCTTTGTAGGATTCTGACAAGCGCGTAACGGCTCTCTTCTTCTGAGTGAAAAGCGACCACATTGTGTACAGGAGTATTTCTGTTTTACATCAAGCGCCATCTAATGTCAGGGATTGAAATCGCATGTTGGCTCGGCTCATCGTCAGCGAAAATCGCCTGGGTGTGAACACAAAAGACGTGGCGAATATTCGTCCCGGTGTGTACGGGCCTTTATCATGCAAGTCTCTGATCCGTCACATGGACCTCTGTCACCATGAAACCTACAGCTTTGGACCACACTGAAGGAGACAGAGAGTGACATGCTGTGAGAAGGAACCAAACAGAAGGACTCTGACCGGCAAACGCCCGCGCCTCGTCTGTAGGAACTGCCCTCAGGTGGCGCAGGTCGCTCTTGTTGCCCACCAGCATGATGACAATGTTGCTGTCGGCGTGGTCCCTCAGCTCCTTCAGCCAGCGCTCCACGTTCTCGTAGGTTAGATGCTTGGCGATGTCATAGACCAGCAGAGCCCCCACTGCTCCCCGGTAGTACCTGCAGGGAGACACCACGTTCCAGCGGTTGTTCAAAGATCTCAGCACATTCCACATGTGAAGCTGGGTCAACGCTCTTTAAGGTTTTGAATGACCTGCATGTGTGTTGGTAAAGACTGATCCGTTAAGAACCAGATAATGTTCATTTTTGTAAAACATCTAAATGTTGAGGTGGTGGGATTATAGAAGTTCCTCCACTGCCCATCAAGCAATAAATGAAATCCTTTCAGCTAACTTCATACTTGTGGTTTCAATGTGTCAAGTTCTGTTAATTTAGGATTTAAAGTAGTTATAACTGAAATATATCCATGTATTTTATTCATCCATTCATGTATTTAACAGGAACAGTGCACATTAAAAGCATGGCTGCGATAATTAGCCCAAAGGCTATTTTTCATCTGTAGTCCCTGGACAGGTGTTAAAACTGTCAACCTAAAACCTCAAAGCATCTATTTCATACGTTAATAGAAAACATACACAGTAAATAATCCTTTCAAATACATGTGAGTGTGAATGGGTGTGTGATTGTGGCCCTGCGACAGACTGGTGACCTGTCCAGGATGTCCCCCGCCTTCACCCATGAATGGCTCCAGCAGCCCCGTCACCCAGACAGGGACCAAACGATAAAGAAGATGCAGACGTTTGTTCTTCTCTACTTTAACACTGTTAATGTTTTTTAATCTTTTCTTTAGCACATCAACACAACATTGTGCTGTCCATAGGAAAGACACCTGTCCACAACCTCAAACAGCCACACTCCAAACTCCACTATGGTGTCTGAGGACACCAGAAACCACCAGGCTGGAAGACTGAATCTGCAACAGGAAAGCAGATTGGAGTGAAGAAATCAATTATTAGGAAATGGAAGAGATACAAGACCACTGATGATCTCCCTCCATCTGGGGCTCCCCCCAAGATCTCACCCTGTGGGGGTCAGAATGATCACCAGAACGGTGAGTAAAAACCCCAGAACCCCACGTGGGACCTAGTGAATGACCTGCACAGAGCTGGGACCAAAGTATCAAAGCCTCCCATCAGGAACACACTACACCACCAGGGACTCAAACCCTGCAGGGCCAGACGTGTCCCCTGCTAAAGCCAGTACATGTACAGGCCCGTCTAAAGTCTGCTAGAGAGCATTTGGAGGATCCAGAAGAGGATTGGAGAATATCCTATGGTCAGATGAAACCACAATAGAACTTTTGGTAAGTATGACTGCTACGTGTGACCCGGCACCATTGACCGTTGGGCCGCCCCCGTTTGAGTACAGCGCCACGAAGGGAACATGCTATCTGTTGGATCTGCCATGTGTGACTCGGCACCATTGACCGTAGGGTCGCTCCCGTTCGTGGAAACCACTAGAGGAACATACTATCTCAAAGAGAGAGGGAAAGAAATAAAAGGGGAGCCAACATAAAATTACTCATACCTGATCTTAGAACAAAAGCTCACTTCCCCCCAAAAAAACCGCTGTGCAGAACTATAATTTAAACCGCCAAACTACCCGTATGATACACTAACTTAACATCCAATCCAAAGCTTCCGATGGCGCAGTATGACATGCTTAACAGCCATTATTCGAACTTCTATTAAACTAAGAACAAGCTTGATGGGCATAAACTTCTTCCATTTTGGCAACTATAAATACACGAGCTTAAGTCCATCCATTATTTCGAAGCTCCCAATGACAGACAACGAACGAGCTTAATAGCCATAATTTTCTCCATTCGGCATACCAATTATAAGCGCTCAAGGAACATCATTTAATTGAGATCCCATCCAAATATTAAGAACGAGTTCAACGCCCATAATTACTATGCTTCATTGGCATACTACAAAATTGAGCTTAAGAACCAAATTCGAGCTCCAGCGCATACTATGATACAACTTAGAACATCCTAAATTTTGAGGCTTCCACCTGGCTATAATTTTTTTTTAACATCCATAATCAAAGAATTTACATTCATTCTGCTGTTGACATTGATTGATTAATTCAGTCAGAAGTGTCATTGGAATAGGTGCGTCGAGCAGTCATCGTTGCAGCACCAGATCAAGGAATGCAGGGGTGACATCACTTCCTGGAAGCGGAGAAGCTGATCGGGGCGTAGGGGTTCGCAGGCTCAGGATGTGGTACATAGATAAAACAAAGCAGTATTAGACTTGACAAGAATATATAAATAACCCAGAAACTGATCAGTTTCAAAATGCTTGAGATAAATGAAATAACAGTGCTTTTAAAGAACAAATCTGAGAAGTGAAATTTAGTAGACAGTTAAGGTAAAGACCCATTGTGGATTTATCGCACCCTAGAAACCATCATAATTACAAATTCCAACAGTGAAATGATAGTGAAATATAGAACCTGCACAAAGTCTTAACACCAATTTTTATATATTCCAATGATAAGAAAAGTAACCTTTGACAGTTTCAGAGGGGCGCACCTTCAGGAGGCCATCGAGGAGTAGGTGATGGGAAGAGTAGCCAAGGAGATTTGTAGATGAGGAAGTTCAACATCCCACGTAGCAAAGGATTACAGCTTGGCTGGATTTGATGCTTTGTACTTGATATTAGTGGTTCTCAAATTGGTGGACAACAAAGTACAGACTACTGAAATTGTAATTAGCCAAGGGCGTCTGGATACTGAAAAAGAGAACTTAAGAGCCATGAGGGACCATAGGTTTTGATAGCATTCTTTTTCCAGACTGAACCTTAAGCATTTAGAGGCGGAGTATAAGCCACTAAATGGGGAAGCATCTAGCAGACTGTCATCTGCTTAAGCAAGGAAGATAGAAGACTGACTTGTGAACACAAGATTTAACTCTTGAACTAAGCTTGAGAGCACAAGTGATATATTTCCTACGGTCAGGGTAGAAATTGCTCAAGGTGTTATTTAAACATTAACCAAGTCAACCGATGACACAATACTATCATTTACTATTGAAACAGCCTTAATATAATCTCCAAGGATGAAATAACTGGACGACACCTTATAAATCATCAGAGCTGTAGATTCTGGCGGCCGGACAAACACAAACCACTCTTAAATCCTTTCCCCCCAACCAGAAAGCGCAGACTCAGAAGAACAAGTGGAGGAAGCCTGAAGACACGACAGTCATCATAACATAACTATGTCAAGCATAGAGAGGGAAGGAACAAACGCAAAACACAAAAATCCAGAACAGGAACACGGGGCCCAGGACGGAACTACCCAGAACAAGAACACGAGAAGAACGGATGACCATAGGACCAAAGCCACGGCAAATGTCAGGTGGCCCAATCATTGACAAATCATATTCAAACCAAAAATCGAATAAACGACATGCGGCACAAAAGCCAAAGATGACATAATGGGGAGAGACAAGCAGCAATGAACCATCCAGAACCATAGAAGAAAAATAAATCCGGAAGGGCAGAGGACCATACAGTATAGACAATGTGGAAACCCAGATTCGAAAATAATTTTTTTTTTTCTCTCCCCACAGAGATTCAAAAGACCAGGGACACAGAGGAAAGTTGGCCACCAAGAAATCATCAATAACTCACAAAATGAAGGGCACCCATCGCCGACAAATATCCAGTACAGGGCTTCCGATAATAAAGTCGATATTATGAGGACTGCCACGACAGCTGAAAAGTAAACCGACAAACACTTCGAGCGCCAACTGAATGCCAAGAGACGCCACTGAGAGGCATAGAGGCAGAACAGTGAGACCATCAGCGATAACAGTCATCCTCAGCCGTATATCGCGTTCGGAGGAAAATCGTGGAGACAGCATGGGCAGCTGAAGAAAATATACTAATCCTGAAGGCGCATGGGGAACCAGGCCACCAATGCCCAGAAGATGAGGCGCTTACAGGTCCAGATCAAGTCACGTCAACCTGAACACTTCCCAGGGGCCACCCTCAGTGGCGGCTTTGAAAATGATGCCCCGGAAGAAGCCATCACACAGCCCCTACAAACCTCCAAACCAAATCAAAGAATAACAAATCAACTGTCCAGCCGAGAAAACAAGGCCGCGACGAGACTAACACACACACACTAATGCGGCCAACGCAAGTCCCCGAGGCCAGGGCAGGACCCACTGAGGTTCACAGAGCAGGGAAAAACAGGCGGAGCAGAACCAGATGCAGAAGGTGTGGGGGCAACGAACGAGGATCGCCGAGTGATTAAAATGAGCCATAGACGCTGCATAAGAGAGACCAATCATAAGGAAAATGTCTACAGAGCAGACGGGTCCAAGAGAGACTAATTCACTTTCTGACTAACCAGCAGCCACAACAACGAAGAAAATAAACAGAAGAACCGCCATAAGAATAAAGCCAGCATCGAATTAAAGATAGTCAAGAGTCACACTCAGCTCCCAAAGAACAAAACAGCACCAGAAAAAAAAAAAAAATGCTAAAAGCCACAACAAATTTAGCCAGCATGAGAAACCTGTCCAGACGAGGACCGCCAGCCTTCACAACCCCTGAAACAATAACCGGACGACGCAGAACTACACAGCAGAAAAGGAATCAGAAATGCATCATGAAGTCAAAAACTACAATTCCCAGGGTCCTTAGGGGCGTGACGTCATCGAAGACCGGGAACAATAAGGAAATAGAACAGCTGTAGAAAACACAACAGAAAAACACGGGAAAAGACCGCCTGGCCGCTCACCTCCATGATACAAACGGCCACAAGCAGAGGAGAATGCCCGGACGGCTCCCGATCGAACGCCGCTGCCGACCCAAACACCGCAAAACGCTCAACCGCCGCAGCGATGCGAACACGCCGGGCACCGCCACCCGCCCGCCAAATTGCCGCGGAAGGAGAGACAGACGCGGCGAAACGAAAGCCCCCACATCAGAAAAAGTGGGATCACTATCCAAAAGAAGGGGGGGATACACCAAGATGCCAAAGGGAAGGAGATCAGCGGGCATGGAGCACCGGCGACGAATGCGGCGCTGCGGCGAAGAATGAGCGCTGAAGGTAAGAAAGAGAATGAACGCCTGCGCACCTGGCTTAAATAGGACGCTGAGCAGGTGAGTTAATTGACTGAACCGCCCTAGGGTACTAGCTGTAAACACTGCGGCGAGTATCTGCCCGAAACACGATAAAATCGTCAATATAACGCCCTGCTTGCTGGTCTTCCAAAAACTAACATCAAGAACCTTCAGCTTCTCCAAAATTCTGCTGCGTGAGTTCTCAGCAAGACCAGGAGCGGGCGGGCTCACATCACCCCAATTTTGAAATCCCTGCTTTTTCTACCCATGTGCTTCAGGATTGATTTTAAAATACTTTAAACTAGGGCTGCACGATATGAGCCAAACTTGCGATGTGAGTGATCAATGTTGCGATAACGATATAATTTGCGGTATATACACAAATAGCAAAACAACCAAAAACATAAGTACAGTTTCACTGCAACAATTTAAAAATTATACTCCAAATGACCCTCGTTGACGTAGGAGGCAAACATCTAACATAAAAGAGCTCCATCTGATTGGTCAAAAAAGTTCTGCATAAGGTGCGTGTTTGGAACTATAATAAACACATGAAACACATTCATCTTTGCTGATAATTTACTGTTTGACTTCAAGGGTTTCTGGGGGAAACCTTTCATCAGTCTTCTCCTTCTCTCCTGTCGCACACGCCTGTGCACGTGGCTGTCACGCGGCACGTGCTCACTCTACTTACACACACACACACGCTGTTTCAGAAACACACACACATCCTCATTCTACAACAGAAGTTTCTGTCTTGCAAGGAAACACGACACATTTACTGCAATCTAATTATTCATTTCCATTGTATTCATTTCCATTACAAGCTGCGTGCGTTCTTGAGTGCGCGACACGGCCGCTGGAGGATTTTGTGTTGGGGGGGTTTATTACTGTTGTCAGTCACTCTGTAACACCAAACATGAACGCGCGCTGTTAGATTTCCATGAATATCACTACATGTTTTGGATTGGGAACTATTTTGTGCAGCGTAAAGTTACGTGTCTGTATAAATAAAGGCGGAGCCTCCTGCCCCGTTCTTCACACGACGCTCCGCACTCACACAGTCACAGTCATTCTGCCACACCTACATAGTTCATTAGTTCAATAGGTAGTAGTCAGTTGTTGTTACTGATATTTGTTAATAAAGAATACTACGTTGTAATTGTATTTGTTTCCGACGAGGCCGCCGGGGGATTTTTTTTGGGGGGGGGGGGGCTATGGTTAACCGTGACACCGTGCCCCCTGGTGGTTCATCACCGCGGTGATCAAAAATCCGCCACCGTCACAGCTCTACTTGATGCTGTAAAGCATGATTTTTACCTGACTTTTAGCTCATTTTTTCTATTTTTATTTATTTATGTATCCATTTTATCTTGTTTTGTGAATTTACAGAAGATTTTTAACGTGTTATTTTAATTGACCTTATTTCAATGTTTTATTGTTCATTGCTTCTGTCAGTATGTCGAGTTTTTCTGTCTCATTTTTATTTTCATTTCCTCAGCTGGAACCTCTCCCTCTGGGTCGGCTGCTGTTCAGCCGCTGCAGCTCTAGTTGGGGGCCTGCATCCCTGCCTTGCTGTGGTGGAGCGGTCCCCGCCTGTGATGCTGCACCTGGCTGTCTATGCAGCTGTTCACAGAGAGGGAGGTTCCAATTACCAGCATTTCCAACATCTTGTTTTTGTGCTATTTCTCATTGTCTTTCCCCATCAGATAGGGGGTGGGAGGTGTGAAAAGAGTGGGGGTTGTGTAAGCACAAGGAGGGGGGCCATATTTTTTTTCATGCTTGTTTTTATATTATTTATTTGGGGGGTTTTTCATGTAAAGGACTTTGTGTTATGCTTTTGTATGAAAAGTGCTTTATAAATAAAGTTTGATTGATGATGTTTGGGGGAGTTACATCCAAAGAACACCACACTTAATGTAAAGCATGGGGGGGGGCATCATAGTTTGGAACCAGGACGACTGATCAGTGCAAAGGAAAGAATGGATGGATGGGGAAATACAGTTCACATAAATTACTGTGAGCTTCTGATGTGCAGGTCAAAGAATACAATAAAGAAAAGTATTTTGCCAACATTAAATCTGGGTTCAAATTAAATGGAACATTTAAAATGCTCACTGTAAACTTTTACATTTAAATAAAGTTTGTTGATCACAGCAACATTTCCATCTGTTCTTCTTGTTCGGCCCTTCAGGCTCTGAAGGTGGGGTAGCTACAGACCGCTTCCACAGGTTTATGACGTCCTATAAGGTCATTTAGCCAACCGCAATCAAGAAATGGTAGAAAGTGCTGGAGGACACATTATTTATGGCGTTACAGCAGCCTTTTACAGCCTGGGCTGGACTTTGGACACGTCTGCTCTACAGGCTCACCCGTGATCTATGATTTAAACATTTCTGTGTGGGTCACCTGCAGGCAAAAAGGCTGGCCCATTGTTTGCCCCTAAGGGCAGTTGTGACGAAGGCATTCCTCCATGAAAGCAGTGAGGAGAGGGGTAGAAATGTACAGTTTCTGGGTCTAGGTTAGAAATCAGGTCAAAACTCTGCAGTTTGTGAACGTCTTCAGGTGACATGAAGCCATGAACATCTTTGTTGAAATCAGTCCGTCTGCACAGTGAGAGTCCTGGAGCAAACACAGCTTCCACTCCGACGCCCCCTCTAACACCTGAAATCCAACCTTTCACAGACAGAAGGATGTACATGTTTCTACTCACGCTGACGTGATGGCGCGGTAACGCTCCTGACCCGCAGTGTCCCAGATCTGGGCCTTCACCGTCTTGCCATCCACCTGGATGCTGCGCGTGGCAAACTCCACCCCGATGGTGCTCTTACTCTCCAAGTTGAACTCGTTGCGGGTAAAGCGGGACAGCAGGTTACTCTTTCCAACGCCGGAGTCACCAATCAGGACCACTAAGGAGCAAAGAGGAGGCAGGTAAGAAAAGCCGTCATCTTCCCTCTAAAGGCCTCCTCAGCGCTGGGCTTGAGGCTGACAGGGAACAAAAGCATGAAGGGTCAGGAAATAAACCCCACCTACAGCCAGTCCTGATGCATGGCAGCATTTCTCAGGGGTAACTTTTAGCATTTTGTTCTTCACTTTCAAAGGGATCTGCAGAGTTTAAGTCAACTTTGAGGTTTTATTTGTGAGGTTTTCTATAGTTACAAACAAACACACTTGTGGACAGCTCCAGTATCACTACAGGCCCTAACCATAGATCTTTGGTCACTTTAGATGTTTCCTCTTTACCTTCAGTCCACTTCTGTGACACCACCAAAGCAGTGACAAAAAAGCGCCTGTCTGGCCTCATAAGCAGCTCTTAAACAAACAGGCTAACCCTACTTTAAAGACTGGGCCCAACCTGAGTCCCCCCACAGCAGCAAATACCCATGAAGCCCAGAAATCTGCACAAACTGCAGGTTCACGCAGGTGGAACTGAAGCTGGTCCTGCTGTCAGGGCAGAGGTCAGCTTAACACCGCCTCATTATCCAGTCTATTCACTACCTCTAGCATTCCTGCAGGTTTAACGCTGCAGTCAGTCCACCTGGTGCTACGGTTCCCATTACTGACCGTTCCTGTTCCAGCTGAACAGTTCAGAATTCTCTTGGGTTTTGGTTGTTTTCAGCCAGAATGCTGCACCACCAACAGGAAGGTCAGAACGTGTCTGCCCACTTCTGCTGCTACATTTACATTTATGGTGGCTCCACAGCAGAGCTTCAGAGCTCGGTTATGACTCCCAGTAAAGACCTCCAACAATCATTGACTCGCTGCCTCAATCAAAAACGTTTCCGTTTTCCTCCTGGAACGATGTTAACAGATGGGGGTGAAACAGCCGCCAACGCCCCCTCAGCCCATCAGGCTTCATTCGCAGCACTTTTCATACTGGGTAACACAAAGTTCTGGACACCAAGATAAAGAATTAAACCAGCAAATTCCTGTCAAATAATTTTAATCCTCTTTAGCCCAAAAGTCCAACAAGTAACTCCACATATGATCTTAAAAAATAAAAATACTAAATAAAACACCAAAGAATACGTATACAAGGAAATACTGAAATGTGATTTTCATTTTCCAGTGTGAATAAATGGAAAAACTATCTATTAGGGCTGCACGCTATGAGGAAAACTCGCGATATTGGTGATTAATATTGCGATATAACTTGCGGTATATAAACAAATAGCAAAACAACCAAAAACATCATTTCCATTTCACTGCTACAGTTTATAAACTACACTCCAAATGACCCTTGTCGACGTAGGAGGCAAACATCAAACATAAAAGGGCCCATCTGATTGATCAACAACGTAAACGGGTCCTACCGATTGGTTAAATGCATAAAGGGATTTTTTTCATCTGTTCAATATTGAACAGATGTTCATGACATTGTTTTAGCACATTTAAGGAAAGCATTTCTTGCGATTTTCGCCGTCTTTTGCAGTAGGCATATTGCACAGCTTGATGTCGCGATAACGCTAAATTTGCGGTATATTGTGCAGCCCTACTATCTATCTATTCATTTAGCAGCCAAGGAGGGTGTTGGTTCAACTTCAACTCCTTTAACTATGGGAGGTGAGTTTGGCCGACACTCTGGGATGATGGGATGTCAGGCGTCGTCTAGGGTGGGGCGATGTCCCTTACGTTGGCGGTTAACAATGTTTGCAGTAAACCACCGGGATGGATTAAAATGATGAGTGAACAGGCGCTTCATAATAACCATAACATTAATAAAAGCACGTTTTGGAGGTCACCTATATTTTACTGAGCTGACATATCTATGTGTGTAGCCGCTCGGGGGAACTCATTTCCTCTTCCTGCATTTCAAACACTACTGCGCATGTGTGAATGATTTACTGTGACTGAAAGTGTGACCCATGGGAACGTTTGTTAGAATCTGAAAAAGGTTTTCTGGGCTCATGAACACGGTTGGATTCTAATCTGACCATTGATCCCATCAAGATATTTTGTTCATGTAACCGCGGCTTATGGGGTCGACTCGCAGCGTGGCGGGGGCGTGGCATCACGATGGTGTCTCTCCACTGGCCGGTCCTGCTTTGAAGCCCCTGGATCTACCAAGAGCTCAAAAGTCAAAGGCTGGAGTACAACAAGCTGCAGAGAATATCTGCCAGGTCGTCATGGACTCGACCCCCTGTTATGAAAGTTACCTCCAAACTGTAATCCTTCACAGATTACCAGTTATTACGTAAAACACTGACCCGTTTCCTGACAATATTACAGCCTCAAAATGGCTTTTGTTGACTTTTATGTCACTTTCTTTGTAAAACCACAATGTGTTTCACACTTGGATGGTGTAATAGTGTTGATTTTTGATAAAGGATCCAAATTTAAAGCGGGAACTCTTAACCTTATTTGATAAAAATAAAAGTGTAGCTTATCTAGTTTAACAGAAGCAGAATGGAGAACAATATGGCTTTGAAAGACCGAAATCAAAAACACTCATGACAGACGTTTAACAGGACCCACAGAAACTACACACACGTGTGTGCCAAAGAAGCCCAACAGGAAATTCGCTTTAGCAACAAGTCCAACTAAAATATTACACATAAAAACATAGAAATCAATCAAAGTTGTGAGTGGAATTGTGAATCTATTATTGCCTTGTGCTGCTGTCAACATTACCTTTGGGTAGAGTCTGTGGTAAAACAATACTAGACAGCTAATGGGTAAAATGCTACGATATTAATAAATAATTCCTTGCTCTACTTTTACTGCAACAAGTAATAATTTACACAATAATTACTTTTTGATTGAAGGATTTCCCTCAAGCTGCTGGATGCCGTTTACAACCATGGACATTTACAGGGAATTGAACCTCTTTCCACCTCATGTATCTACCGGCATCACAGCAACAGCCGGTAACGGTTTCCTGCTTTTCTGTCGAATACAGCAAAAAGATAACAGCAGCCTTCAATACTAGACGTCGGTTTTACACTGACTGTCCGAATAAATGAAAGAAAGACTGATTCGAGTTCAATGACAGACGAGCAGGACCCGTTAGTCTAGCACACTCGGTACCGGCACCATCTGGATCAAACGCGATAACGGTTAGGTGTGTCCCGCGCGCCTCCGGTCAGCGGGCTAGCAGTGGGGCTAACACCGGCTAACCTTAGCTAGTACTACTGGGCAGACAAAGAGCCGCCTCCCCGGCGCTGGGAGGAGGCCGCAACGGCTCCTCGCAGGCGGCATGCGCGCCGAACTCCCTCAGGAAGCCCGAAAGTCCTGTGGCGGCACGAAGCATGAGTTCGGTTCCGTTAGCCTGTCAGCTGATCCCCCGGGCCGTTAGCCCGACCGCTAACGAAACAAACGCACCTCACCTTTGAATAAATAGTCGTATTCGTCATCTCTGGTGCCCATCGTCCTCGCGTTAATCCGAACCGCAGTTAGTTTAAAGACTAAAAACGTTTCTGTCTTTCTTTTTGGGTTATTTTTGTTTTCTTTTTTACTTTTCCGTCAGGAACTGAAGGAGAAGATCAACTTCCGCAAGTTCTTCTTCTTCCTTCAGGAAGCGCCCCCTACCTGGGATAGGTGACGCCTAGCGGCAGTACAGGGAACTGCTGTTTTATTTGGTTGGTTGGTTGGTTGTTTTAATTTGTGTGGGTGTTTTTAAAAATCTTTTTTGTTGTTGTTTTTTAAGGAAGGATCCTTTTTGAGAGAAATTACTGTGTCTAAGAGAGAAAAAAATATTTTTAATTCTGCAAATTAAAAAGACAAGGAGGTGAAGTGCTTACTTTAGTTCTGTATCTCCTAGCAAGGGATAACTCGGGAAATCCTTTGGAAAAATACAGACAATAATTCCATCTCACAACATCAAAAGTAAAGATATAATTGACTGTTTACAATCAAAATGTAGGAAGCACAAACGAACCAAAGACAATATGTACATTATTTTTCTGTTGTCATGAACCATATTGCATTGATTTACTTTGAAGGTATTGTTTATTGATCCTTTTTAAAAGGATAAAGTGCCTAGGATAGAACAAGGGTTACGAAAAACTGTAAAAACAGAAATGACTGGACTAACCTTTCTCTGCTATTTGGTCCTTGTAGGGCTTGGTGTCTCCAAGGGCAACTATTGTTGCTGTTGCCATAAATAGAACGACTCAGAGTGACTCGGACCAATCACTGTCGACTGGTTTCAACATGGCGTTGCCCGTTTTAAAACGCAGTTGAGAAGGGTGTTACCTCATTTCGCGAGAGCTAGAAGTCAGGCATTTTCTATGGATGATGTTATTTTCTATGGATGATGTCATACCTCGTCCATTGTTTTTACAGACTATGAGCTGAAGCACCAAGGGACAATTCAGAATCATGATGAATCAATGAAGCAATTTTTGGTCCTCTCTGGAATTGTTCTCACCTTATCTTATAGATCTTATCTTATAGATCAAAAATAAAAATCCGTTGTGGGGTCCCCCAAGGATCCATTTTAGGCCCACTACATTTTTATATCCATATATGCTGCCACTTGGACAGCATCAGAAAGCATTTGTTTTTCATAGCTACTTTGACTCACAACTTTCCATTAATGTCTCCTGATGACAGTCGGTGATCACACTTAAAAAGTGTATTTAGATATAAAGTCATGGATGGCAGAGAATTTCTTACAGGTCAACCAAACTGAAGCTTTAGTTTTCCGTTTCAAGACAGGAGAGATCATTTTAGCAAAACAACTATAAAACGTATCAGTGTGTGAGAAGCCTGGGAGTTATCTTTGACTCTGAGATGAATTGTACTTTACAAATACAAATACTATAAAAACAGGATTTTATCATAACAATATTGCTAGCGTCCTCCCATTTCTCTCTTTTGCTGATGCAGAGTTGCTAATGCAGGTCTTTATTGCTAGCAGATTGTTGAATGCCCTCCTCTCTGGTCTTCCCAGACGGAGGAAATCAAACCTTCAACTACTGCAGAACTCGGCATGAGTGTTGGCGAGGACCAGGGGGTGGGATCACACTACACTCGTCTGAACATGGCTGCACTAGTCAGGATTCATTTCACAGTTCTTTTATTGGTTTATAAATGTTTTACGGCTGTTTATCGTCATATCTGTCTGAAATGATTCTACAGTGTGAGCCCTCTGGGACATTGAGGTCCTCTGGGACATTGAGGTCCTCTGGGACATTGAGGTCCTCTAGGACAGTAGTCCCCAACCCCCGGTCCGTGGGTCATTTGGTACCGGGCCGCACAGAAAGAATAAATAACTTGCATTACTTCTGTTTTATTTATTTTGGAATCTGAAAGATGTTTTATTTTGAAAAATTGGCCGATTCTCTGTTCCATCAGTCTATTCAGGGGTGCTCATTACGTCGATCGTGATCGACCGGTAGATCTTCAAGGACATGACGGTAGATCGCAGGCGCCATAGATAAATGAAAAAAAAAATACTTCTAAACAATCCAGCAACCAATCAAAATCCTCACCGAAAAGTACGGGACTAGATTGACATGCAGAACAGCCAATCGGACATCTTCTAATACATACGTCACTGCACATGCGTGTTCAAACACACTGAGAAACTACAAATTCTGTCTGTCATCAGTGTTGCCAGATTGAGCGGTTTTCCGCCCAATTGGGTGGTTTTGGTTCTAAATTTGTAGTTAAAAATGGCTTTGGGCGGATATATAATAGCGGACTACGTTAGGCTGTGTGCCTGTTGGAGTCTTATGTACTGAAGCTCCGTATACGCACCAGGCAGAGACGATAATGGGCTCTGTCATTAGAACCTGTTGGGGGTGTGCAATGCTCCTCCTCTTAGAAATTGTGTTCTTTAAAGGATGATACCGCGGCCGCGTGTGGGCGGAGCTAAAGTCATGGTCTGATCGCTGCATGGAGCAATGTCTGTTTACATCAATGCATGGTAGACACTGAGAATGTGGAGAGATCAGGTTTATTATTTTGAAGAGTTCTACTTGGTAATCATGTTTCCATGTTTGAGTTCATAAAATCATCCCAGGGAAAGTCTCTGCTTCAACTCCCGCAGTGAAAGCTGCGTCTAAATCTGACGCCCGTGTTTCCATCTGACAGAGTTTGAAGCCAAAGCCCCTCCTCCGCCTCTCTACCTGCTTCTCCTCTCTACCTGTTCACCTGTTCACATCCTCTGCAGCTCAGAGTTGTTTCCCCCGCCCTCCTCAGTGTGTCCTACACAGAGAGCTCTAAATACGGTCATCATAGGTTGACACGATGGTCGGGGCGCTCCAGGATGAAAGGATGGAAAGGATGAAAGAGCCGGACGCAGGTTATAGCGGGGATAGAGCGGGTTAAGCAAATGGATGGAAGAAGGCGGCCCGCTGGAGAAATATTCTGTCATGGCAAACTATACTAGGCAGACCCAGATGCTGGAACCCAGAAGGAGGACAGGAGGAGGATGGAGGTAAGTAATGGAATGTATTTATTTCCAGAGGTAAAGTAGTTTTGTTGTGGCAGGGGGGGCAGCATGGTCGGAGAGCCGTTGTGGTTTCCTGAGCGTGACTTGCGGTTCAGCGGTAGCACGTGACGTGAGGGGAGCTTCAGCTACGGCTCTTGACGTGGCTGGAGGTTCGGCTGTGGCTAGAGCTGAGGCTTGGCGTCTGGATGAAGCTCCGTGAAGAGGTAGGTAGCTTTGGGTGAAGTTCTGCTCGGTTGTTGCTGATTCGGGGTGTCCATTCGTGGGCATGAGAGTCCTGGACACAGGATAGAGACATGTGAGACAATAGCTAAGATACTTGGCATGAACCCTGAGGTAAGACCAGACTAGCACCATCAGGGTTAACGAACTGGCGATGAGTGATGATCCTGGAGCTCCTTAAGAAGGTCTGGCAGGGTGATGAGTAGAGTGGACGCAGCTGTGATGAATCAGTGGCCAAGCAGAAAGGGGAGGGGGAGGAGCTGACAGAGGCACCATGACATATTCAATACTTTACTCATTTTACATATATTATTTTTTATTTATGTGTAAATATATATATATATATATATATATATATATATATATATATATATATATATATATATATATATATATGTGTGTGTGTTCTTCTATATAAAAACGCCCCGCGGGTGGTTTCTCCTCCAAGCTCGGGTCCTCTACCAGAGGCCTGGGAGCTTGAGGGTCCTGCGCAGTATCTTAGCTGTTCCTAGCACTGCGCTTTTCTGGACTGAGAGGTCTGAGGTCTTTCCAGGTATCTGTTGTAGCCACTCCTCCAGCTTGGGGGTTACTGCCCCGAGTGCTCCAATTACCACAGGCACCACCGTCACCTTCACTTTCCAGGCTTTCTCCAGTTCTTCTCTGAGTCCCTGGTATTTCTCCAGTTTCTCATGTTCCTTCTTCCTGATGTTCCCATCGCTTGGCACTGCCACATCCACCGCAACGGCTTTCCTCTGTTCTTTATCCACCACTACGATGTCTGGTTGGTTCGCCATTACCATCCTATCAGTCTGGATCTGGAAGTCCCACAGGATCTTTGCCTTCTCATTCTCTACCACCTTCGGAGGTGTTTCCCATTTTGACCTTGGGGTTTCCAGTCCATATTCTGCACACATGTTCCTGTATATTATTCCAGCCACTTGATTGTGCCGCTCCATGTATGCTTTACCTGCCAGCATCTTACATCCTGCAGTTATGTGCTGGATTGTTTCAGGCGCCTCTTTGCACAGCCTACACCTTGGGTCTTGTCTGGTGTGGTAGATCTGAGCCTCTATCGCTCTGGTGCTCAGGGCTTGTTCCTGAGCTGCCAGGATGAGCGCTTCAGTGCTGTCTTGTAGGCCAGCCCTTTCTAGCCATTGGTAGGACTTCTTGATATCAGCCACTTCAGTTATGGTCCGGTGGTACATCCCATGGAGGGGTTTGTCCTCCCATGAGGATCTGTCTTCCAGCACTGTATCCTCTGCTCTCCATTGCCTGAGACATTCACTGAGCACACTGTCAGTTGGGGCCTTGAGCTTGATGTATTCATGCATCTTGGATGTTTCATCCTGGATAGTGGCTTCTACGCTCACTAGTCCTCGGCCTCCTTCCTTGCGGCTAGCATACAGTCTCAGAGTGCTGGATTTGGGATGGAACCCTCCATGCATGGTGAGGAGCTTCCGTGTTTTAACATCCATGGTCTGTATCTCTTCCTTTGGCCATCTTATTATTCCTGCAGGGTATCTGATAACTGGCAGTGCATAGCTGTTTATTGCCTGGGTCTTGTTCTTGCCATTGAGCTGGCTTTTCAGGACTTGCCTTACTCGTTGGAGGTATTTAGCTGTTGCAGCTTACCTTGTTGCCTGCTCCAGGTTGCCATTTGCCTGGGGAATTCCAAGGTACTTGTAACTGTCCTCAATGTCTGCTATTGTTCCTTCTGGGAGTGAGATCCCTCCTGTGTGGACTACCTTGCCTCTCTTTGTCACCATCCGGCTGCATTTCTCGAGCCCGAATGACATCCCAATGTCATTACTGTAGATCCTGGTGGTGTGGATCAGGGAGTCAATGTCACGCTCGTTCTTAGCATATAGCTTGATGTCATCCATGTAGAGGAGGTGACTGATGTTGGCCCCATTTCTGAGTCGGTATCCATAGCCAGTCTTGTTGATTATTTGGCTGAAGGGGTTCAGACCTATGCAGAACAGCAGTGGGGACAGAGCATCACCTTGGTATATCCCACATTTGATGGACACTTGTGCAAGTGGTTTCCCATTGGCTTCAAGGGTGGTTTTCCACAGCTTCATTGAGTTTCCTATGAAGGCTCTTAGAGTCCTGTTGATGTTGTACAGCTCCAAGCATTCAGTAATCCACGTGTGTGGCATTGAGTTGTGACACTGCCACAAACAGCATGATGAACAGTTTTTTAGTTTGCTATAAATCCCTGCAGGGGCAAAATATATGTTTCACATGCTAATTAAAATATATGTTTCACATGCTAATTAAGATATATGTTTGACATGCTGATTAAAATATCACAGCCATAGCTGTTTAGTGTGGGACTACAATGATGGACATGTGTGACAGTTTTTAACGGGCATAAGTAAAGGCAGCATGTGCCTTTAAGAAGGCAACTCTATCTACGAGGGGGGCGGAGCTACTAATGACACGGGCTGCTACGAGGGAAAACAGCTGTTGTTTAAAAACTACGTCCCCCCGGCAAACGGAGAGCCGTGTCTGAGGACGACGCTGAATGTTCCAGAGCCGCTCCACTTCAAGCTCTACACCCTGGATTACTTTTTCCTTTTCCTGGTGGACAGATTAATACGTGGGTTTTTTTCCTCCTCCTTTTTTTTCTCCCATTGGAATCTACACACCAAGGACTGACGGAAAAGCCGGTGAGATCGAGCCTGTTTGTTTTTTGGTTAAACGCAATGCATTGCTGGGACTGAGAGACTGAGATACGAACTCATTTACATCAAACTCTAGTTTTGAACAGAGACGCTTGGAATTAATGTGTGTGTATATATTTATATGGTGTTGGGTGTGTATTTTGCTTGGTGATTTGGTAAAGGCCTGCTGAAAATTACTAAAACACCTAAAACAAACTAAAACTGAGACTGCTGGGTTTTCTATGTTTAATGTTAAGTTGCACACGCCTTTTCTTTTTCAAAGCAGGTAATATTTTTGCTTTATTGTACTCTTCCTCTGCAAAAAGGTAGAGGAAATTGTTACAGAGTGGTGACCAGTATGGGGAAATGAATTTTTATTTTTTGCAAAGCAACAGATAACACAAGCATTGAAGCAGTCTCTATTTTGTTTTTGGGTTTTCTTTACGTCACAAATATTAAAATGGCAGACAGCAGAGAGTCAGCAGGGGAAGGAACATCTAAATCACCTGAATTTCACCCAGGTTCCTTTGTAACATTCAGAGAGCCTGTATCTGAGGTATCTTCATTGCTAAGTGAAATGTATATAGATGATGTACGGGTTGAAAATGAAGGTGACAATAGCAGTGATGATGAAGATGAAGCACCGGTACAGGAGGAAACCTGTGGAGATTCTTGATCAGAACCAGGTTTCTCTTAACACTGTACGAGAGCAGTTAAATACTCTTGAACATGATTTCAGAGCTTCACTGGGGAGTGCAATAAACAGAGAGCAGAGTTTCAGAGAATATGTTGACCAAAAGTTTGAAACACTGGAACAGTCGTTAAATGATTCATTAGCACGTTTGGAACAAGCAGTGGTGGATTGTTTCAAAAGAAGAGATGAGAAATGGAAATAGGAGTTGGGAGAAATAATTAGGTGTAGCACTCCAAAATCTCCAGCATCTTTTCCTTACACCACATCTAACGTCAGTGAGTTTTTACCACCTGTTAGCGCTGTGTCTGGAGCTCCTGTTCTTGGGTCCAAGCCTCCTGTGCGGTTAGAGTTTCCAACATTCGGAGAATCAAGAGACACCACAGATGTACTGAACTTCATTGAGCAGGTAGAGACTTTCATCTCCCTGCGCCCCCTCACAGACAAAGAGCTTCTGGCTACGTTTTCCACTGTTCTAAAAGACTCTGCCAAGAGCTGGTGGACTGCTGAAAAGACTAAAATAAGTAACTGGAAAGGGTTTAAAGAAGCGTTCCTAGCTGCTTTTTTACCCTCAGACTACATGACAGAAGTGGAAGAACAATTGAGGGACAGAGTGCAGACACCGGGCCAGTGTTTACGGGACTTTGTATATGATTATAGAGCCCTCTGTTTGAAATGGAAACCGGACATGGCTGAAGGAGAAATAGTTCGACGCGTCATGAACAACTGCAATCCCGCTCTAGTGAGTTGTCTCCGAGGGACTGTGCAGACAGTGGAACAGCTGGTGAAGGTTGGATCCATGGTGGAGCGAGACTGGGCCGCCAAAAAATATTATTGGGACAGAGTTAACAGTCAAGCCGCCAGCAGCAAGACCAAGAAAAAACACACCAGCAAAAGCCACCATGTCTCAGTGACTTCGGAGGGGGAAAGCAGACAAAGTCACCACCTAGCACGAGCCAACGCCACCCCACCTACATTGCTAGTCATCCCTATTGAGACCAGGGGACTTCAGGGGGAAGCTGTACTGGACACAGGCTGCACCTTCACGCTTATGCAAAGGAGCTTGTGGCAAAGGCTAAGAAGACCAGGTGATGAACTCCAAACCGGCGATCCTTTAACTTTTGTGTTGGCAGATGGACAGGCTCATACATCTGAAGGAAAGGTGAAGTTGGCTTATACCTGGCATGGAGCAGTATGGACTATCGACACCCACATCATGGCTGATAAACACCTGACTTTCCCACTGATTCTGGGCCTGGACTTTCTAAGAAAAACAAAGGTCCAGTTCAACCTGGGGAACAACACCTATGAAGTCCGTGTCAGAGAAAAGTCATGCTCTTTTCCATTTCTGGATAGGACGCCAGGACACTTATCATGGACTCCTGCTCACAACTCTTTGAATCTTTATGTGGTGATGGATCCTTCTCTACTGCCCTTTGTGACACAACACCATGCATCTGTAGAGAACCAGAAGGCCGGTTCAAAGACCATCCCCTTCAAATGCAAAAACTGTTTCAAGAATGGCCATCAGTGTGCACAGAGAAACTGGGAAGGACTGACATCACCCAACATCACATTGTAACAAATGACGAGGTACCGGTTCGAACAAGAGCTTACAGAGTCTCCCCCCTGAAGCGGCAAATCATTGAGGAGCACATAAATCAGATGTTACACGATGGAATAATAGAACCTTCTCAGTCCGCTTGGGCCTCACCAGTTGTATTAGTTAAAAAACCAGATGGGACTCACCGTTTCTGCATTGATTACAGACAGTTAAATGCCAAAACCCCATTAGACGCTTATCCCATGCCCATCATACATGACATTCTGGAGTCACTACACGGTGCCAGATGGTTCAGCACCCTTGACCTGCAATCTGGTTATTGGCAAGTAGCCATGGACTCCAGAAGCAAAGAGAAAACTGCAGTTATGACACCTATGGGTCTCTTTCAGTTCAAAGTCATGCCCTTTGGACTAAAAAATGCAGGAGCAACATTTCAGCGTCTGATGGAGACAGTGCTGGGAGATCTAAAAGGGCACATGTGTTTTGTCTACATTGATGATATCATTGTGTACTCCCCGACTCCAGAACAGCACCTAAAAGACCTTGGAGCAGTGTTTGCTCGACTTGCAGCATACAATCTCTCTTTGAATCTCAAGAAATGCCATTTCCTGAAGAGCAACTTAAAGTTCCTTGGACACCTAGTCACTGAAAAGGGAGTAGAGCCGGACTTTGACAAAACACTAGCGGTGACTAACTATCCCACCCCTCAGAACATCAAAGACCTTCAGAGATTTCTGGGTCTCGCAGGGTGGTACCACAAATTTATACCCCACTTTGCAGACCTTGCTGCTCCACTCAACCACCTTAAGCGGAAGGGAGTAAAGTGGGAGTGGACCGCTGAATGTCAAGAGAGCTTCAACAGACTTAAACAGGCACTGCAGTCATCTCCAGTATTGGCACAGCCTGATCCATCCAAGCCATTTCAAGTACAGACGGATGCCAGTGACGTGGGTCTCGGAGCTGTGTTAACCCAGCAAACAGAAGGAGGGGAGAATGTGATTGCTTATGCCTCACGTCTTCTACAAGGAGCAGAGCGCAACTACTCCACTTCTGAAAAAGAATGTTTGGCTGTTGTTTGGGCTGTTGAGAAGTGGAAGCACTATTTAGAAGGCTCCAGATTTACTGTCTATACTGACCACAGTGCTCTTTCGTGGGCATTTAACTGTCCCAAAACATCGTCTCGACTGACCAGATGGACCCTGCGGCTGCAACAATTCACCTTTGACGTTCAGTACAGAAAAGGCTGTGTGAACACCGTACCAGATGCCCTATCCCGTGCTGTCAAAGGGGACCTGTCTGCTGTAGTGGCATCTTACATCCCAGACCAATCCAATACCTGCACCATGGGTTTGCCCATTTCCTTGGCCGAAATAGCACGTGCACAACATCAAGATCCAGAGGTCGAGGAAATGCGAAATAAAGCAAGCACAACTGGACCACAGATGAACAGGATTGGATGGGAGATATTACAGGATGTCTTGTACAGGACAATACCAAACCAAGGCATAGGCATAAAATATCAACTGGTGGTACCACACAGCTTCACTGGAACGTTCATTCATTACTTTCACAACAATCCACTGGGAGCACATCTAGGCCGGCTCAAGACTCTGCTGCGGATCCTGGAAGTTGCCTGGTGGCCTACCATCCGAAAAGATGTTTGGAACCATGTCAAAGTCTGCTCAACATGCCAACAATACAAACCAAGCAACCAAAAGCCAGCCGGTTTCCTACAGTCCACACAAGTTGAAGAGCCAGGATTCATGCTTGGGCTCGATTTCATGGGTCCCTTTCCCAGAAGTAGAAAAGGCAATTGCTACCTCTTGGTGGTTGTAGATTACTACACAAAATGGGTAGAACTGTTTCCGTTAAGAGACAGCAAAACGCTTCGATTATATAACATCCTCAGAGACGAAATATTCACCCGGTGGGGGGTACCTAAATATCTGGTTTCAGACCGAGGTCCACAATTCACCAGCCAAGTTATATCTGATCTCTGCCAGAAGTGGGGTGTCATACATAAAATGACAACCAGCTACCATCCTCAGACGAAGCTAACGGAACGTGTAAATCGCACCCTAAAGGTCATGATGTCCTCATATGTAGGCAATCGACATGAGGAGTGGGACAAGTGGCTGTCGGAGTTTCGGTTTGCTATTAACAACACCCAGCATGAAAGTACAGGGAGGACTCCATCTGAACTGGCATTGGGACGGACTCTTAAAGGCCCCTTGGAAAGACTCATACATCAAAAACCAGTACTGGATCCTCGACAACCTCAGTATTCTCTGTTGGAACGACAACATCAGTTAGCACAGGAGGTAAGGCAAAAAGTGGGAGTGGCCAGACACAGACAAGCCAGATATTACAATACTCACAGGAGATATGCGCAGTTTCGTGTGGGGGATCTGGTCTGGGTTAGAGCTCATCCACAGTCTAAAGCCTCAGACAAGTTTTCGTCTAAGCTTGCGCCGAAATGGTCAGGTCCAGCAATTGTGACGAAAATTCTAGGTCCCATAAACTATAGGCTACAATGGCAGAACCATGATAAAGTTGATACAGTCCATGTGAGCAATCTTAAACCATACTTTGGGCATGTATCCCCCGTACCTCCGGCTGGGGGGGGGGGGGGGGGGGGGATCTGTGACACTGCCACAAACAGCATGATGAACAGTTTTTTATTTTGCTATAAATCCCTGCAGGGGCAAAATATATGTTTCACATGCTAATTAAAATATATGTTTCACATGCTAATTAAGATATATGTTTGACATGCTGATTAAAATATCACAGCCATAGCTGTTTAGTGTGGGACTACAATGATGGACATGTGTGACTGTTTTAAACGGGCATAAGTAAAGGCAGCATGTGCCTTTAAGAAGGCAACTCTATCTACGAGGGGGGCGGAGCTACTAATGACACGGGCTGCTACGAGGGAAAACAGCTGTTGTTTAAAAACTACGTTTCCCCGGCAAACGGAGAGCCGTGTCTGAGGACGACGCTGAATGTTCCAGAGCCGCTCCACTTCAAGCTCTACACCCTGGATTACTTTTTTCCTTTTTCTGGTGGACAGATTAATACGTGGGTTTTTTTCCTCCTCCTTTTTTTTCTCCCATTGGAATCTACACACCAAGGACTGACGGAAAAGCCGGTGAGATCGAGCCTGTTTGTTTTGTTTTGGTTAAACGCAATGCATTGCTGGGACTGAGAGACTGAGATACGAACTCATTTACATCAAACTCTAGTTTTGAACAGAGACGCTTGGAATTAATGTGTGTTTATATATTTATATGGTGTTGGGTGTGTATTTTGCTTGGTGATTTGGTAAAGGCCTGCTGAAAATTACTAAAACACCTAAAACAAACTAAAACTGAGACTGCTGGGTTTTCTATGTTTAATGTTAAGTTGCACACGCTTTTTCTTTTTCAAAGCAGGTAATATTTTTGCTTTATTGTACTCTTCCTCTGCGAAAAGCAAGAGGAAATTGTTACAGAGTCATAGGCCTTCTTGTAATCAATCCAGGCTGTGCACAGGTTGGTGTGTCGTGACCTGCAGTCTTGGGCGACTGTTCTGTCGACCAGGAGTTGGTGTTTGGCTCCTCTGGAGTCTCTACCAATGCCCTTCTGTGTGTTGCTCATGTATTGATCCATGTGCCTATTTATCTTGGTTGCAATGATGCCTGACATGAGCTTCCATGTTGTGGAGAGACCGGTTATTGTTCGGTAGTTGGATGGGACTGCACCCTTTGAGGGATCCTTCTGGATCAGGATCGTTCGCCCTTCCGTTAGCCATTCGGGGTGAGTCCCATCTCTTAGCAGCTGGTTCATTTGTGCTGCCAGGCGTTCGTGGAGTGTGGTAAGCTTCTTTAGCCAGTAGGCATGTATCATGTCAGGGCCCGGTGCTGTCCAGTTCTTCATACCTGAGACTCTTTCTTGGATGTCTGCCACTGTGATGGTTACTGGATTCTGTTCAGGGAGGTTGCTGTGTTCTTTTCTCAGAGAGACCAGCCACTGGGCATTGCTGTTATGTGCTGTTTCTTTTTCCCATATACTTTTCCAGTACTGTTCAGTTTCTAGCCTTGGTGGGTCTGCTCGGCTGTTTTGACCCTGCCACTGAGTGTACACTTTCGCTGGTTGAGTTGCGAACAGCCTGTTTATTCGTCTGGCTTCATTGTCTCTTGTGTATCTCTTTAGGCGGCTACTCAAGGCTAGGAACCTTTGTTTGGCAGTTTCCAGGGCTTCAGGTATGGGCATCTGGCTGTATCTCTTCGGTACTTGCTTTCTCATTGTACCTCTTTGAGCCTCTGTTACCTTACTCACATCCTTCCGAGTTGCCTTGATTTTGGCCTCTAACCGTTGCTTCCATGGTGGGTATTGTTTTCTTCCATGGTTGCTCTTATAGCCAAGCATCTCAAGGATCACTGCTGCTGAAGTGTAAACCAGTTCATTGGTTTCTGTAATGGTTGTGGTAGGAATTGCCTCAATGCTTCATTCACAGTTTCCAGTAGACTTTCAGGCAGTACATCACTTAACCGTTGTAGCTGTTGTCGGGGTTGCCTAGTGTTCATTGTAGACATTATCTTGTTTTTCAGGTCAGTTGCTGCCTCGCTCAGCGTAACTGTGGTTGTTGGGGTTGTGTACCCAATCTCAGGGTGTGAGTGTGGTATAACCTCCTCTCTGACCTGTTGTTCTGGCTCTCCCGTGGCATTGTATTGTATAGCTTCAATCTCAAGCTGTGATAGGAGTTGGCGTTTGTGGATATTCGAGCATTGGGCTACCAGTTGTTTGGCAGTTAGCCTTGATTGTGGGTTTCGAAGCATCCATTCATTCCACATCCTCTGCATGTACCCCCTCTGGGATGGATTACTTGAGTAGTAGCATCCTAACAGATATATATATATCTATATCTATATATATATATATATATATATATATATATATATATATATATATATATATATATATATATATATATATATATATATATATATATATATATTATATATATATATATATATATATATATATACATATATATGTATATATATTTATATACTACACAATTACACAGGCTGAGTCTGGCGGTTTTCAGATGACTTTTGGGCTGGAAAACTGTGACTCTATCTGGCAACACTGTCTGTCATCAGAAAGTCATTTTCTGACCGCAGCGCATCAAGTCCCCGGAGTGTTTATTGAAGCCCCCCCGTCTGTCCTCCTGCTACCAGCTTTACGGTTCTCACCCGATAAATACGAACTCATTAAGGAAGCTGTGTTTTTCCCGTGGCTGCGCTTCGTACGGAGCCAGCAGCACCTTTGGGATGCCATGATGACAGAACCTGACATATGATAGTCACTGCTTTCTGTCTGTAATAAAATGCCTCATATGGTAATACTAAAGTATCTTTGTGTAATCTTACTGTGTAGTTTTTAATCATCAGTATATAAAGATTAATGTACAAATAAACATGTAACTAATAAACATTAAACAACAAACATTTACTAAATAGCGAATATATTCGCATTTCAGGCACCGGAAACTCTGCAGTCTCTTTCCCCCCTAGGGCGGTAGTTAATTAACTCACCTGTTCAGCTTCCTATTTAAGTCCAGGTGTGCAGCGTTCATTCTCTTTCTTACCGCAGCGCCGCTTTCGTCGCCGGTGTTCCATGCCTGCTGCTCTCCTTCTTTTTGGCATCTTGGTGTGTTCCCCCCTTCTTTGGACGGTGCTCCCACTTTTTCTGATGTGGGGATTTTCATTTCGCCGCGTTTGTTTCTCCTTCCGCGGCGTTTCAGCAGCCGGGCGGCGGCGCCGGCGTGTTCGCGTCGCTGCGGCGGGTGAGCGTTTCGCGGTGTTTCGGTTGGCAGCGGCGTTAGATCGGGGGCTGTTCAGGCTTTCTCCTCTGCTGTGGCCGTTTGTATCATTGCGGTGAGCGGCCAGGCGGTCTTTTCCCGTGTTTTTCTGTTGTGTTTTCTAATGCGTTTCTGTTTCCTTGTTGTTGTTCCGGTTGTATGTGACGTCACGCCCCTAAGGACTCTGGGTATTGTAGTTTTATGTTCTTTGACATTGTGGTCTACCTGACTTGTTTTCATGTTTTGTGGCTCTGCATCCTGTTATTGTTTTTGGGGTTGTGGGGTCTTTCCTGTGGTTCAGGGCTGGTGGTCCTCGTCTGGACAGGTTTCTCATGCTGGCTGAATTAGCTGTGGCTTTCGGCGTTTTATCTGTTGCTGTGTGTTATTTAAGATTTCAGGATTTTTTATTTTGTTGCATACGAAGTTATATTTAGCAAATCCAACCAGTAGTGAAATGTAACCCAGGTCCGCTCTGTGGACAGCGCAATAATTAGGGAAAACTATTATTATATTATTATATTAATAATTAAGTAAAACTGTGTACCGATGAAATACGTACAGTATGTGTATTGTAGAATTAAATATGGAATGCAAAATAATGTGCATGAATGTGGACTGAAGACTTGAATAATTAAGGTACACGCGTAGAGTTACTGTTTAAGAGCCTGATGGCATGGGGGTAGACACTCCTCCTGTGTCTCTCTGTCTTAGCCGTCCGGCTAAGACTCGGCTCCTACGGCTCCTAGATAAGAGCCGAATGTGAATTTTGCCTGTATTTAATCGACGCTGGCTTTATTATTTTGGTGGCTCTCTTTGTTTTGTGTGCGTTTGGTTTGTTCTTGTTGGACCCCTCTCTCCTCTGTGGATTTTACTTTTGATTTGTCTCTTTTATGCAACGTCTGTGGCTTGTTTTGATTCACTCGGCGTTCTTCGTTCGTCGCCTCCGCCTGCTCACGGTATGGTTCATTCTAGGCCGCCACTGTGGGTGGCCCTTGGATGTGTTCATGGTTGGAACTTGTTTCGGTCCTGTTGGCGCCTGTCGTCGTAGTCAATTTGGCGTCAGTGACCTGATTCCTCGTGCGCCTTACGGATTGGTTTATTTTTACTTCGGTTTATTTTTAATTGTGGCTGGGGATGGCTGTTATCACTGATGTTCTCAGTGTCCTGCTTCCTTGCCTCCCGGAGGAGTCTCTCGGCATCCAGTCGGCGCTCGATTTGTTTATCGGTTGACCTTTCTGCTGTCATGGCGGTCCTCATGCTATCGACTGTATTATCACAAGCCCTGTACTGGACTTGGGTAGGCTATGGGCTCCCCTTCGTTTTGTGCGTTTTGATGTTTTCTCTGCGTCAATGTTCCTCTGTATGCCTGGTCTTTTGCATCTCTGTGGCTTACTTTCATTTTCTGATCTGGGTTACCGCGCTGTCTGCGACGTATGGTCCTCTGCCCGTCCGGATTTGTTTTCTTCTTCTGGATCTGGATGGTTCATTGGTGCATGCCTCTCCCTTTATGCCATCTCTCGCTTTGTGCAGCGTGTACTTTGTTTCATTCTTTGGTTGATGGCTGTTTGTTCAATGATCGGCCCACCTGATTCTGCTCTGACTTTGGTCCCACGGTCATCCATTCATCTTGTGCTCTTGTTCCGGGTAGTTTGATCCTGGGCCCCATGTTCCTGTTCTGGATATTCACGTCTTCCGTTTTGTAGCCTGTCCTTCTCAATGCTTAGAGGTCTTGTTATGATGATGCCTGTTGTGTCTTCAGTCTCCCTCCGCTTGTTCTTCTGTGGCTGGGCCCTCTAGTTTTTGGGGGGAAAGATTTATAAGAGCGGTGTGTGTACGTCCGGCCGCCAGAATCCACGGCTCTAATGGTTTTAAAGATCGTGTGGTTATGAGAATTTAGCCATGGAGTTTATATTAAGGCTCTTTAATTAAAGAGTGAGATAATAGTCTTATGTGTTTCATCAGTTGTCTTGGGTAGTATTTAAATAACACCATAAGCAAATTAACCCTGACCGTAGAAACTCCATCTTTTACGCTCTAAAGCTTAGTTCAAGAGTTAATTCTTGTGTCCGCAAGCCAGTCTTCTATCTGCCCTGCTTAAGCAGATGACACTTGGCTAGATGCATCTACATGTAGAGGCTTGTTATGCTCCGCCTCTAAAAATCTAAGGTTCAGTCTATCAAAACCTACGATCCCTTATGGATCTCCAGACGCCCTTGGCTAAAATTTCGGCAGTCTGTGTTTTGTTGTCCACCTATTTGAGAACCACTAATATCAAATATGAGAATCAAATTTCAGCCGAGCTGCAATCCATTGCTACGTGGGACGTGGACCTTCCTCATCTACAATCTCCTTGGCCCTTGGTTACCCATCCCATCGCCTAATTCTCGATGACCTTCTGAAGGTGCGTCCCTCTGGAACTGTCAAAGGTTGCTTCTTTACAATTGGTGTATATAAAATTGGTGTTAAGATATTGTGCAGGTTCTGTATTTCACTATCAATTCACTGCTGGAATTTGTGATACGGGTGGTTTCTATGGTGCGATGAAGCCACAATGGACCTTTCCTTAACTTTCTAATAAATTTAACCTTGTTGTTATTCCATTCATCTTAATCAGTGTATAAACTAATCAGTTTCTAGATTTTATATATATGTTCTTTGCTGAGACTAATACTGGTTTTGTATTTTATCTATGCATCGCATCCTGAGCCTGCGAGTCCCTGCTCTCTGGCCTGCTTCCCCATTTCTGGCGAATGATGACACCCCTGCATTCCTTGATCTGGTGTTGCCACGATGACTGCTCAACGTACCTATTGCTGAACTGAAAGTGATGGGGCGGTGGACCTCCCCTACGTTCCCATGACACTTCTGACTTAAATCAATCATCATGTTGGCAGTAGAATGAATGTAAATTCTTGGATTATATTGCCAGGTGGAAGCCTCAAAATTTAGGATGTTCTAAAGTGTATTATTAGTATGCGATGGAGCTCAAATTTTGGTTTCTAAACTCAATTACGCCAATTAAGCTTCAGACAAATGGCAGTGAGGATTTTCTTGATACTTAGATGGAAATCTTCGAATAAATGGATGTTCTGAGCTCGTATTATGGTATGACAAATGGGGAAACATTATGGCAGTTAAGCTCGTTCGTAGTCCTATCGTTGGAAGCTTGAATTAATGGATGTTAATTAAGCGCCTTTAAATAGCATACCAAATGAAATAACGCTAAGCTCGTTCTTAGTATTTGATGGAAGCTACGAATAATGGATGGTACTTTAGCATGTTTAGCATGCTTTGGGAGCTTGGATGGATGTAGGTAGTGTCTTCATACGGGTTGTACTTGGCGGTTCAAATTATAGTTCCTTACAACGTTTTGCGGATGGGGATTTATGTTCTTAAAAAATTAGGTATGAGTGATTCTTATGTTGGATCCCTGTTTTGTTTCATTTTCTTTGTTTGGCTCTCTCTCTCTCTCTCTTTGCAGATAGTATGTTCCCCTAGTGGGCACGAACGGGAGCGGCCCAACGGTCAAAGGTGCCGAGTCACACATAGCAGTTCCACTAGATCAGGGGTCGGCAACCCATGTTTTCGGAGCCACATGTGGCTCTTTCATCCTTCTGTTGTGGCTCCCTGTGACTTTGGAAAATAATGAGTATTTTATAAAAATTCAAATTTATTTTAGTTTGTTCATTTTTCATGGCATTTCAAAGGCGCTGCTGGCTCCGTGCCTCGTAAAAACAGCTTCCTTGGTGGGCTCGTGTTTGTCGGGCGAGGGCTGCGGAGCTAATAGCAGGAGGACACGCAGGGCGGCTTCCGGGTCTGGAGTGATTTTCTGCCGGGGGCTTGGCGTGGCGCGGAGCGGGGAGCGGCTTTCTGGTGACGGAGAGTTTGCGCCGGTGTTTTGGACTCGCGTGTGCGGTGATGTGTGTTTCAGAGCAGGGGAGCTCGTTGCGTCGGTCGCAATCGACCTGTCATCTTCAGGGACGTGGGGGAGATTGAAAGGGAAGAGAGTGCTTCTTGAAAATCCACCAGCCAATCAAAATCCTCACCGAAAAGTACGGGACTTGATTGACATGCAGAATGGCCAATCGGACATCCTCTGACACATACGTCACTGCAGACGCGAGTTTAAATTCACTCAGCGCAGACTCTGTCTCCCCGCAGCACATCACGTCCCCGGTAGGAGTCCAGCAACCGGAGTTTATTGAAGCCGCCCCGCGTGTCTCCTCCTGCTATAAGCTCTGCCGTTCTGGCCGGTAAATACGAGCTCATCAAGGAAGCTGCGAGGCCTTTATACTGTTGCTGAGTGTGTGTTTGTGCTGAGCGGCGCGCGTGCCACGAGAAAGAAGGGGGGGGGGGCGTGCAGGTGGAGATGGGGGTGTGAGCACGGAGCGGAGGTGTGTGCGTGAAATATATTGTGTGTTCGGAGGACGGAGCACTAAATTAGAAGTCGTCGTTCCCCATCAATACTGATCAATACGGAGTCACCAGCACCAAATGCCTCATAATATGCCATGATGCTCCCCGCATTGGACTGTTTACAGCAGAGCATGAATACGATGGTTGCTGCTTTCTGTCTTTGTAATAAAACGCCTCATCTGTTAATACAAAAGTATCTTTATGTAAACGCACTGTGTAGTTTTTAATCATCAGTACATAAACAATAATGTTCAAATAAACATGTAACTAATAAACATGACGCTGAAAAGAAAGAAGTACTTTTTTTTATCTTTTCTGGCCCGCAATCCACACTCATGTCCTTGAAGATCGATCGCGATCGACGTAATGAGCACCCTTGATATAATATATACATGCATAATATATATAATGATGTCAAAACGGGTTGTGGCTCCGAGTGCTTTTTTTTTCATTAGGGGCGGTCCCAAATGGCTCTTTGAGTAAAAAAGGTTGCCGACCCCTGCACTAGATAGTGTGTCCCCTTCGAGGCGCTGTACTCGAACGGGGGCGGCCCAACGGTCAAAGGTGCCGGGTCACACATAGCAGTTCCACTAGATAGTGTGTCCCCTTCGAGGCGCTGTACTCGAATGGGGGCGGCCCAACGGTCAAAGGTGCCGGGTCACACATAGCAGATCCATTAGATAGTATGTCCCCTTTGTAGCGCTGAACTCGGATAAAAGAAATGGAAAGAAGGGGGCGGCCCAACGGTCAAAGGTGCCGGGTCACACATAGCAGTCTTACTTGGAAATGAAATGAAATGAAATGTAAATGGAATGCCGCCAAAACACACCTCATCTTATGACACACTGATTATACATTTACATTCTTTCTTCTTCTCTCTTCTTGATGATCTTTGGTTTTGGGGGTTTTTACCCTAAAGTTTATGGAAGTTATCTCATGGAATTGTACGGAGCCTTATGCCAATCAAAGTTTGTGAATGCCAACTAAGATGTAAATTAAGTATGTGAAAATAAATGTATTCTACTGCAAGAGTTTTCGTATGACTGAATAGTATTTAAATATCTGTGTCATTTCTGATCCATTCCAAGGCGCTCTTCTCGGTCACGTGATAAGTTACCGCTAAAATAAAACCCAGGAGCAAAATATGTAAAAAAAAAAAGTCTTTGGAAAGTTTCTTTGGCGAGGGGAAAAGGCCCAGCCAGGAGACAGAAGAGGAGCTTCCACTTCAAAAAAAGAAAGCTACATTTAATAGACGGTACTTCTTTTAGCACCATGAGTGTGGGAATAGGGGGGGGGGGAGGATGATGACACCTGTGCCATGTCAACTGTTAATACAATAATACAATAATCATCTGCCTGTATTTGAAAGACCGGTCCGTGAAAGTTTGTGTGACGTCATACCGGGCCATGGCGTTAAAAAGGTTGGGGACCACTGCTCTAGGACATTGGGGTCCTCTGGGACATTGGGGTCCTCTGAGGTCCACACTGAAGAGTCAAGCCAGACTTCTATTTCCTCCTCAGATCCTATTTATAAATCCGTTCATGCGTTGGGGTCAGGGTTGGGGTCAGGGAGGGTGTGGCATCGTTTGGGTTTTATCATATTTTAGGTCCAGATCTTTGCTTTTACTTTTAGTTTTTAATTTGAAAACTGCTTTTACTCTGGAGAGCACCTACATTAGTATGGGAAGGGCTTTACAAATAAAGCTTAATTGGTTGATTTTGGACTGTGGGGGCGAAATGGGGGAGCTGGATGCACAGAAAGAATACACAAACTCCTCACAGACAGGATCAGAACCTGAATCTGGGCCTTCTCGCTGTGAGATGCAAACCACTACACCACAAGGTGGTGTTTGGGGGCACAGGTACGTTTTGTCTGGGTTGGTTAGAGTTTTTTTGCAGGTGCAGAAAAACTTGCAATGAAAGAAAAAGCCTTTTAGGATTAGCACAAGATTAAGACCATTAGGAGCTCTAAAACTAAAGAAGCTATCTTAACATTAAATGACAAGGGTGTCGGTACCTGACCGCGGCAGAACGTGTCCAGCCCGACTCCTGGCAAACTCTTAAAAAACTCCCATTCATAGCTTCATCTAGTTGTGAATGTAACTACTACTGCCTATTGAGTGACTTTACATCTTTTTCTCCTTTGTTTTACTCCCAGACTCCATACATTAAAGCCTGAAGCCTAATGCAAAAACAGAGAAAAAAGTTTCTCGGCAAAAACATTTGGTACGTTTGCAAATAAAGTTAGCAAAAACATGAGAAGAACTTGAAGGGAAAAGCAAAAAGATGCTCAAACATCCAAGTTACTCGATAAATTAGCTACATTAGAACACATGTATCTATCCTAGACACGTTAACATTGGGAGTGGGGTCATCTAGACCCACTAGACAGTGGGGTCATCTAGACCCACTAGACAGAGCTCTGAACCTTTGTTCTTCAATGATTTGTGATCTTCACTGGTGTCCATGGATGACATGAAATCCTCTCCACCTTTATCCACCTTTGTCATGGTAGGAGAACACGTCAATGGAAGGGGGGTCATTTTTACCCATAAGATAACACACGGGTTAACTGCACTTATTGAGAAGAATTAGTCCCACTCATTCGTTTTTGGGCCTTTATATTTTATTGTTCACGAAGAAATAAGAAGAGCATTTATGTTCAAGACGCCTTAACTCTACTGTGACGTGTAGAAACCTCTGATGACATACCTAAATGTAAAAACCTCTGTAAACATATACGTTCACTTAGTAACGTGTCACATGGTCCAAAGGCTGCAGCATGGATGAGACAGAGTTGTACTTTAGTGCCCATGAGCCAGAACATCCTGTGGTTCTGGACGATGTTCTTTCATACGTCATGGAGATGGAACCTCACAACAGCTGTTCCAGAAGATTCTCACCTCATCAACCACATCCTGGATCTCCCATAAAACACCATGAATTCAACCGAAAGAACCTCAATTAAGAAAAGTCGGAGATCCAAAATATCCCAAAAAAGTGAGGCTTATTTTTTCTTGTAATCAGGGAGGAACTTCCTCCACGCCTTGTTCTGAAAACACAAAACAAGCAAACTAATAGTCAACGCTAGGCATGTTCAGTGTGAGCATCAGCCAGTCCCATACTTACACTTTTGGGGTTATTGGGTTTGGAAGTCTTGCTCTTGATGTCTTCCAGGGACTCGTACGTGTTGCCTGGGTCAGCCGTGACCTTTCCTGGAACGGGCTCATAGGTGTCATCAGGTGTTCCAGCCGATGTCGGTTCTTTAGGAACCTCTGCATAGGTAACAGCTTCAACCTGAGCCGGCGCCCTTTTAGGACCCTCACAGGAGCCGTAGAGGGGGTTGGGCTTCAGCTCGCCCTCATCACAGCCGTCCTGCTGAGACCCACAGCTGGCCAGCATGGAACCGGTGGCAGGAGCATGGAGGGAATACGTCTGGCACGTGACCCTCTTTATAGAAAAAGAGGGGCTGCTGAGGTGGGGGGGCTCCTCCTCTTCCTCTGTGCTGCTGTTCAACACTGGAAGCGAATGGCACCTGCCCTCCTCGTGGTCCAGCCCAGAGAAGACTCCCCTGCTGGAATGAGATTGGCAGGGTAGCTGGTGTCCATGGAGCCCCCCAGGTCTCTGCCTGACATGGGGTTGGGGCTTCCCTTGGGGCGCTGCTGGGTTGTGCTGATGTGTGCTTCTGTTTCAGACAAACATCCTGTGGGAGTGGAAGCCGGGGAGCTTTCTGCTTTTGTGGTCCTGGGTGCTCCCTGAAAAAGCAGCATTACAGGAGGCCGATTCAGAACAGATTCCTGAAGTGTTTTCTGTCATGAGTGAGCTGGACAGATGGGCTCTGGGTGGGGGTGTTGATGAGCGACGGACAGTTGGATGCACGCACACACAGACCAAGAACAAACTGGTCTTTGGAGCCGCAGACTTTGGCCCGCCGCTCACAGCCGCAGACAAGCTGCAGCTTCAATGTGAGGATTCATAGTTTCAGTGAATCTTTAGGGATCCACATCACAGCACATGCAGCTCCTCCATCACTCATCATTTTACTTTGTTTCTGTGTGTTAGATCCCGGTTCCATCTTACCTGTGAGAGGGGTAGTCCATCTACAGACACTGCCCCCGTCAGCTTCCTGCCTTTAGATTTGGGGGGCAGAACAGGAGTCTGAGCCGGGGCATTGGGATGCTCAGATTCTTGCTTTTCCACCGATTTACTCGGCTGCCACATTTTCCGCAGAGCCTGCACACTGACCTCTGACTGCCTCTGCACGTTTACCACGTCATAGAGATCCCCGCCGTCTTCCTGAAAGCAACAAACAAACCAGCCTCCACTGAATCAGTTTATGTCAAAGTTTTGATCCTTTTTAGCTTTTATTTCACTTTTCATTGTCAAACTCAATTTCATTGTGTTATTTTTTAACATTGGAGCTGTCCATCCGTCCAGTTCTGATCCAGATCCCAGCTCAGAGCAGGAAAGCACAGGCATTCATGGGGATGCATCAGAATGGAGCAGAGCAGGGAGATCGTGACCATTGACTGTAGTTTGGACGTAACAACTGCAAGCTTTTTCCAACCGCATTGTCTGCTCCTGATTTTCAACAATGAGATTAAAGGAATACTTAGAAACACCCTTTTAGTCATAACCATCTATAAGTATATATCCTCCATCATTAGCTGAAAGCAACAAGAACATGTACCCAGTTTTCATTGCAGTGAGTCTTTCCTCTCTTTTACACCGAAGCTTCAGCTCCTGTCTTCACATTCTTTCTGTCTTCACATTCTTTCTGTCTTCACATTCCTTCTGTCTTCACATTCTTTCTGTCTTCACTCTTCAACCATTGGCCCATTAAAGTCATTCCAGCAGATTCTGAATCAGAGAAACGCAGCCTTGGGCTGACATGCAACACTGCACAGCAGTGAAGTGCCGACGTAATCCACGGGAATCAGCGGAAGCTGTGGCAGAGGAACGCTGCTTTGAGCGTCAGTCCAGACTTTTGTGAAGTGTTGCTCATCAGTGAAAAGCTGGAATGAGACGACGCCTTTCTCTGCATCAGAGTCAGCTGATTCACATGAATGCTGAAAGATTTACGGTGTGTCAAAGAGTGTGTGTTACTGTCAGCGGCGACTGCTCCTGAGTTAAAGGTTCCCTGTACCAGAGAACGACGGGATCACAGCAGCAGAACCAACATGGCTGCTCTTCTGCCACTAACAAGAAGATGAGGAATGATACTACTAGTCAGTGAAAACCAGGTCCAACTGAAGTCCAGCTGTGTGAGTTCTGATCCTGTCATACTGGGCCTTGGCAAGGCTCCTGGGACCGACAGCGCGGGGGCTCGATGCCTTCTCCCTACAGACTGCCTCAACCCTCCAGCATCCAATGAGGGCTGTAGCTGATGGAAAAGTCTACACTTACTGCATCTTCCAGCACTAATGCTGTTTTATTTCCTTTATTTGAAAACTAAACTAAGTTCAAAAAGAAGAGACTCCTCCTCCTCCTCCTCCTCCTCCTCCTCCTCCTCATCCTCCTCATCCTCATCCTCCTCATCCTCCTCCTCCTCGTCTTACCTCACAGCAGCTGAAGGTCAGACATTCCCCAAACGGCTGGATGGGGCTGACCCGGTAGTGGTCTATCAGCTCATTCAGACTACCAAACAGCTCACAGTCTCCGGCTACCACGAACTGGCCGTGCTGGTTCTGAGTGATGACGAAGTGACGGCAGCGGTCGTGGCCCCTGACAGACACCGTGAGCTGGGTCAGAACAGCAGCTGAGAAGCATCTGAGCAGCGGTCAACAAACAGCAGCGTCTCACTTGTAGGACAGGATGTAACCGATGGCTTTGTCGCTCAGGCGAATGAGAAAAGAACCCACTGCTTTATCTCTCAGGAGATCTTCTGCATGCCTGCAAGAGAGACGAGCACGCAGGCAGGCAAATGACATTCAAACCCTCACCAGGAGCCTTCTGTCCACCTGGAAAAGGGGAGCGGCTCACTCTTAGTCTGTGCCCCCCCACCATGCCTGTTTTAGTACTACCAGCCAGAAACAGAAAATAAAAGACCTAACTGAAAAAGCCTTAAAAATAACAGGAATTGTATGGGGGGGCAGTAGTATCAGAGTTCATAGTATGTAGCTATGGAAACATAGCTGCAGACAGAGCACTAAACTATGACTCAAATATGCAAATATAACAGAATTTTATTTTCAGCAGCTGAAGATAAAAGAACGTTTGTCACACGACGACAGCCGGACCTCCAGGAAGTTGTTCTATTGAAGACGGGTAAAGAGGAACACATGACAGATAAAACTCATTACCAGTGGGGGGAATCTCACTGTTAAAGATCATTATAGGAACTAGTTACATCACCCAAAAGTAACTGAGTAAACGATATCAATTAGCAATTCTAAATAAATACATGTGTGCTGCACTTCAGTCATTCTCTATTATTTTGCATCTCTATCTGAATTTTTGCTGCTGCCTTTGAAGCGGCAGTGGTGAAACCGTTCCTAAAGAAAACCAGTTTAGTTCCTTTAATAACTACAGACCTGGTTCCAATGTGCCATTTTTAAGCAAAGCTTGTTTTTATTCAGCTGAATGAGTTTCTCTCACAAACCATCATTTTTCTAGAGCCAGTCTGGCTTCAGCTGACAGAGGACAATCTCATGGTGAGCTCTGATCTGCTACATGGCAGACGGCCCCGCATGGCGTCGCCTGGGACTATTCTTGGATCTGTTCCATCCATTCACATCACAGGAATGAAGTGCAGCTTCTGCTGGAGTTTCCTTCAATGCTTCATAATGTTGCCATCAATGATGGGGGCATAGCAACTTCCAGAGATGGGAATGTCTCACTTTACTTTAACCTGGAACTAGGAAAAGTTCAAGGTACAAAACGGAGATGATCCTGGTGACGAGTCCTTCTCCAGACGATAACATGTTTCTGTCTCATACGCAGTTATGTTTCTCACATGGAGTCTGTTGAAGACTTTTTTGTTTGCTTGTTTTTGTCATAATGAAGGATTCAAATGAAAAAAAATGTCTGCATTCAGTTCAAAAATAGAAAGTGTCTGAAAGGTTTTAAATAGTCACAGTGCTTCACTTTGGAAACTGTTTGTTTGGGAGAGACAGTGGGTTGGATGGAAAAATGTTGACAAAAATAACTTATGAGAAAGATGTGTTGACATTCTTCCATCAGTAACATGTTAGTTTAGTTTCTCTGAATTATATTTTCAGTGAGAAGAATCTCATCAAGCAGAAGACGTACAGCTAGAAAGGCTGTCAGGTTTATTTCATGCTGCAGTGGAACTCACTCAGATCAGTCTAAAACATGCAGTACAAACCCCATCAGCATGCGGCTTACTGTCGTGGAGCCAGGCCCTGGAACCAGGCGGGGAAGTTTCCGTCGCTCAGCATCTGTGGCGCTTGTGTCTCTTGGAACCAGGTCAGGACCAGCTCCTTCAGGCCCCCCTCCGCTGCCTCTGCATGCATGTCAGCGCCCCACGTCTTCGCCATCCTCCTCTGTGGGACAGGAACCGGTGGAGCTGCAGTGAGCGGCGCTCCGGTGAGGTCTGCAGGAGGAAGAGCAGCTTCATTTGACTGTTCGTTTGGCCTCCCTCCAGCATGAATGGAGCCTTTGTTGCAGGCTGGCGGTCCGTCTTCCTGTACCGGTTTAACTTCACTAACAGGGTTCAAATAAGGTGAAAGGCCAATTCTTCACTTTGATTCAAATGCTGGATGCTTGGTTTGTTGTGTTCTTGGTTCTTGTAATGTTCCGACTCAGGCTGTCACATTCACAGCTGGATCCACAACTGCTGATCTTCCACGGTGTATTTCAGAGTCTGGCTTTAGCTCATCCGCTTTGTCCCACTTTTTATGTCTGCCTGTGTTTGAGATTCTTCTTGTTCAAACAGTGTTTGGTAACAACAAAAGAAGGCTTCGTGTCACGGGCAGAGCTCTCTGATAACCGGGTTTGCGTCTAGCTTTAGGGTGCTTGCGTGTTGTCTGGCTCATCTGGTCCTCGCGTTTCTTGCTGAAGATTAGAGGGCCCAAGACAAGAATATTTTCCATAATTTGTATGTTCAGGCTTTCATTTGATGTTCAGGCTTGGCTGTAGGGTTGTTGGGTTACTTGTTCAGATCTCTCTTGGCTATCAAAGGGAAAGCAGCAGAAACCACCGTTCACAACGATCTGCAGCAAAATGATCCCACGGCTGATTGCATTCATTCAACCACAATCTGGGCTCAGAAGGGCTGGACGTTGATGCCCTAGCCCAGGGGTTGGCAACCCAAAATGTTGAAAGAGCCAAATTGGACGAAAAAAACAAAAAACAAACATGTCTGGAGCCGCAAAATATCAAAAGCCCTATTTAAGCCTCATAATGAAGGCAACACATGCAATATGTATCTATAATTATCTATATTATCCTACTATCAAAATGATTAAGTTGCTACAAATACATAATGAGTATTAACGATTAAATGTTTATTTGCCCTGCAGTGCATTCTGGGAGAACGACGTGTCACGTGACTGCTCTGTTGAAGTTTAACTTCATTATAATATCAATGAATTATGTTTAATTGCTTTAATAAAATTAAAGAAATGTAATAAAGAAATCCAATTTTTGATGTCATTTTTATTTTGAGGATTTGAACAAAAAACAATCAAATGGACCGTGCTCCATGACAGTCAGCTGTGCTCCATGACAGTCAGCTGTGCTCCATGACAGTCAGCTGTGCTCCATGACAGTCAGCTGTGCTCCATGACAATCAGCTGTGCTCCATGACAATCAGCTGTGCTCCATGACAGTCAGCTGTGCTCCATGACAGTCAGCTGTGCTCCATGACAGTCAGCTGTGCTCCATGACAGTCAGCTGTGCTCCATGACAGTCAGCTGTGCTCTAATGACAGTCAGCTGTGCTCCATGACAGTCAGCTGTGCTCCATGACAGTCAGCTGTGCTCCATGACAGTCAGCTGTGCTCCATGACAGTCAGCTGTGCTCCATGACAGTCAGCTGTGCTCCATGACAGTCAGCTGTGCTCCATGACAGTCAGCTGAGCTCCATGACAGAAGAGCTTCAAGTATTTGCGGCGCCTGCAGATTTTCATTCAGCTGTTCAGGTGTCTCCTCACAGTCACATCCACCAAAAAGTGCAGCTTTTCCAGCCACTCAGCATCTTCCAGTTGTAGTTCAGGTCTTTGCTTTTCAGGAATGTTTTCACGTGTTCTAAACAGACGACAAAGTGACGCTAAACGTCCCCCTGGACAGCCATCAGACTGTGTTGTAGCAGGAGATCAGAATATTCACTTATAACTTCATCAACCAATGCACGGAACTGACGGTGGTTCATTTACAGCCACCTGTTTAGCGGCCCGCTAAAAGTTAAAAAATAAGTCCTGCTGGTAGAATTGTGTGTCGTAAGATATGACACTAATCTCTGTTGACAGAAATGTAGAAGTTTAATATTGCAATGACCCAGTTGGACTGTCACCTGAGCGGGGTAGTAGCAGCCACATCGCTCATCTAGAGACTTCTATGGAGGCCTGTCTGTGCTGCAAACACTACACACCCCGGGACAGTCTCAGTGACAAATAAATAGCAGGAGAGGCAAGATCTCCTTCTCTGTTACAAACCTATATGTTCCAGCACACACACACAGCCCAATCAGCATGGACCTCACTTCAGTTCACAACACTCTGACTCAAGGTTTTACCCCAAAACTCCCCACTTCCCATGAGCCTTAGGGGCTGAAGGCGGGGCTAACCCCCAGGTCGCTACAATATTGTAGTGGCGGTCATGTGCATTTTAGGGCTGTTAGCAGCAAGGGATTGTGGGACGCAGTCCCCTGATCTAATTAGGGCTCAGCATGAGCGTTTCTGTTTGCCCACGTTTCTTTTCAAATGGAGGTTTTGTTGTTCCACCTTAGTTTATTCTTCCTGTTATGTTTGTTTCTTTATGTTGGACCGTGAGTGTGGAAGGGGGAGAGGTTGATGACTGCGGTGCAATGTTCGATGTGTTGCGTGTTCAAACAAATTGAGGTTAATGATGTCGGAAAGGAGACCATGCTCTCGGCTTCCCCCACTACCTCCTCCTCTCTGGATCTCTGTGGACCCATGTGACTTGTCTCCAGCGCAGTCAGTTAATTGACACTTCAACCCATAGCCAGATTGGCTCCCGTTTTCTAGCTGCAAGTGACGTACCTACTGGGCATTACAATTTTGATACTACAAGCTCTAACAGCATTGGTAAACATAAAGAATATTTGTCTTGCTTTTGTTCCTACAGAAACCATATTAAAACAAAAAGTATATATTTCTCTCTCTCATCTATTTACATTCTCAAACATTTTTGAAAATGCTCCAGGGAGCCACTAGGGCAGCGCTAAAGACCCGCATGCGGCTCCGGAGCCGTGGGTGCCGACCCCCGCCCTAGCTCGTCTCTTCTGGTTTCTGAACTCTGCTATTAAAGACAGAGGGCAGCAGTGCAAAAATTATAAGATAGAAAAAATTAGAACTAAGGGAGGCTTTTTAAAATTAGAGTGAAACAATCTATAAAAAAATTTAAAATACGTGACAAACTATCAGCCTATAGATTCAAACTGATCTGTCACCAACACTGAAGAACACTATAAAGAATACTTGACCATCCCCTGCAATGATCCAGGGGGGTTCCAGAAAGCAGGTTCTGCTAGCTCCCACGGTAAGTTTGAGGCTAAGGAAGTTGATAACCTCAGCTGTAGGTTCCAGAAATGGAGGTATGTCTCAGGGTAGGTCAAGTTGCCATAGCAACTCATGCTCTGAACATAACCTGGTCTGGAGCAGGTTTAGTTGAAGGTTAGTTTGTTTTCAGAGAGGTGCAGCAGCATGGCGTGTCCATTTGAAGATGATGTAGTGGATGAAGAAGCTCAGATAATACTTTTTCCACCGTGAGAGGCTGATAAGACCATATATGGATGTTTAAAGATAAACTTTTTACTTTGATCTAACTTAATTATTTGCTTCAGTTAAGATAAATCACTTTTTGTTATGTTAGCTTAAAAATAACTCATAGTTTTCAGACAGTTGTTTTACTTTCATGCAAATTAATTCAATGAACTCTGTGTTAAGCCAAAGCGTAAAGATGACAGAACATCTGAAATAAAGCTCACAAACAGATTTTTACCCCTAACACAATGTGAAGTTAAAGAACAAAGTGAAATTGGACCACAGAAAAGGAGTCATAATGTTGGCAACAAAGCACAGGCAGAAAGAAAATCTGTGCCAAACGTCAAGGTCAGAGATACGCTGCTGCTTGGAGATGGCGCTATCAGTGGAGTCAGCCACAGAAGAATGCAAACTTTATGTTGCCCAAGCTCTACTGTTCCAGTGATTACAGGACTCTTATCTAAAGTCTTGTACCAAGGAGTTAAACGAATAATCATCCATGTAGGTGCTGTCGATATCAGAAAAGAACAATCTGAACATTTGAAAAAGGACTTCATGAAGTTATTTGAAGAGATTGACAAAGTAGAGGTTGAAGCATTCATCAGTGGACCTCTTCCTAACATCGATGGGGTGTCACTCAAGTTCAGCCGTCTGTTCCAGCTGAACAATTGGCTCTCCAGAGTGTGCTTCTAGAGGACTCCATTACATTGAGAACTTCAATACATTCTGGAAGCGAAAGGACCTATTCATGGGAAGAGGCTCACACCTGAACAGAGGTGGAGCAAGAGAGTTAGTGAAGAACCTCCTCCACGCTCTGGGGCATAGAGGCCAAGGCCCTGAAAAGGCAGTAAGGAAGGACCGAGCCAGTGTCCCAGGAACCACAGCACAACGGCAACAACAACTACCTCCACCACCACCGGTCAAAGACTTGGATCCGGAAGCACCAGCACCACAACCGCCTCCATCTAAGGACTCAGCTGCACCAGCATCACAACAACTACCGCCAGCTAATGACCCAGCTGCAGAACCACAACAACAACCACCAGATTTGCCCCCAGAAATACCACCATCTGACCAGCTGTGGATGCCCCCTGCTACATCTACTCCCAGTGAAGACTCACTTTCCTTTTCGTCCCCCCCACTTTCACCCATGGCCCTACCTAGCCATTTTGATAGCCTCATTAAGTCAGGAATTAAGATGGCTCCCCTAATACCTGTGAGCCTCACACCACACAGGAGCTCTCCCACCCCTTCAGCGCCCCCTCCTTATCCTTCACCCAAAGTCCCTCCAACACGTCCTTCATCCAAACCCCCTCCAACTCTAATCTTGATTTTATGTTATTAACTGAAACATGGCTTGACAAAAACACAGGAAACATAGTTCTAGTCGAATCAACTCCCCCCAACTACAAACATGAATCGGAAATATGAGAAAATAAAAAGGGTGGAGGCGTTTCTGCACTGTTTAGAGATAATATTGCAACCCGCAGACTATCATTTGGTGTGTTTCCATCATTTGAGTATGTGTCCTTTAAGATTGAGTTAAAACAAACTCCTCCCTTACTCTGCATAGTTATGTACAAACCTCCTCAGCACAGCCAAAGTTTTATTGATGATTTCACTGAAATGCTCTCAGTTGTGTGCACAGACTTTGATGGTCTAGTCATTACAGGTGATTTTAATGTTCATGTTGATAATGTCAATGACAGAAATGCAAAAGAGCTCAATGCTGTCCTTGAAACCTTTGGTCCAATTCAGCATGTGAGTTGCCCCACCCACAGCAGAGGGCACACTGTGGACCTGCTCATCACAAGGGGGTTATTATGTACAATGTCAGTGTGGTTGATGTCGCCCTCTCTGATCATTTCTGTGTATTCTTTGACCTGTCTGTTGCTCCCAAACCACCGCCTGGCCCTGCAGTTGTCCAAAGGAGACAAATAAATGAGAGCATTAGGGCACAGTTTGTAGAAATGATAAACCCTGAAAACGCCTCTGGTGCCAATGTTGATGAAATGCTGAATTCTGTTACTTCTAGCATCTTGAATGTTCTGGATGCCATTGCCCCTATGAAGGTTAAATTAAGAAAACATAGACAGAAAGCTCCCTGGAGGAGCGATGATCTAGTCAGGGCACAGAAACAACAGAGCTGAGCGAAAGTGGCACAAGTCAAAACGCCAGGTTCATTATGGAATATATAAGGCGGAGTTGTACGCTTACAACCAGATCTTATGCAGAACAAGGGAAAGGTACTTCTCTGAAATCATTGAAAGCTGCAGCAGCAACTCTCATGTCCTGTTCACAACAGTTAACAGATTAACTAACCCTCCAACCCAGATACCAATAGAACTGGTTTGTACACCTAAATGTAATGAGTTTGCTGTATTTTTTAATGACAAGGTTCAGGGCATTAAAAAGGCCATCAACTCCACAACACATATAACTATCCAACAGCCACCTACTCACTCTAAGCTGACTCACTTTGTACCTGTCACTGACCAAACCGTCCAAGAGACCATCACCCGTCTGAGCTCGTCTACATGCTGCCTTGATGTGTTACCCACTAGATTTCTAAAGTCTGTCTTGAACAGTGTGTTGCCACCAATTACTCAAATAGTTAACATGTCTCTTCAATCTGGAATATTTCCAGAGGCCTTAAAAACTGCAGTCATTAAACCCCTCCTGAAGAAGAGTGGTCTTGATCCCACTGTACTGAATAATTACAGACCTATCTCTAATCTGCCATTTTTAGGAAAAGTCCTTGAAAAAGTTGTCTACCAACAGCTCACTGACTTTATCTTATTAAACAATTCATTTGATGTTTCCCAGTCAGGTTTTAGACCCCATCATAGCACAGAAACTGCTCTTATCAAGGTAACCAATGACATCCGCCTGAACACTGATGATGGCAAAGTCTCTGTCTTAATCCTGCTAGACCTGAGCGCTGCCTTTGATGCTGTTGATCATGGGATCCTTTTGCACAGACTCCAAGACTGGGTTGGCATCCTCCTGGGGGAGGATCCCCCCTTCATGTGGACACCCCTGAGGTTTCTTTGTTTTTTCCGGAATCCTTTTTCTTAGGAGTTTTTCCTTACCGCGAAGGGGGGTCTAAGGGCAGGGATGTTAGTTTAGTCAGTTTGTTCGTTGAATTTAGTATTTTCTTATTGAATTCTATGTATTCATGATCCTTTTGATTTCATGTTTTACTTTTACAATTACCGGTACGAAGCCCATCGAGACGACTGTAGTTGTGAATTTGGGCTATACAAATAAAGTTGAATTGAATTGAATTGAACCAAACATTTACTAGTCCAGTAACTGCTGTTTTTGGAGTTTTATAAAGGTGTGTAAACCTCCTCTCTGCATTTACATATGCATCCATACATTGTTTCAATTTCGGGCAGGGAGAGAAACAGAGATCTTTCTTTGTGTTCCTGCTGTGAGCTTTGTTTAATAAAAGGCATTCAGGGAAATTGATTGAGCCCGGATTTCTGTATTAGAAATATTGTTAGCGCAATAAATCTCTGGTTTGAACTGGAAAACCCCGACTGTGCACTTTCATTCCAACAGAATCTCCACGCTTCAGTAGTTCAATAGAATGTACTAACATGGCTGTAAATGTAAATGTGTCTAACACTGTCACAGGAACAGACGGCACAATCCAAATCAGCAGTTTTAGTAGCTCAGCTAAAAGTCCACAAAGCTAAATCAGGGTCAGTCAGGCAGGTGGGGTCAATAACAACCATGAGATCATCAGAGGAGAGACGGGGTAGTCAGGATCCAGGCAAGGGTCGAGGTAGGGGGCAGGCAAACGAGTTAGAAACAGGGTCAGGAGACAGAAGACCAGGTCCAGATGTAACACTCAGTAATGCTGGCAGAGTGGCACAAACAATACTTCAGTGCAGAGCTTCAGCATGGTGTGGTTGATGAGTGAATGAGATTCAGGTATGTGGCATCCAGGAAGAGCACGCTGGGGTTGCTGGGAGATGAATGCCTTCAATACTCTGATGGTTCCTGCTGGTGACCAGAGGGGGAGACAGAGCTCTGACTGCTGACAGGTACAGTCTTCAGCTACAAAGCCTTTTGTAAAAAGTATTCACTTCATCCCTGCACTACAATCCCAACATCCTGAAAACAGCAAGTTTGTAAAATTGAAAGTAATAAACATTAAGGAAAAGCATCAAACATTGATAAAAATAGACATCGATGTTGTGTTGTCCAAATAAACAGTCCTTTAGTTTAGTTTTATCTTGTTTTATTTGACAGACCTTTCATTCAATCTTCCAGCTTGCTTGTCTCCTGTTCTTCTGTCTTTCCCGCTCTCTCTATCTGTCTGTCTCACAATAATTCAGGAACTTAACTATACTACATTTTCTTCCTTGTTTAGAACAAAAACTTCCTACCACATAAATTTTCCTATAATAAACAAATCACATTGTTCTCAAACTAAATCAAATTCTTTTCAAATACAGTTGTGACAAAACTTGTCAACAAATGAGAACATAAACATGTTACTGTTTTTTTTTTCTATTTAAGTCTCTCTGTATCTGATGGGCTTTCTGATAACCCGGCCCTTCCTGGTAGTGATGACATCAGATGAAGAGGGGTCACGTTCTGGTGGACTTTCAACTGCTGGAGTAGTCTCTGCAGTTGACACATCCTTTGCCTCGTGAAATTTTGGTTCACTGCAGGCTGATGAAGGCTCTGGTATGTCAAAGTCAACCTCAAGTGTTGTTTTACGAAGATGTTTGACATTCCTGGTTACTTTAGACCCATCCTCTTTGTTGACCAGTTCAAAGGAGTTGTCAGAGGTGTTCTTCAGCAATGCATAGCGAGTCTCTCTGAATGTTGGATCCAGTTTTCCATTTTCCATACTCGCAATATAACCTATATCACCTGCTTTAAAATTGTGCTCCTTTGCTCTGCTGGTCTGGTCAGCATAGTGTTTCATTTTGGTTTGGTATTCCCCGTGATGCTTTCTTACATCTGTTGCTTTCTCCTTTTCCTTTAGAGGTAGATCTTTTTCAAGATTTGGACACTTAATGCGAATGTCTCTTCCAAACATTAACATGGCTGGTGTTTCTCCTGACGCTTTGCGTAGTGTCGAATGATATGCCATTAATATTTGCCTCAGTCTCTGTTGTAGCTGCTCTTCACTCTCTGCAAAGACCACTACATCATCCATGTAGCAAACTGTGCCAGGCATTCCACATAACATGATGTCTAGAGCCTTCTGGTAGGCTTCTGGTGCACTCGATAATCCAAAGGGAACTTTTCTGAAGCGGCAGCAACCTCTGTGTGTAATGAACGTCGTCAGAGGTCTGGATTCTGGTGCCAAGTCACACTGCCAAAACCCTTTCCTTGCATCTAACTTAGCGAACACTTTAGCTCCTTGAACTGCCTGTAAGATGCTATCGAATGTTGGTACTGGGTGTCTTTCCCTGATCACGGCTCTGTTCACTTTTCTGAGGTCTACACATAGCCTCACTTGTTTTGTGTCTTTCTTTGGTACAATCAGGGTATTCAAAACCCATTCTGATCCTTCATTCACCTTTTCTATTGTACCTTGTTCAAGCATCTTATCTAGTTCCTGGTTTACAGCTTCCAACGTAGGATAAGGGACTCTCCTCAAACCCTGTGCTACAGGAGGGACTTTTTCATCAGCTGTGACCTTATGACATTCCGTATGACCTTATGACTGACTGAATCATTGTGTCTGCTCTACTGTGTTTACTTTTTCCCCTGTGTTAAATACTTTTAACTCAAAAATTGCTTTTCTTCATAGCAGTGCTTCTACATTACCTTCAATCACATATATCTTGTCCAGGACTATGTTGTTCTTCCATCTCATTTCTGCCTCAAAGTAACCCACACATTTAAGTGGAGTTGTCTGAGCATAGATAGATAGATAGATAGATAGATAGATAGATAGATAGATAGATAGATAGATAGATAGATAACTTTATTTATCCATTTGGGAGGTTCCCGCATGGAAAATGACATCTCCATCGCATACAGCAGTGGTTGACATACATGTATGAAGAGCAGTACAGTAAAACACAAAAAAGTATAACAGTAAAAAAAAACAGTTTAAATATCTGCAAAACAGCATTTACAAAAAATCATTCAGGCCCTTTCCCTTTCCTTTTCCGTCCCCCTCCCCCCTCCTAAGTGGTGGTTAAAGAGTTTGATGGCACGGGGGAAAAAGGAGTTCCTCAGTCTATTAGTCCTGCACCTTCGGAGGGACAGCCTCTTGCTGAAGGTGCTTCTCTGGCCACTGATGGTCGTGTGCAGATGGTGGGTGGCATTGTCCAGGATACACGTTAGTTTTTTTAGTGTCCTTCTCTCTGCCACAGTAGTCAGAGGGTCCAGCCTTGTGCCAACCACAGAACCAGCCCGCCTGATCAGCTTCTCCAGCCTGGAGACGTCTGTCTTTGAGGTGCCCCCCCCCCCCCCCAGCACACCACAGCGTAGGTTAGAGCGCTGGCGACCACAGACTGGTAGAAGATCCCCAGGATCTTCTTGCAGATGTTGAAGGATCTCAACCTCCTCAAGAAGTACATCCTGCTCTGGGCCTTCTTGTACAGCTGCCCCGTGTTGCTCGTCCAGTCCAGCTTGTTGTCCAGCCACAGCCCGAGATATTTATAGGTCTGCACGACCTCCACCTCCTTCACTCCTATCAGAACTGGTCTGGGGTTGGGTCTGTCCCTCCCAAAGTCAACGACCAGTTCCTTAGTCTTGGAGGTGTTGAGCTGTAGGTTATTTTTGTGGCTCCATACAACAAAATCCTTCACCAGGCTCCTGTACTCCTCCTCCTCGTCGCCACTGATACACCCCACGATGGCTGTGTCATCTGCCAACTTGTGGATGTGACACATGTCCGAGTTGTAGCAGAAGTCTGCGGTGTACAGGGTGAAGAGGAAAGGGGAAAGTACAGTCCCCTGTGGCGCTCCCACGTTGCTGACCACAGTGTCAGACGTGATGTCCTTCAGCCTGACGTACTGTGATCTGTCGGTGAGGTAGCTGGAAATCCAAGCAACCAGGCACGGGTCCACTCGCATACTGGAGAGTTTTTCCTGTAGTACAAGGGGCTGGATAGTGTTGAAGGCACTGGAAAAGTCCAGGAAAGTAATCCTTACAGTGCCTTTTCCCTTGTCCAGATGTGAGTGGGCTCTGTGTAGGAGGAAGAGGATGGCATCCTCTACTCCAACCTCTGCCCGGTAGGCGAACTGTAGAGGGTCCTCAGCGTGAAGCACCTGGGGTCTGAGGAGCTTGAGGAAGAGCCGCTCCAACGTCTTCATCAGATGTGATGTGAGTGCCACCGGTCGGAAGTCATTCAGCTCGCTGGGCCGGTTCTTCTTTGGGACCGGAACGATGCATGAAGTCTTCCAGAGGGTGGGCACTCTCCCAAGTTGCAGGCTCATGTTGAAGATGCGTTGTAGCGGCTCCCCGAGTTCAGCAGCGCAGGTCTTCAGAAGCTGTGGACACACCATATAAGGCAGGGCGGTGACTCTGTATGCCTCCTTCACGTTGGTATACAGTAAATCTATTGTCCTGTTCTTCCTGGTGGGGCAGTTTACGACCTGGTGGAAGGTAGCCAGGATGGAGTCCAGGGTGACATGATTAAAGTCTCCAGAAATTATTATGAAGGCCTCAGAATGTTGTACCTGCAGCTGTGCTGTGATGCTGTGTATTTTCTCACAGGCAGTGGCTGCGTCCGCCCTCGGAGGGATGTAAACACAGGTGGAGATCACGTGACTGAATTCCCTGGGCAGATGATATGGCCGCAGACTAACGGCTAGCAGTTCCAGATTAGGGCAACACCACACTGCCTTGACTGTGACATGGCCAGGGTTGCACCAACGGCTGTTGATGTAGATGATGAGTCCCCCACCTTTGCTTTTCCCACACGCCTTCATGTCTCTGTCGGCTCTTACAGCTGTAAATCCCCGCAGGTCCACGTTAGCGTCCGGTACGCTATCGGTTAGCCATGTCTCTGTCAGAATGAGCAAGCTGCACTCACGGTAAATCCGCTGGTTCTCTAGAGCGGACAGCTCGTCCATCTTATAACGCCTCAGATTGCCCGATAGCCTAGCCTTTAGCTTAGCCCCGGCTTTGCAGCCCCGGTATCTCCTCCGCAATTCCACTGGGATGTTGTGCCTCACTCCGTGCGTTCTCTTCTTGAGAGCCAGCAAAACCTCTCTAGAATAAACGAGAGAGCTGGCTCTAATGTGAAAAACTTCTGTATCCATAGGATGCCTATCAGTAAAACGTAGGATAAGAAAAAGAAAGAAGAAACAAAAAAGGATTGAAAAACGAGAAACAGTGCTGCGGAGCGGCTGGAGTGGCTGCTGTCTCTTACAGCGCCGTCTCTTGTGAACGTGCATAAATGTGCATGTGCATAAAATCTCTTTTTGGTTGGTTTCAGTTCTGTTTTAGTGGATATTATTCTCTTATAAAGATCCTCTCCAACGAATTTCTGCCACTTCCTGTGACTATGCCATGCCTTCAGAATTCACATCATGGACAAACTCATCTGAATCATAGTCAGAAGCATTCTGTACTACTGCTCTCACAGGTTTCCTGGATTTTATCTTTTCCTTTTCTCTATTCCTGTCTTTAGTTGTGGTGTGTGCGTTCTTTTTCTTTTTAAAACACATTCGCGCGTAATGTCCTGTTTTCCGACAGAAAAGACACGTCGCTGTCTTTGCACCGCATTCATCTGCTGTGTGAGGGTTCATTCCACATCTGTGACAATGAGTGTCGCTGTCGGCTCGCTCTTGGCTGCCTCTTGTATCACGCGCTGCTCCGGCTGCACATCCGCCATTTGCGCGTGGACTTTTCTTAGTGAAATTACCTTGATTGTCCCTTGTTCTGTGACCAGAACTCTCAGTGAAAAGTTTAGATTCTGCCTAAGCTGCTTCAAAAGCTCGTGCAATTGACAGTGCATCAGTGTGTAATCAGATGGAGTGTGTTTCGGAGGCATTCCGTATTCAGACTTACAAGTATGACTGCTATGTGTGACCCGGCCCCTTTGACCGTAGGGCCGCTCCCGTTCGAGTACAGCGCCAAACATCAACCTGTAAGACGACACAACTTAACATCCAAATCCGAAGCTTCCGCTGGCATAACATGATGAAAGCTAAAGTAACATCCATAATTAGTAAGCTTCTATCTGAGAACTATGAACGAGCTTATCACTATAATTTCGATGCTTCCATCTGGCACATTATGATACGAGTTTAAGTAACCTCCAATTTCAAGCTACGTGCATATCGCAACACATCTTAAGAATGTCCTAATTTTGAGGCTTCCACCTGGCAACATAGTTTTCAAACATCTATAATCCAAGATTTTGTATGCCATTCCGATAACAACATATTTGTTGATTCAAGTAAGAAAACTCATTGAAACTGGGAGGAGGTTTACCCCCCCATCACGTTCAGTGCAGATAGGTACGTGGAGTGCAGTCGTCGTTGCAGATCCAGATCAAGATGCAGGGGCAACAATCTGCAGGGAAGCTGCAGGACGAGCAGAGACTGAGGAACTTGGAGCCATCCGACTTTGTCGAAGGTTTTACATCATCCAGCAGAAACTGAATTGCTGACCAGGGAGTATGGGTTGCAGGCTCAGGAAGCGATGCATTGATAGAGACAAAGCAGTATTAGTCTTGGCAATGCATATATAAATAATTTAGAACTGATAAGTTTAGAATGCTTAAGATAAAAGGGAATAAAGTGCTTTTCAGAACTACTCTGAGAAAGAGAAAACAAGTGAGTTTAAATAGAAGATTCTATTTGTGTTTTCATCGCACCATAGAAAGCCATCAGAGCAAAGATTCCAACAAGAAACGACAGCTAATATAGAACCTGCATGTAATGTAACACCAAAAATATTTAATATATGCACCAATGGTAATCGTCATTTCCGGAGGGACGCACCTTAGGAAGGCCATCGAGGAGCAGGTGAATGGAAGGATGACCGAGGTCCAAGGAGATTACGTACATGAGGAAGGTCGCCATCCCACGTAGCAATGGACGGCAGCTCAGCTGGATTTGATGTTATGTACTTGATATCACCAAATAGGTGGACAATAACTGCACAGATAACTTAAATATTAATTGGCAAAGGGTGCCTGGATACCGCAATGAAGAACAATTCCAGATTGATGAGGGATCATAGGTTCTGATAGTATTTAGGGGGGTCTAAGGGCAGGGATGCCAGTATAGCTTAGTCAGTTTGTTAGTTCAATTTAGCATTTTTCTAGTGAATTCTGTGTGTCACGCTGATCAGCGGAGGTGGTTGCCTCGCTGTGACCTGGAGTACGCAGCGCCTCACGTGAACCTGCAGCGCCTCACACATGAGCGCGCAGCAGCTTGTGTGCGCTCAGCACGGGAACAATGCACGCGCGCCGTTACCAGCTGAACTGAATGAAGGCAATCAGCGCGTAAGCTGGGAACGCTGAAAACGGCGTTTCACCGCGCCGTGTGTAAGAACTGGGCTGAATGACGGCAGTTTCTAAGAACTTGGACACTAAACTCAAACCACTGCGTGAGTGGGACTTGGACTGTAAAGGGCTACTGGTAAGCTCAATGCTGGACTTTAATATGTCACATTGTTGTATTGTGTTAAAAGAAAAAATAATTAAATGTTGTAAAATGTCCTACAAATGTTTGTTTTGAAAATGATACATATTTGTTAACCTGGAAAAAGATACTTATTAGTAATCTACTTAAGTTGAGAAATTATATTTAAGTTTAAGTTTCCTACCATTTAAACTGAGTTGTTGGTTTAATTTTCTTGGTTACAAATTGTTGGTTTAGATTTCATCTTACTTTATTCACCTGGTTTACCTTATGTTTGATTTAAATATACTTTACTGTTTATTTATTCTGTTTTGATTGTTTAAAGGTTTTTCACCTACTTTCAACTATTTTCAACTACTTCCACCTACTGCCATCTACTACTACTGTTGCTAATAAAAGACTTGGAAAGAGTGAAATCCTTGGTCCAGTCCTGTCCCTTTGCAAGTGTGGGAGCACGCAGTCACAAATACACTCGACAGTATGTATTCATGATCCTTTTGGTTTTATGTTTAACTTTTTCAATTACCGTTACAAAGCCCATCAGGACGACTGTTGTTGTGAATTTGGGCTATACAAATAAAATTGAATTGAATTGAATTTAAACTGGCTGAACCTCATGCATTTAGAGGCGGATGACAATAAGACTCTAAAGGGGATACGCTTAGTCGAGTGTCATCTGCTTGAAACAGGGCAGACTGAGGAGTGGTTTGCAACACATTTTTTACTCTTGAAACTGAAGCTAGAGAGCATCAGTGATAATTTCTGCAGCCAGGAAAAGTTAGCTCATAATGCAAGTTATTTAAACACTCAACCATATCAAACGATGACGATTGAACTATTTATCATCACGCTTCTTAAAACAGCTTTTGTAATAATCTCCACGGCTGAATTCTCTCAGAACCACATGATCCTTGAATGGACTATTAGAGCTGTAGATTTGGGTTAATGACCAAAATTTTCCGGCGGCTGGACATTCATAAACCAGTCTTTATAAATGTTACTCCCCCCAAACCAAAGGAGGGCGCAGCCTCAGAAAAACATCATCATAACAAAACCACTCCAAGCATCGAGAATTAGAAACCAGAGCCAGACAGAAACATCCAGAACGACAGCAACACGGGGGGCCAGTCCTGAACAACCCAGAACAAGAAAACCAGATGACGGATGACGGTAGGGAATAATGCACACAGCAAAATTCAGGTGCCCCAACAGCGACAAATTCATATTTATACCACCAAAGATCGAATAAACAATGTGCTGCACAAAACTCAAACTTAAACTTCATTTATTTATATAGCACCATTCATGTCAGTTAAAAACACAAAGCGCTTAACATAAAAGCAGAGAAAACAGTCATAAAAAATGAAAATGGTTAAAAACAGAAAACAAAGGACAATCACACAAAGAAGGGACCCCTCCCTCACCAAGCCTTCCAGAGGCGCACTGACATCTGCACTGCCCAGAAGAAACCCGCAAACTTATTTAAATGAATGGGAAATAATCGGATCATCAATAATCCACACCTCTCAGGAAAACTGTTTTTTTCTCTTTCCCTCTCACGTTCATGTTTCTGGTCTTTTGCTGTTTTTGTTTGTTGTTCTTTCTCTTTTCCTCTCTCTTTTCTCTTGCCCCCCCTTCCTTTCTCCTCATGTGTGAATCAGGTAAAGGCAACGCATCCAAGGTGAATATTTATTAATGCACAGAACGGGTGCACGCACATACTAGCACGCACACCGGCATGCACACGTGATCCCGCACACACAACTGATAAACTGCAGACACCTCACACAGGCTATCATAGGACGCACGCAACATGCAGCTCACATAGCCAGAAAACGTTCACGCTCACACATGCACAGCGCTTCTCTGTGCAGCGGGTTTGCACTGCGGGCACGCCCACACGAACTGGCACACACGCGTTATATAGCTATATACTTTTCCAGTCAGAGCAGTTATGAACAGTCTTAACATCGTTAGCTGGAACATGCGTGGACTTGGCTCTGGGCCAAAGAGATTGAAAGTGTTAACCACCTGATTGATCTAAAAGCAGATATAGCTCTACTGCAGGAGACCCACTTATCTTTATCAGCTGGTCATCTCTTGTGCTGTTCCCAGTATCCAGTTATGTATTCTGCTAGTTTCAACTCCAAACAAAGAGGGGTTGCTGTTTTAATTAATAAAATCGTTACATTTACCCATAAGGATACACTTACTCACCCAGAAGGCAGATTTGTAATCATTAATATATCCATTCAGAATAAGGACTATTGTATAGCCAGTATCTATGGCCCAAATGGTGACGACTCTTCCTTCTTTCACAGATTCTTCACTTCACTCTCAGCTCACTCTGACTCCACAATCATTATAGGAGGAGACTTCAACCTTGTTTTGGACCCTGAACTTGACAGACTCAGCACAGCAGCAAACCAATGCATATGGCGGTCTGCAAGTACCCTACAGCAGTACATGAATGATCTGGGTCTCTGCGACGCTTGGCGCTCATGTCATCCAAGCACTAAAGGGTTCACCTTTTTCTCTCCAGTTCATCACTAACACTCTCGTTTAGATTATTTATTCATCAGTAAATCTGTTTTAAAAGAAATTAAAAGTTCCAACATTCATCCAATTATTATCAGTGATCATGCACCAGTTTCTGTAAATATTTCTAGGGAAATATCCACACCCTCAGGTTCAACCTGGAGGTTTAATACATCTCTGTTAAAAGACCAGGAATTTATTGAATTGTTTAAAAAAGAGTGGGCAACCTTCGTAGAATTCAACAATACTTCTGAGATCTGATTCTTTAGGAAACAGCAAAAGCAGTGATGAGACAGGAAATCATTTCTTACTCATCTCATAAATAACGCAAAGAGAAAGCAGATTTAGTAGAACTAGAAAATAAAATCAAAACTCTGGAGACTGCTTATGCTGCCTCTGCACAGGAACACATTCTGGGCGACCTGAAAAATGTGAAGCTGCAGTTAAATGACATCATTAATAAACAAACACAATTCCAGATACAAAGACTTCAACTGGAAAGATTTGAAAACTCAAATAAATCTGGCAAATTTCTAGCTAATCAGCTTAAAATTAATAAAGAAAAATCAACAATCACTTCTATTATGGACCAAACAGGGAATGTCACCCATGACCCAGTAAAAATTAATAATGCATTTAAAGACTTTTATCAAAACTTATACACACCACAGATTAATCCATCAGAACAAAGCATCAACTCATTTCTCAATAATGTAAACCTACTCAGGTTAAATGAAGATCAAATCACAAATTTAGACTCACCGCTCTCGTTGTCTGAGCTTCATGAAGCCCTATTACTTATGCCTAACGGTAAAGCACCAGGACCCGACAGCTTTCCTGCTGAGTTCTATAAAGAATTCTGGGAACAGCTGGCACCAACGTTTTTTGAAATGGTAACATTTATCAATGAAAGCCAATCTCTACCACCTAACATGAACTCAGCCAACATTATCCTTCCTCTAAAACCAGACAAAGACCCCACTAGCCCTTCTAGCTATCGCCCCATTTCTTTAATCAATGCAGATGTTAAAATTATCTGCAAAGCACTAGCACAGAGAATAGAAAAAAATCACTCCTCACATAATTCACCTCGATCAAACGGGATTCATCAAAGGCAGACACTCTGATGACAATGTCCGCAGACTCATTAATGTAATTGACTTTGCCACCATTAAAAACCAGGAAATGACCATACTGTCACTGGATGCTGAAAAAGCTTTCGACAGAGTAAATTGGAAGTTCCTCATTGCTGCCCTCCATAATGTTTGGGTTTGGAGAATCATTCATCAACTGGATCAAAATATTATATTACAATCCCAATGCATCTGTCAGAACTAATAAACAGACTTCCAACAGGTTTTTTCTCAGAAGAGGAACTAGACAGGGTTGCCCACTCTCCTCTTCTCTCTTTGCTATATTTATTGAGCCTCTAGCTGCAGCAATAAGACAGCATGAGAGCATTAAAGGAATTAAAAACAAACACAGCCATCATAAAATTAGTCTTTATGCAGATGACATATTACTGTTCTTAAATAATTCACAATCTGTAAATGAAACAACAACAACCATTAATGAATTCTCCTCCATATCAGACTACTCCATTAATTGGAACAAATCTGTTTTATTACCATTGAACAGTAATGCGGAGCAAAGACTCATAATACCAGTCAAATCAGGCATTATCAAATATCTAGGTATTTATTTTCCCCCCAAATTATCAGAACTGGTGCAGCTAAACCACACCCCATTACTGAGAAGCATACAGGACGATCTAACACGCTGGACCAACCTGCCTCTGTCCCTCATGGGCAAGGTAGCCACGATTAAAATGAAAATCTTACCCAAAGTCAATTATCTCTTCTCAATGATTCCCACACAACCGCCACTAAAATGGTTCAAAACATAAAGGCCTGTACACACCGGGACAAATTTCGCGTGCGATATTCGCCGACGTTTAACGCCTCTTGACTAAACAAAGGGCACCAATGTGAGTGTGCTCACCAACGCGAAAAAACGCCACGCATCAAAGCGTCACTTTTTAAAAAACGCCTCGGGTTCGTTTTTTTGGTTTGACGCGCCGCGTCGAAAACTATACAACCAATGAGAATGGAGCTTTTGCTCACGTGTCTGGAGCTTCTGAAGTTACAGTAAAACACAACTTGGGGGTGCTCAAACACAACACTGCCTTTCTGAGCACACATACCAGCAAAGAAGATAGACGCCAAGTAGCGGCTACACTGCTGCAAAGAAATAATGACGGACATTCTAAAATATCCCCGAAAACGCTCATGAGACATTTTCAGCTCTTGTACCAGTCGATAAAACTCACCATGTTCTTCTCTTCTCGTAACTATGGGATGTACCCAAAATCGGCGTCTTTTCCGGCGTCTTTCATCAACAGAACAATAATTTGTTCATCATTGGAACTGGAGCTGGAGCTACTAGTGCTTGAAATATTCATGTTTTCTTTGTTTGATTCTGACAAGCGCGTAAATACTGGCTCTCTTCTTCTGAGTGAAAACCACCTTGTGTACAGGAGTATTTCTGTTTGACATCAAGCGCCATCTAATGTCAGGGAATGAAATTGCATGTTGGCTCGGCTCATCGTCAGCGAAAATCGCCTGGGTGTGAACACAAAAGATGTGGTGAAAAATGCTGGCGAATAACGCCTGGCGAATATTCGTCCCGGTGTGTACGGGCCTTTAGACTCATCCATATCAAGCTTTCTATGGAACAATAAACCTGCAAGAATTAGTCTAAAAACTTTAAAATCTACAAAAAGCTGTGAAGGCTTGGAATTACCTAACTTCCTCAAATACTTTCCTGCAAATAGATTACAATACATCTTAAAGTGGTTAAAAAATAATCCAGAAACCAACTCATGGTTAGACTTGGAAGAGGCGTTATGTGGGAAGATCAACCTGTCAGATCTACCATTTATTAGCCAAATTGTTAAAAAACAGGATTGTTTCCAAAGTATTAATATAAACGCCACTTTAACAGCCTGGTGGAAATTTCTTAAAATATCAAAATCATAAATTCAACCGTGCAGAATGACACCGATCTGGAACAACCCAGACATCCTCAGCTTTACGCTGCTTCATGGTTTTACCCCCAACCCCCTCTATTATCACCCTCCTCTCCCCCCTCTCTCTAACATCCCTCTCTCTTCCTCCCTCCTTTCCTTTTCCGTCCGGTCCAACACCAAAGATTTTCAAATACGAATAAAATAAATGAAGTTTGTCCTGGATTCCAAAAGGGGTTTATTCAGACATTCCTCTGGTTTGTCAGTAGATTAATAACCCCTGTTGTTAAAGTAAAATATGTCCAACACAAGAGGCCTTCAGCTCTCATCTGTTTGCCCAGCTGTTGGACAGGACAAGTAAAAAAAAAAAATGGGGGAAAAAAATGGGGCCCTGGGAAAAGCCCATCACAAGCCCCCAAACAAACTATCCATAAATCCCTAAACCAACCAGAGAGAGAACAACAAAACATCCGCGAGGTTGAAAAGACAGGGCCATGAACAAAACCGACACATTCACAGCAGGGCTTATGTTAGTTCCCTGAAGGCTAGGGTTGGACTCCCTGGGGAATACAGAGCGGGGGGGCTGTCCACAAACCAGCCGGCTTCAAGGAAGAAACGGAGGAGCAGACCCAGACATCTGAGCGTGCAGACGTGATGACACGAGGATCGCTGTTCCTGGACCAAGAGAAATAAAAATAAAAAAATGAGAAAGGAGCCACAGACACTGCAAAAAAGAGGCCAATGATAAAAAAAAATGTCCACAGAAGAGACAAGACCATGACTGACCAATCCAAATGCAGGTTAAATTATTAAATGTACACCGCTTTATCAGAAAAGAAACTAAACAAAGAGCCACCACAACAAAGCCAGCTCAGAATGATGGCCCACACAGCAGAAACCGGACCAGGTTTGGAAGAAAACACAACATGTATTTATATCAAAAGTCCCAGGGTCCTTAAGGGCATGACGTCACCGAAGACCGCGTCGGGCAGGAACAGGAAGAGCTGCGATCCGGAAAAACACCACACAGAAGCATGAAAGATGGCAGCACGCCACTCACTAAGAGACACCGGCGATCACGGCACTCAAGCAGGCCAATACATCAGAAGAAGCAGAAGGAGAACAGTGAGCATGGAGAACCGGCGAAGAACGCAGTGCTGCAGTAAAGAAGGATGAACAACTTACACACCTGGACTTAAATAGGACGCTGAACAGGTGAGTTGATTAACTGACCCGCCCTAGGGGAGTAACCGAAGTAAACGCCTGCCTGAGTTATCCGCCCCAAATGCAAATGCAGTCGCTCACTTAATGCCAAATGAAGGATTTATTCTCTGCTGGGCTAAAATGTACATCACTGGCATTTATTTGGCTTTTGTTGACTTCAACAAAACAACCAAGACAGGTTTAAATCCAACTGAAGCCATTGCTTCAAAATATTTATAAATATATAAAAGAAAAAACTTTTCCAATTTTTCCACAACTCTCAGAGGACTGAAATTAGCTAGTGGCATCAGAAATCTGTAATCTTATCAATTTTTGCTTTCTGTCCAACAGATATGAAAGTATCGAAATGGATTTAAAAAAAGTCATTCTTAAAACCTGGAATGACCTGAACATCACAGAGGCAGCATTTACTAAGCCATCTTAAAAAGTTCTTTTTTCAAAACTTGCTTTTGTGTTTAAAGTTGTGACCCTTTTTACTATTTAGGATCTAAATTGTGGCGCGATGAATGGCTCTGATGTTGTAGCTCTTCTTAACTGCTCTAGCTGCCACTGCTGAAGGCTGGCTCAAATCACACATGAGTTATTTCTGAAGAGCTGAGACGCTCTGGCTGAGGCTCTCATTAAACTGCTGTGTCCTTTTAAAGCTGATGTTGTTCTTTTACAGGTGCCAAAGCTTTTGTGTTTGTCAGGGTGGAAAGGTGCTTCAATTCAGTGAAAAGACGAGAGGATTGGAGACATGGAGTCGTTCAAGCAGCAGAAAGTGGAGGATTTCTACGTCATTGGTGAAGAGCTGGGCAGGTAGAGATAAGCATGTACCTTCATACCCTCTGTAGGACCAAACAACATGACTAAAACCACGACTAACTGTTTGAAAGGATTACTACGGTAAAGAAAAGGATGGGCCTTGGTGACTCACACGTGAAGTGACATCATACAATTGATGATGTTGATTTCTTTGACTCATTTGAACTTTTTTTAGTGGTGATGGCTTCAATCAGAATTTTTTCTGACATCATATGACATGAGAAGGTTTCCAGACTTTAGCTGAGTAAATGAATGAGAGCATTGTCATGATACAAAAGTCCTGACAGTGTTGTGATGGAGGAACCTGTATTCATTCCTCCAGTTATGCTTCATGACAGTTTATTCCTGAGTTCAAATATTATTTTCATAAATCAGTCGTGGAACTTTGCTCCATTATTTCTAAAACAAACTCCTCCACATCTGTGAAAACGACGTTTTGCTTGTTTTAGATGAAGATATGTGACCTAAAGGATACCTAAAGCCGTTTGTGTCATTTGTTTCTGTGGTTTAGTCAGGCACAGTCAGCTGTCCTGCTTGTCCGCTGAGCTTTTAAAAGACTTCTATATTTAGTGCTGGCTCTTCTGCACTCAGAGCAGCTGCAGAAAGGAGCGTGTTTGATTACAAAACCCTAAACCGAGCAGAACAGAGCAGACACGATACCTGCACAACTTGATATTTTTGAAATACCCTGCTAAAGTAGATGTTTCATTACATTAGTCAATAAATTAGTCAACAAAGTCTCATAATGGGAGAATAATTCAGGATTTTATCAATAATAGTAGAAAAAACGTTTCCAAGCCAATTGTCATGACATCAGAGACGTAGCAGACCCAGTAGCGCAAACCCGGAAGTAAACTCGGAACCAGGAAGTCTTGGAATGATTTCATTTTCCAAGGATGTAACAGAGTTTCTTGGAGATATAGGTAAGTTGATCCTTTGCTGAATGCCACTGATGTCTGGATCGAAGTCTTGAGGTTGATGACAGCGGGGATGGAGCGTGGCGCTGAGGACAGCGGGACCAGAGCGGAGCGAGGCGTGGGCACTGAGGACAGTGAGACCAGATTGGAGCGAGGTGCCAGAAAAACCTGCGTTTGAGGAGGTTGAGCTTCCTTTGGACTCCTCCGTGGCACAAGATACAGGAGGTGTGTCCCCAGACCAGGACATCTTAACGGAGAGAGGTGGGTACATATAAAGTGTTAGCTGGAGGAGGAGGATGATTGGGCTCCTCATCCTGGGCCTGCAGGACACGTGTTTCTATGTCTCATGTAAGATTGCCGACGATACAGGTGGGAGGAATAATAGGGGTTGCTTCCTGGTTGTCATTAGCACTAAATATACAGGAGAGGACGTCAGGCTTGATGTTTCTGCTACCTGGCCTATAGGTGATGGTGAAGGTGAACCGGTCGATAAAGAGGCACCAGCGGGCTTGACAGGAGATGAGGCATTTGGCGGTGCGAAGGTAGGCATGGTTTTTATGGTTTGTCCAAACAACAACGGGTTGCTCAGCACTCTCAAGTCAGTGACGCCACTCCCCTAAGGTGAGCTTTATGGCGAGTAGTTCGCGGTTACCCACGTCATAGTTTTGTTCAGCCGCAGATAGTTTGCGGGAAAAGAATGCGCAGAGATTGCCGGTGGAGCCTTTGTGTAGGGACAGGACGGCCACCACACCGGAATCTGAGGCGTCCACCTCAACGATGAACTGACGCTGAGGGTCGGGTTGAATGAAAATGGGAGCAGAGAAACATTTTCTTTAATTTATCGAACGTGGTTTGGGCCTCTGGGTTCCAGATGAAAGGTTTATTGACTGAAGTAAGTTGAGTAAGGGGGGGCGGCAAGACTACTGTAGTTGCAAATAAATCTCCGATAAAAGTTGGCGAAGCCGAGGAAACATTGTAGCCGTTTCCGGGACTCGGGGGGGTTCCAAGTTGGAAACGGCGGAAAGCTTGGCTGGGTCGGGACGGATATTCCCAGCCTCGATAATAAACCAGAGGAACGAAACAGTGAACACATGAAATCCGCATTTTTCCGCCTTTACAAAGAGTTGATTTTCCAGAAGGCATTCGAGAACTTGGCGTACATGGAGGGTATGTTGTTCTAGGTCGCGAGAGTAAATGAGAATATCGTCAAGATATATGAAAACGAACCGATTCAAAAAGTCACGGAGAACATCATTAACGAGATGTTGAAAGACTGCAGGGGCATTGGTGAGCCCAAAGGGCATCACCAAATATTCGAAATGACCTAGGGGGTGTTAAAGGCAGTCTTCCATTCGTCCCCCTCCCTCATGCGAACAAGTGATAAGCGTTGCGGAGATCTAATTTAGAAAAAACACGCGCTTCTTGAACTGAATCTAAAGCGGAGCTGATGAGGGGCAGAGAGTATTTGTTTTTGACGGTGATCTGATTAAGTTCTCGGTAGTCGATGCAGGGCCATAAGGATTGAACCTTTTTCTGGACAAAGAAAAAACCTGCACTGACTGAAGAGGAGGGGCGGACATGACCAGAAGAGAGGGCTTCATGAATATATTTCTCCATGGCGAGTCCTTCAGGGCCGGACAGATTAAATAAACGACCCTTGGGTAGGGTGGCGCCGCTCAATAACTCAATGGAGCAATCATAGGGTCTATGAGGGGGTAGAGCTCCCACCTTGGCCTTAGTGAACGCAGTCCTTAGATCGTGATAACAGGGGGGTACCTTGGTGAGATCGATGACCTCCGGGACCGGCTCTAGACTGGGGGACACCGATGGAATGGCGGAGTGCAGACAGTTAACAATACAGTTAGTGCTTCAGTTGGTGATATGGTAGTTAGCCCAATCAAACTGTGGGTAGTGGTTACGTAACCAAGGGAACCCTAGGATGACAGGAGACTGAAGGGTTTGAGTGATGTAAAACTGAATGACTTCATGTTGATTACCGGAGGTGATGATTTGAACAGGCTTGGTACGATGGGTGATGCGCGTGAGCAGTTGTCCTCCTAAACCAGCCGACTTGACAGGGTGGTCCAAAGGTTCGATGGGCAGGCTGAGTTCAGAAACCAGGTGATATAAAGCTTTGTTCAGCTCCAGAGTCTATGAGGGCCTGACATTCATGGGTTAGAGACAGATGACATAGCTTGACAGGAACATAAAGGAATTTTTTCTCTGTGATCACAGATTGGTGACCCCCCTGCGGCCTGTCGTCTAGCGGGGGGCTTTTGAGTTTAAACGTAAGGTGCATTGATGAACGAGATGACCAGATTGTCCCCATAGAAGCAGGTACCTTCTTCCTTGCGTCTGCGACGTTCCTCTGGAGTGATTTTGGAGTGGCCGACCTGCATCGGTTCTTCGGTGGATCTGCTGACGTGTTCTCGGGGGCTGGACGGTGATGGATCTGAAGTGGTAGGTTGAAGAAAGATTAGAAGCGGGTATTTTTTCATGACGAGTCTGTTCCACCTGACGTTCCCGGAGCCAGTTGTCTGACCGCAGGGCCACGGTGACGAGCTCTTCGAATGTCCTAGCTTCAGGCTGTGAACACAGATGGTCTTTGATATTTTCGTTCAGTGACTGGTAGAACACCCCCTTGAGAGCGACGTCCGGCCAACCAGCCTCCACCGCCAAAATGCGAAAATCAATTAAGTGATCACTTACGGATTGGTTGCGTTGCTTGAGTCCCAATAGACGGCGGGTCGCCTCCTCCTCCTTGTGGGGGTGGTCAAAAACCAGGCGAAATTCACAGATCAAGCGCTCAAATGGTACTTGAAAGATAGGATTAGCGGTTAAATAAGCCTTGGCCCATTGAAGTGCTTTACCTCTGAGAGAGAGAGAGAGAGAGAGAGATCACCACAAGTGTAATCTTGCAGTGGTCAGCGTGGTAGTACCGCAGAGCCTGCTGAAAGGCGGCCAAGTGCTAAGCCTTGCTGCGTGACAGCGAGGCGGAGTCCTTCCGGGTCAGCTGGGTCTGGGCTGGAACCCAGATTGAGGACAGGTAAGTTAAAGGTAAGAATGATTTATTATTTTTCCAGAGTTGCTTAGGATTTTGGCGAGGCGTGGTTCGGAGTACGAAGGGGCTGGTGACTTGGCTGGAGGTACAGACGGGGTAAGCGTAGGCCAAGAGGTCTTCAGGTTCTTCAAGACTGTGAGGAAGGAGGCCCACACTGACGTCACTCGTGGGTAGAATTCCTGAGACAGGAGAACAGGATTAGAGCCAGAACTAGATGCAAGGCACCGTATCTTCGAACGAGACAAGACCAGGCTAGTCACCATAATGGGCAACGAACTGGCGTCGAGTGGTTGAACTGGGTCTCCTTAAGAGCAGCAGAGGGATGATGAGCTGAGTGACGACAGCTGTGGTGATTAGGAGAGTAGCAGCTGCTGGAGGGGGAGGAGTCTGACAGAGGCACCAGGACATCCTGTCTTGTATCTGAACAGTCTTAAGCCAAACTAAAAGAAATATGGAAATGAATCCTTCTCTACTGCATGAGTTGTCTGACTGAAATAATTCTTTAAATTATGGAGACTGTTTTAAAAAGAGCCAGCCTTCTGATTTATTCTAAAAAAATATATAAAATAAGTTACTTGAATGCCATGATTAAATTACACCTAACATTGTGACACAATTACTGTGTTAGGGTTTTTTTTTTTTACTGTGTTATGTTAAATAGGTTGAATAGATTAAGCATCAGAACCATGACACACTGCACCAGCAGACTGTATATGAGAACTGGAATGAGTGGCCCCTCCCTCATGGCAAACAGGAAGTACCTGCTGGCTCCAAGAAGCCAGAATCCATAGACTTCTATACAGACATAAACAGCTGTTTCTCCGTCATTCTAACCGTTCTCACTCTACCACCTGTTCTTTAACGTCTTCTTGCTGATCCTATGTTTTTAGTGCAAGTTACCAATCAGATGTCTCAATAAAGTTTATGGTCTCACGTTGTGGGACAGAGCACACGTCTGTCACGGAGTGAGAACTTCCAAAAGTGGATTTGTTTTTGACAGCGTCAGTGGGGGCACACACTGTCCAGCTGTGAGATTGTTGCAATTTACTTTCTTTAGTTTCTGCTTTTGGTTGTTCTCAATGTTTTATTTGTTTACGTCCTGCTTTCTTACGAGCACTTCCTGTATCCAGGAGGTCTGGTGGACCCACCTACTGTTTTGGTTTCCTTTGACAGGCTTGTTTTAAATTCAAAACAATTTCTTTTGCATTTTGTTTAAAGATTGTTGTTAAATTGAGGACATTTTGTGTTTATTTGTGTTGCATTTGTTAGAGGGGAAATGTATGTGACTGTTATTTTGATTCTTAGAAAATACATTTGATTTTGATTGGTAATTGGGTTGGGTTGATAAGGGGTGGAGCCAACCACTTATAAAAGAGGACCTCTTCTCGAGATGGGGGGGCTCGTTTTTGTTGTCTGGCTTCCACGGTGCTGCTTCCCTGCCAAAGTGTTACCAATGGATGCATTTTCCCAAATTTTGCCTGAAAATCACAGAAAGAATAGAAGCACCTTGACTTTCGGTGTGGACAGTGGTTTGTTCCTCTGACACAATGAATATTCCAAATGTTTGACAGCTTCTCTCGTGATCGCTTTGAAGTGATAGGGGTGTGGCCTTTCTACAAGCTCAGTCCTGATTGGAGAGACTGGTTGCCATAGATACGTTGACTCAGTAATCACAGATGATTTCTGGTTCCACCATCAGTATTTCAAAAGCTTCCTTTTATTGGAGCCATGCTCCTCCTGGTCCTCGTGGTCCAGTCTCATATCCAGTCAATGGCAGAAACCCAGAGAGAGGATTGGGGCGAGTTATGCCTTTTCATTTATTAACATGAAAAGTTAGGGGGGGCATAAAATAAATGTAGAAAAAATAAAAAAAGGAGAAAGAAAAACATTGGGAAGACCATTTTTCCCTCATCAGCATAAATTGTTGATGCAGTTTAAAGGTCATAAATCCAAACTCTTACAGAAACAGGTTCACCATTCTGTCCATTTTGACCACAGTTTATTGAACCTTTCTGTTAGAATTCAAATAGAGTGAAGGTTTTCCATCATGTGAACACTGTGAGTGATAGCGATCCACTCCTTTTCTGTTGGATTGTTGGTGGTTCCTGTTTGTATCATCCTTTGGTAACAGCCTTCTTACTTGCTGCCAGTAGAATGTAAAGCAGTTTTTTGTTGTTTCCAAAGTCCAGTTCCAGGGATACACAGCATTAATGTACACGTCAAATCAATCATAAACCCCTTCTGCAGATGTTTGTGAATTTCAAGCTGGTAGTTTAGAATAACTGAACAGCTGGTTGGCCCTTTGCTTCCATGTCTCCAACTCATCTCCACTCTTTCAATCTCACAGGGTTGCTGGTGCCCCTCCCAGCTACTGTTGGGCCAAGGCAGGCCCACGAGACAGAAGAGGAGCCTTATGCTTCCAAAAAAAGAAAGCTACATTTAACAGACAGTACTTCTTTTTAGCCCCGTGAGCGTGGGAAGGGGGGAGGAGGATGACACCTGTGCCATGTACGATGACATGCCTGTCAAAATTAAAGCTCAGAGTTTGTCGTATCACGCCTCTCCGCCTCCTTCATCGCAGCGTTGCTTCAGTATTTGTCTGCCACATCTTAAAGGCTGGCTGGTCCGTGACAATATTGTCTGACATCAAACGGGTCTGTGGCTCAAAAAAGGTTGGGACCCGCTGGTTTAAAGGATACTTCCAGAAATGTGTGCAGGAGCAAAAATCCATACCAACTTCTCATTCATTCTTTTTCATTTACCTTATCTCCTTTTAATAGTGAAAGCTTTGTGCTTCCTTTTTTTGTACTGAAATCCCAAGATGTCCCTCTGTGATTCTGTGTTTCAGTGGACAGTTTGCAATAGTAAAGCACTGCAGAGAGAAGAGCACAGGTCTGGAATTTGCTGCCAAGTTCATCAAGAAACGGCAGCGCACCGGCAGCTCCCGGGGAGTGCGTCGAGAGGAAATCGAGCGGGAGGTCAGCATCCTGCAGCAGATCCAGCACCCAAACATCATCATGCTGCACGACGTCTACGAGAACCGCACCGACGTCGTCCTCATCCTGGAGCTGTGAGCGAATGAAACTTAGGCTTTCATCAAACGTCACACCCAAGATTGTTTTGATGCCCCTTTGGGTATTTTAGATTTACACAATGAAAATACACACTTTACATTGAATATATAAATGTTTCACTCACCGCCTCTGAGTATTGATTCATTGGGTTAAAAGGTTTTGTGTAGACTTGTTTACATACGTGAAAATTATTAATAATTACTGTATTTCCCACAGGAAACATTTCCATTCTCAAGTCTGATTTTAAGAAATAATTCAACCTTTTAAGGTTAAATGAATCATCTATTCTAAAAACCCACTCCAATTCTGATCAAACAACAACAGGCTGGATTGCTTACCATTGTTTTTGCGCTACTAATGCTAGCTTGGGGCAATAAGCTCGCGCGTGAGCACCAACAAAGCTCTCAGGGGCGGGGTTGCTTTGAGCCAACAGTCCCACCCACAAACTGGAATTGCATTTCGAACGAACTACTGCCGCTTAATGTCTTCAAAGATGACAACGGCTAACCCTAAAAACGGCACAATGATGTAACCCTTGTTCTATCCTAGACACGTCAACATTGGGAGTGGGGTCATCTAGACCCACTAGACAGAGCTTTGATCCTCTTCTCTTCAATGATTTGTGATCTTCACTGGTGTCCATGGATTACATGAAATCCTCTCCACCTTTGTCATGGTAGGGAAACACCTCAATGGAAGGGGGGGGGGGGTCATAGGATAGCACAAGGGTTAAAAGACTTCTGGGAACAATATTTCAAAAACATTTGGTTGGAGTGGGACATCAGTGGAGGAGCTTGAGAGCTGAAGTGATCCCAGGATCTAAGCTGTCTGTGTCTGGGACGTCTGCCCTTATAGGGCCCCCCATGGCAGACAGGTCAAGAGCCAAAGAGCAGTTTAGGACCCCCTATAAAGAGAAACCAAAACAATCCAGTCACATCACACACGCTGGCATCAGCAGTGTCGAGTCTTTTGGTCTCCCCCAGCTCCTGCCTGAGTCGATAGACCATGTTTTCCAAAGGACATGGAAACAACTCAATCACACATCTACTTTGCTTTGCCTTTGTATTTATTTCAGCAGGTAGCTCTCTGATTTTAGATGAAGATGATAGGTTGAAAACCTTAAAAAGACATAAATCAGAATTTCCATTTAACATTTCAAAACCTAACATGTCAAACATCAAAATGCTCATGACATTCAAATTATAACCAATAACCAGCATTCAACATAAAACAGATTCCTAATTTAAAATCAGTCCATACCAGTTGTGTCTTTGGCTTGGTTTCTGGAGCTGGAGTGAAATCAGACCAAACAAAGATGCAGGTGTAAGTTTTTTCAGTAATGAATGAGTTGAGTTGGGTAATTGTTTGATGTTGACATGGGCATATCTGGCCCGGGTGGAGACTTCTTGTGCAGCATGGAACACGTCTCTGAGAGCATCTTGGTATTCTTTCACAGTGAGTGTGAGTTTTTTAATTGCATTTCCTAATTCCTCTTTTGAAAGGGCAACTTTGATTTGTCTCCCTTTTGTGTTCTTCAGTTTTTGTTTCCATATTTCAACATCTTTCCAAAGCCAAGCAATAATCCTGACTAATCGCATTAAACTGCTGATTTTGGTCACATCTATGAGTTTTTTGACTGCTGATCCAGCTGCAGGACTGCGAACATGAACAATCTCCATTTTGGACTCACAAGATTCCTTTTTTTCTGGCTTACCTTGAACCATATTGTCAAGTGCATTTGTCTTTATTTTTGCCTGAACTCTTGTGATGGCAGAAGAGTAAGTTTTTCATAGGAGTTGCTGCCATTTCCTTCTTTGGAAATGGCAGCAATTTCTTTACTGGACTTTATTGGCCATTCTGCCATAGGTTTCCTCAAAAATGGTGGTCCCCTTTGCCAGTTAGTCCTCATGGAGGTTTTCAGCTCCAGTATCTCTTGTTATGCAGTCTGCAACATTGAGGTCTCCTGGTATCCACCACCAATCTTCTATGGGTCCAACCTTTTGGATTTCACCAATCCTGTTAGCAAAAAAGGTTTAGTACCCATAACTGTCTCTCTGAATGGCTCCAAGAACAGTTTGACTGTCCACTACGTGATACCAGCAGTCTATCTTCATGCGGCTGTGCTTTTCAACGTACAGTCTTAGTCGAGATGCAAAGACAGCTCCACACATTTCAGCTTTGACTGCATCTCCTTTTTGGTTAAGTGGAGTAAGCTTTGCCTTCGACTCAACCAGTCTGATTTGAACGCCTTTGACTGTTTCCCACCTGAAGTAAACCACAGCACCATAGCTTTTGTCACTTCCGTCAGAAAACGTTATTCCGCAGGGATTTCCAACCCAGTCCAATGGTGTGAGGCTCCTTGGGAAAGTGATGTGACTGAGACGTATGTAATCCTCAAAAAGCTGTATTGCTTCCTCTCTCAGGTGGTCAGAAAGGGGGTTGTCCCAGGTGTCTTTGGTCTCAGCTCCACCTCCTACTTCTTGGAAGGCTTTCCTAACAAGAATCACCCCTTTTTGTTTTGTAGGCGTGGCTAAACCAATTGGGTCATACAGACTTGCTACTTGGCTCAGTAACTCCCTTCTTGTTAAGGGGTTTGGAGTTTTCATTCTTACTTCCTCCTCCAGAAGATCTTGTTCAACTCTTATTTTGTATTTTCTTTTTGAGAAATTGATTGCAGTCATTACATACAGTTTATCTTCTTTCACCAGGTAGCCAACTCCAAGAGCTTTATTTTCCTCCATTTTCATTTGATTGGGTAGTATGAGGACTTTGTTTTCATTTGCTGGAGTGAGAGGATAGGACAGGAGTAGACATGGAATTTGGCTTTGGTGCAATTAGATGGCTCACATACCATATTGGTCCTTTCCAATTGTTCAAGTCTTCCTGTGTAAGTCGTTTTGCCACTCCCCTCTTCACCATGTCATGGACTTGGGCAGCGTAAGTCATCTTCCACTCAGGTTGCCTGTTTAGTTGCTTTTCTGTTTTCAGAAATGTTTGCTCCACTCCTTTCCTGTTGTTTAGAAGAGATGATGGATCTACAATCCAGGGATAAGTTGCATCCCAGTGTGGTGAGTTGCTATGTGAGTCTGATGTGACATAGGTGAGGCCTTGCCTTATAATTTCAAGTTCTTTTTCCTCCACCAATGACATTTCTTTACCTCCTGGCTGACACTTGCCGCACCGACAACCTCCACACTTCGGATCACAAGCAGCTCCAATACTTTCCCAAGTCCACCAGTCCAGGAAGTTACTCGCAGCAACCGCACCCCTATGCTGGGTAGATACATTTGAACTGCAGACTTCATTATACTTAACAGCAGCTGTTCTCATAGAACGAGCAAAATGTGTTTCAGACCTGTGAGCTCAGACATCAACATTCTCAAACAGATCAGGGTGAGCTCCACCTACAACTTTCCCCAGAGGACTGTCCCACAGGACTAGATCACCCACCATTTTGAGCCTTTGTGGAGACAGACGCCCCTCTCTGTGACTAATTAGCAGGTCAATTGTGCCTGGTCTCTGTAGGTCTTCTGGTTCAATCTCTGGAAAGAATCTTCTTAGTTGCTCTGGTGTTACAACTTGATGCACTTTTGCAATCTCGTCGAGGTCGTAGCATATCAGCGGATGCGCATTTTCTGTTCCTTGAGGGGTTTTAACTCTGATTTTCAGGAAGTATCTTCTTGACTTCACTTTTGCTGACATCCCTCCAACACCATGAACAATCAGTGTGATTTTCTCACTTTTTAAGTTCAGTTTCTTGGCTGCTCTGTGAGTGATGTAGTTTGTGTCGGAAGCTAAGTCTATTAGAGTCCCAATTTTCTGACCTGCATTGGCAGTGACTTCCAACAACATCAGGATGACAGGCAGCTCTTCAACTTTGATTTCACTTTCTTCATGAAAGTTAGTTTTGTATTTTTTGACTGCAGCAACGTTTGAAAAAGCTCTTTTAAATTGTTCTGCCAGTTCAGGTGAAAGTCCGGCAATTAACGTTTCTTGCTCTTGTGTGAAAGTTGGTCTTTTCTTGATTTCTTTTCCACCTTTTGCAGTTTCGCTGGGTTCTTCTCCATTTGGGCAAAGAAAGAAATGATGGTTTGAAGAACCATATTTCCGACAGTCCCTTTTCCTGCATAGGTAATTGGTTGTCAGACATTCTTCATCCTCAGAGTGACACCCTAAAGATTTTTGGCATGCTCCCAGTATTTTCACTGCATTTGATTTTTCTGAAGGGTTTAGTGCTTTAAACTGTTTGCAGAAGAATATCTTCTCTCTGTGTTTTCCATCCCCACAAACGACACATCCACCATCCTTTCTGGTAGAGCGGGTGGAAGCATGCTTTTTATCCAGTCTCTGGTCTGACTTCTCTGACACTCCAAGCTGCTCCAACCTCTCAAAGATGTCTTCTTGAGTTTTCAGGAAGCCGAGAAGACGGTCAAAATGGCTGTCTGGGGTGACTCTTTTTGCAGGGTTAACCATAAAGACGAGCCAGTCTTTTGTCACAGCATCTGGCAGTTTACTTTCAATGGTTTTAATCACAAGCGGATTCTTCAGGGCTCCTGAATGTCCAAGTTCAGAGAGTTCAGCAAGAGCTTTTTCCACGGTCTGGATTAAATCAATGACTTTTCTGGGTTGATTAGCTTTCACGATTGGCATCTTCTCTAGATCTTCAATTATTTCCAGAGCAATGGTTGTTTTGTTGCCGAATCTGTTGTACTCTGAAGATGTCCTCTGCTGTGTTATAGATTGACAGGCGATGTTGATGGCAGATTTTCTCATCTATGCTGTCCAATAACTGGAGCCTTTTTACGTCTGGGGAACCAGTTGGTTCTCCTTGTTTCTGTAGACTATCCCAGTCTTTCTTCCAGTGATGGAAACTTCTTTTACAACCAGAAAATTTAGGCAAATTAGTCGGCCTTAATTTAATGGTTGGCGTCGTTTGCACATTCACCAAACTTGCTGCTGCAGCTACTGCTTGAGACGCACAGTTCTCTTCTGCAACAATTTGTGCTGTGATGAACTCAGACTTTCTAGCTTCAAGAGCATTGATTATAGTTTTTAACCTTTTTACTCTGGCTTCAAAATCCCCTTTTTCTGCTGTTGGTATCCACAGCTTCCAAGATGTTAGACTCTGAACTGAATCTTGAACAAGTTTCTGCACAACTGTCAACCGTGCTTCATATCCAGCTTTGTTCACATAAGTAACAGGGATGGCAGCAACATCATCACATCCTTTTTCAGCTTCTTGAACAGCACCACTCATTTCCTCCAAACCGTATCTTGACCAGAGGTTCAGTTGAACTACACTTTTCACACTGTCAAACCTTGAATCACATTCATTTATTGTTTTTTCTAAATCTTTTTCTTGTTGCTTATAAAGTTCCACTTCTTCTGTGTCTTTGCCACTAATTTCCAACTCTGCAAGTAGACCAGCTCTGTAATCATCATTTGCTTCACTTACATTTCTTGCCTCCTTTGTGAGTCTTTTGAACTCTTTTAGTTCATTTTCTCTCATACTTTGGGCCCTTCTGCTCAGGTAGTTGGCTTGTTTAGTGAAAGCATTTTTTGCCATGGTTCTTTCTCGCTTCAGTTGTTTTAATGTTCTTCCAAGAGCTTCTTCAGCCATCTTTGTGGATAATGATTTGTTCTTGTGAACTTGCTTATTTCCCACGTCGACAGATGATTTCTCTGACTTTATCAGCTTTAGTTTCACTGTCAAACGTTGGTTTTCAACTGTCGAGTCTTTTGGTCTCCCCCAGCTCCTGTCCTGACTCGATAGACCATGTTTTCCAAAGGACATGGAAACAACTCAATCACACATCTACTTTGCTTTGCCTTTGTATTTATTTCAGCAGGTAGCTCTCTGATTTTAGATGAAGATGATAGGTTGAAAACCTTAAAAAGACATAAATCAGAATTTCCATTTAACATTTCAAAACTTAAGATGTAAAATATCAAAATGCTCATGACATTCAAATTATAACCAATAACCAGCATTCAACATAAAACAGATTCTTAATTCAAAATCAGTCCATACCAGTTGTGTCTTTGGCTTGGTTTCTGGAGCTGGAGTGAAATCAGACCAAACAAAGATGCAGGTGTACGTTTTTTCAGTAATGAATGAGTTGAGTTGGGTAATTGTTTGATGTTGACATGGGCATATCTGGCCCAGGTGGAGACTGTAGGTTTGGCCCGGGTGGAGACATTCCCATTAGCAACAATGTTGAACATGACAAGCAGGGCTCCAGCCCTGGGGGGGGGGGGGTCTCACTGCAAAAACTGCACTGACTCCATAGAAACCAACTCTACTGTAAAATGGAACCTTGTGAGCAGAATCCATTGTTTTGAGAGCTGAAGTGGTTTTGTTCTTTAAGTCATTTGGAGAAGAAATGTTTGATTTTTTTGCTGTTTTTGGCCAGGATCACACCTTTTCCTTTTTCAGTGTCTCTGGGGGGGAATTATTTGACTTCCTGGCCCAAAAGGAGTCTTTGAGTGAGGAAGAGGCCACCCAGTTCATCAAACAAATCCTGGAAGGCGTGAACTACCTCCACACCAGAAAAATCGCCCACTTTGATCTCAAGGTTGGTCTCAAATGTTAGTAACGTATCTGATTTAACAACTTAGTGAGGACATAAAACTGAAACTGTGGAAACATGTTGACCTTTGTTTCTTTTTATTTAAGGGACCACAAATCAAATTACTGTCAAGTTATAAAAAAGTTGGGTTTTTTTTGTTTTTCCACTTTTTTCCACTCAATTAGTTAACTTCAAAAGCTTCATGTGTTGGCATGATGAAGCTGTCATGGTTACTGTGGAGCAGCATTGATGCTCTTTTCTTTCACATATAAGGTAATAGACTTTCCCTGGGAAAGTCTATGCCAGGGTACTGGAGAGGAGAGTCCGTCCGATAGTCGAACCTCGGATTCAGGAACAACAGTGCGGTTTCCGTCCTGGTCGTGGAACAGTGGACCAGCTCTACACCCTATCTAGGGTGCTGGAGGGTTGTGGGAGTTCGCTCATCCAGTCCATATGTGTTTTGTGGATTTTGGAGAAGGCGTTCGACCGCGTCCCCCGTGGCATCCTGTGGGGGGTGCTCTGGGAGTATGGGGTCCGGGGAGCCTTACTGAGGGCTGTCCGGTCTCTGTATGACCGGAGTAGGAGCTTGGTCCGCATAGCCGGCAGTAAGTCAGACCTGTTCCCAGTCCACGTTGGACTCCGGCAGGGCTGCCCTTTATCACCGGTTCTGTTCATAGTTTTTATGGACAGAATTTCTAGGCGCAGCCAGGGGCCGGAAGGGATCTGGTTTGGGGACCACAGGATTTCCTCTCTGCTTTTTGCAGATGATGTTGTCCTGTTGGCTTCATCGAACCGGGACCTCCAGCATGCATTGGGGCGGTTTGCGGCCGAGTGTGAAGCAGCTGGGATGAGGGTCAGCACCGCTAAATCTGAGGCCATGGTCCTTGACCGGAGAAAGGTAGTCTGCCATCTCTCGGTGGGTGGAGTGTCCTTGCCCCAGGTGGAGTAGTTTAAATACCTTGGGGTCTTGTTCACGAGTGAGGGAAGATCGGAGCGTGAGATTGACAGGCGGATCGGAGCGGCGTCCGTAGTTATGCGGTCGCTCTATCGGTCCGTCGTGGTGAAGAGAGAGCTGAGCCGAAAAGCAAAGCTCTCAATTTACCGGTCGATCTACGTTCCAGTACTCACCTATGGTCATGAGCTATGGGTCAAAGAACTAGGTCCCGAATACAAGCGGCTGAAATGAGCTTCCTCCGCAGGGTGGCTGGGCGCTCCCTTAGAGATAGGGTGAGAAGCTCGGTCACCCGCGGAGAGCTCGGAGTAGAACCGCTTCTCCTCCACATCGAAAGGAGCCAGTTGAGGTGGCTCGGGCATCTAGTCCGGATGCCTCCTGGACGCCTCCCTGGAGAGGTGTTCCGGGCATGTCCCACTGGGCGGAGGCCCCGGGGAAGACCCAGGAGACGCTGGAGAGACTATGTCTCTCGGCTGGCCTGGGAACGTCTCGGGGTCCCCCCAGAGGAGCTGGAGGAAGTGGCTGGGGTGAGGGAAGTCTGGGCATCCTTGCTTAGACTGCTGCCCCTGCGACCCGGTCCCGGATAAGCGGAGGAAGATGGATGGATGGATGGATGGATGGTAATAGAATGGAGGCTCAGTGTTTGGATTGTGGTTTCTTTCTTTTCTGATACCAACACCACCCAGAAGTGAGCGTTGCTTGAAATGATGTGAATTAGTTTACTGGATGAGCTGCCCATGATTTAAAGTAAACGTCCCCTTATGGCATCACAGAACAATGCCTAAACACTCTGACATTGTGCTGATGAGCAGGGCAGAGTGTCAAATACCTCATACTGTGCAGTGGGTCTTAGAAATGTCTGGTGCCTTTTGGCCAAAGTAAACTTCTGCTTTAATAGGGCTAAAGCTTGAACTTATTTCAGTGGGTAAAAGCGTAAAAGTCTTTGCTTTCAACCTTTTTATGTTATCCACTTTACTGTTTTAAATAAAATATTGCCTTTAGTCAAGATTTGTAGATTTATTTATTCAATTTTCTTGAATCCTTTGTGCTGCCTTCATCTGATGCTTAATAACAGACATCAAGAAATTCTCACTTTTGATAGTGTTGGAAGTTTAAGACTATTTGAAGATCTGTTTGTAAATGAAAAACAAAGACTAAGCATTCTCAATGACATCTGTGGGTGCTTTGTTTGCAGCCTGAGAACATAATGCTTCTGGACAAGAATGTTCCACTGCCAAGAATCAAATTAATTGATTTTGGTTTGGCCCACAAGATTGAAGCTGGAGTGGAGTTCAAAAACATCTTTGGGACGCCTGAGTTTGTTGGTGAGCGTGTTCACAAAGCCAGTCCTGGTGACGACTCGGATCCAGTTCTGCTGACACTTGTGCATGCACGGTCCCTGGCCTTTTCTGTTCCACACAGCATGCTTGGGTGGGTTCAGATCCATGACTGGGTCTAATCTTTTCTGCTTGATACTCAGCATGAAGGGTTGGGTCGGGGGTTAAATCAACAACTGTTTCCCAAGCATGGCTACTGTTCCTCCAGGGACGGGTCAAAGGCAGAGAACACATTTCACAGTCATGTAACAGCTGATGGAACTTTAACTTTATATTATTGCTGCTGCAACAAATCAAGCTAAAAAACAAAACTAAGCTAAACTATGAAACATAAATAACAATCCATTAGTAAAAACTGATCATCAGGATCCTTCTCAAACACGTTCTTTAAAAATCTATTTATTTTAGGACCACCAACATTCCAGTTGACGTTGAGTCATGGCATCTGGAAGAATTGTCCTCTCTTCTTGAAACATTTCACCTCTCATCCAAGTGGCTTCATCAGTCTGACTGACTGCTTCACTGTCATCATACCAAACAATTTGAAAAAAAAGAAAACATTACTGACCTAAAATGAAATTAGCCTAACGGAAACAATTTTCTTACTGTAATGTCGTATAAATAGAGACAATAATCCTAACAAAATACATCTAAATGTTAGAGACAATGAACATTAAATGATTCATTTGTCTTGTTTCTGAAATGTTTGGTATGTGATGACAGTCTAGATTAGGGTGGCAGTGGCTCAGGTGGAGGAGCAGGTCATCCACTGATTGAAGGGCCGGCGGTTCGATCCCTGTTCCCCCCAGCCAACTGTTGTTGTGTAAAAGAAATGGATGAACCACAGAAAATGCCGTACCTCAGTCCAAATCCCTGACCATTGCTTCCTGATACGGGCGCCGCCATGTTGGTCGACAGTGATTGGGCCAAGTTGCTCTGAGTCATAATATCTATATCTAAATACTGTCACCAAACAGGAGTGAGCTTGTTGTGAGTCTATGCCTCTTGAACACTGCATTTCCAGTAGTCTTGGTTCCATGGGAAAAATGTCTTTGAATTAGAACTGAACTATGTACATGGTTCCAGATTCTAACAAACGTTTCCATTCGCCACACTTTCAGTCAGAATGAATCATTGTGACGTGAACAGAACTCTCTAGAATACCAGAAACCACTGGAGGAGAAGAAATCCTGAGTTCTGTTGTGAAGGAGCTGCAGCAGAGAGCAGATGATCTTCTAGAGATGATTTTATGACTGTTAGGATTATTAGGAAGTGCTGGAAGAAGGGTTAGGGTTAGGCTAACACGCTAACAGCAACATTTAGCCGTGGATGCAGTTCAGATCCATGTGGTCAAAGCTGCAATGAGGAAACATGTGGGAAGAACATCAGCCTTCATTCTGTCTGGACACGACTGGAAACATGAATCCATGGGATTGTTTCCACGGTTTCTCAGGACTGAGCAGCATTTCTGCATTCAAAGTTAGCTCACACACCGTCCCAGAGCCGCTCCTCTGCTCGGAGACCCGCTTCTACCCAGAGACCCGGTTCTACCCAGAGACCCGGTTCTCCAGAGTCCAGCAGCTGGCTCACTCACTGGACTGCGGACTGCGGTCCAAAGCCTCCTCTGGATCCACACCATCTCTGCATGACGTAAACCAGAGCAGCAGTGACCCACGATCAGAAGAAACTGTTTCCATGCTCCACCATCAGATCAACAATCAGCAGAACCAGAAAGAAATGCTGATCTGAATGAGTCTGATCGGGCCAGAATGTTCTGAACGGAGTGTTTCCATGACGTGTTTGATCCTGATCAGACGTTCCTTTGGTTACTTTTGGCCGTGGAAACGCTGCTGCTGACTGTGGCTAATTGGATTTTTCAATAATAAATTTGCCCCATTTTTCGCAAAACTGCAAAACACCTTTTTTCCAATTAAATGAGTCATGTGACCAACATCTCTGCACAGGTCGACAGTTCACATCCATTTTCTTAGCCTGCTGGGCAGCAGAGTTGCTGGAGCCTGTCCTACTGTTGGGCAAAGGAGGGATGCAGCCTGGACTTTTATTGCTTTTCAAAGAATTGCAAAATAAAAAGGAAAAGGCCTTGACAGGCGGCATGGATGAAGTCTGCTGCCATTGGTTACCCAAAATCTGTCAATCAAACACCTCAGATGTTCAATGTCAGATCTACATGTTTTTACTGAGGCCTCTGATTGGTCAGTTTATAAATTGAATAACTTGCAATAAAGAAGACTTCATAATAGGATTAGAAGAAAGATTTGAAGAAGCTATCAGAGCAGGAATGGTCATTGTGATAAATATAATGGTGCAGGAAGAACTGTCTATTTCTCTATAGACGTCCATTGGATTTTGGCTTATTGACACCAGCAGGTACTTCCTGTTTGGAACAGGAGAGAGGACGGGTTGACCTGTCCACTGTTTTACAGTCTATTGTCCTTGGGAAGACACTTCCACCTCCTGCCTCCAGTGTGTCTCCACTGGTGTGTCACTGTGCAGGAATGTCCTGGTGATGGTCAGAGGGGCCGTATACTAGCAGCCACGCCCCCATCATTCTGCCCCAGGGCAGCTGTGGTCCATCAGTTTCCATCACCAAGTATGAATGAATCATGGACACAGGAAGAACTCTGAGCATCTGGAAAACCAGATAATCTAATCCATTATTAGTTGATGTAGCTTGGTTAAGGGGATTCCACTCAGGTTTTGATCCAGAAGGTTACGGGCCACCATGGTGCAGTGGTAGGGCAGCCAACCTCTGATTGGAAGATTGCAGGTTCAATTCCCACCTTGCCGGCCCTTCCACAGCGTAACAAAGTGTCCTTGACGAAGACCCTGAACCCCACCTTTCCTCTGGTGGACGGCCATCAGCAGTGTTCAGCGGAGCCGCCATCAGTGTGTGAATGTGTGACCATGACTGTGTAGTGGATAGAAAAGCACTATACAAGTACACACCATTGAATTCACTGTTCAAAGGTTCATTTCCTCAGGAAAAGTAAAAATGCTTTGAGCTCACCATCGTCTAGATTGAATTGAATCAGCAGGAAGAATTCTAACCTGCAAATCAGCTGATCAGGTGCATTAGCATCACTAGTGTTGGTCTTAGTGACACGTTCACTCTGTTTGAGTGATTGGTCTCAAAGCCACAATGACGAGTCTGCTTCCAGAATGGAGGTGGAGCAGCTAGCAGGGTGGTGTACATCCCATAACCTCCAGATCAACGTGGACAAAACGAAAGAAATGGTGATGGACTTTAGGACATCTGGCAATCCCCCCCACTCCTCTGACCATAAACGGTGCTGCAGTGGAGAAGGTCGACAGGTTCCTGGGGGGGCACCTCACTAACGACCAGTCCTCCCCCGCCAACTCCTCACTGGTCATCAGGAAAGCACGGAAATGTCTGTATCCCCTCCAGAGGCTCAGGAAGGCTGGAGTTCCAACACCTCACCTCATCACCTTCTACCATGGGGAACATCCCGACTCAGAGCTTCACTTCCTGGTTTGTAGCTGCAAAGTTCAGGACCAACAACGTCTCAGCGGGATGGTCAGGACTGCAAGCAGGATTGTTGGTGCCCCTATGCCGATCCTGGAGGAGCTATATGAGCAGCAAAGCAACCTCCATCTTTAGGGACCCCAGCCCCCCTCTAGTGGACTGTTGTCCCTCAGGCCATCTGTTCAGGTTCAGGAGTATCAGCTGCAGATCCAGCAGGATGCTAAAAAGCTCCTTCCACAGACTGTGAGGCTGCTGAACGGACTGTCCTCTTCATGCATTTATGCTCTCCACTCTGCAATAAGACCCAGGATTACCCCCAACCCCCACACCACCCGAAGACAATACATGGACACGCACTCTAACAACCCCCCCACACACACACATAAACAAGACTGCTGCTAAGTGTACAATGTCACATCAATAGCCGCGTTTACATGGGCAAAAGTAATCGGAAAGAACGCCTGATCGGAAAGAAAATGTGTCATGTAAACGCGCCGTTCGGAATTCTCTGCTCCGATCAGACTCGTTCGGATCAAACTTTCTTTCCGATCGAGATAGGTGGGTTATACCGATCCTTTATCCGATCGTTGGTCATGTAAACGGTCATTCTGATCGTGTGTCACTTCTGCTCTGGTTTACGTCATTCATAGACGGTGTTTCACTGAGAGAAAGCTTTGGAGCGCATACGGGACCAATCAGCTTTTCTGCGGCGGCCCCCTGAAAAGCGCCGCTCCGCTCTCGCCCCGCTGGCTCTCTGCCTCTCTTTCACCCCTCAGGAAGGGGCTGCCGGGAAGGAGCGCTTCGTGCCCACTGAGGTCTGGACCCGGCACCAGAGATCTGCGTTCGGGCTCCGGTGCCAGTGGACCGAGTGAACCTCTCTGAGCAGAGCAGCAGGATTTATTAATGTGTTTGGGGGGGGGGGGGGGGGTGCTTTGTTACGTGTGCGTTTTGTTGTGTTGTTATGTGTGAGAATTCGGATTGTGAGCCGACCCGCCGCTCTGGGTTAGCGGCTGCAGGACTCAGGAGAACCGAGCAGAGCTCGGCCCGTCAGCTCACACATTTGGGTCGGTGTGTGAGCTTCAAAGCAGAAATGTGGCTCAGTCCTTAGAAACTGTCCAAACAATCACGTGGATTTGTGTTTCCAGTTGTGTCCCGACAAAATAAAGACTGAATAAAGGCTTATCCCCAAACATTTGCGTGCAGCCAAGCTAATGTTGTTAGCCCGTGTTTATAGCCTCTCCTAACCCTGGCTTCAAGCTCCCCCTGCACAAAAAGCACTGACCACACGGATTAAATATAAAACGATGAGCGAATAGACACTTCATAATATTCATAACATTAATAAAAGCAAGTTTGGAAGATCGTCTCGTATATTACCGAGCTGCTGCATAAATGTCTGTGACAGCAAAGGGTTGTTTACAACGGGACACTTCCTTCCGGGTTTTCAGCACTACTGCTCATGCCCAAATGGTTTATTCCGGCCGAAAGTGTGACCCATGGGAACGCTTGTTCAGATCGGAAAAAGGTTTTCTTGGCCCATGTGCACGGGTGAATTTTAACCCGACCATTGATCCCATCAAGATATTTTGCCCATGTAAACGCGGCTACTGACTGTTTGCTCTGAATGCTGGTCTCTATTTTATTTTATTGCTATTTATTGCTTCTTTGCTCTGTCATGCTAGTGAGGAACAACATCTGGTCTCTTTGTGTGTTTCTCTGCTAATACTATGAGTGGAAAGACAATAAACCAAATAAACCCAACTCCAGCTCCTGCCTTTTATTCAAATGGTTATGCACCAACACATCATCAGGGAAATCATCATGGCATGACGTCAAACTCCTTTTATTTACTCATAAATACATCAAAACACTTTGACAGCTTGATTTGTTCATTAATGCAATAACTGCTTAGTTTTCCACATTGAAAGTTCACTTTCTGTTTCACAGTTTCTAGCTTTTCAACACGTTTGATGCAATAAATAAGAATGCTCTCTCCTCATTGTTTTACTACGTTTTTACTGTTTAAGCACCAGAAATTGTCAACTACGAACCTCTGGGACTGGAGGCAGACATGTGGAGCATTGGCGTCATCACCTATATCCTGTAAGTAAAGCCCCTGCACAGCCGGTGTCCTTCAGCCGAACAGAGTGGTGAAGTGTGTGTTCTGGTGTCCTCCACCTGCCAGGCTGAGCGGAGCCTCTCCCTTCCTTGGGGAAACCAAACAGGACACGCTGGGGAACATCTCAGCCATCAATTATGAGTTTGATGAGGAGTTCTTCTGTTCCACCAGTGATCTGGCCAAGAGCTTCATCAGCCAGCTTCTGGAGAGGGACAGGGGGTAAAATGCATGACGTGTCCCTCAACTCACTTCACAATGGAAGTATTATGTTTGAACTCTGCTGCCTGTTTGTGTTTGTTTGCCAGAAAACGGTTAACAATTCAAGAAGCCCTCAATCACCCGTGGATCAAGGTAAAATCCAACTCTGTTTATGAATGCTGTACACTCGTTCCTCGCTTTATCGTGCTTCCACTTTTGCAGTTTCACTGATTTTTTTTGGAGCAATGTTGCAGGCTTTGTTTTTTTTAACTGCGTTCTTCGCCCTGGTTGGCTGTTGACCGTGTTTATCAATCTGCTCCGTGCTGCGTCTCCTCTATAGTTCAGCATTGACATAAATCTTGGATCACCATCAGATCTTTGTTTTCATTCCATAAAACTGGACTTTTTTTCTATGAAGGTTTGAACTTTGAGGGATTAAACCAGAGACAGAAGAGTGAAAATGTTCTTTTCTGTCTGAGAAAAGTGTATAAAGTGTTTAGTAAGGAGTTTTACAGCCTTAAATCCTCTTTAAAGTGAGGGAAAACTATGCAGCTTTAGAGTCCCATTCACCCATGCAAACACTAAAGTATGCACTCTACTGTTTATTGACTAACTATTATCACTCGGTTATTACCTACAAAAACAAAGTCTGACTGTTGGAACCATTCATTCCATTTTACTGGTTTACCAATTAAAGAATAGAACTCTTCCAAAGAATACATCTCGTAGAACTTTATTGTCTTACAGAGCTCAATGCTGTTATCATAAAACCTTTTGTAAATGAATTTTTTCTAGTCTGATGCTCAGTGACATGCGGTGAGGTTGATGCTGGTGAGGCACTGACTCCTCTGGAGTCAGATTTATTATTACGAGAACTGAAATATTTCAGCATCCATCCAACAGCAGGAAACAGCTAATACAATACACACATATTTGTCCTCCAGAGAATATTTCTGAAATATTTCTAGACATGGATACAACACTCTCCTTAAATATAAATTATTCATATACACTGTAAACAAATGTGATAGTGTTCAGCTCACATTTCATTTTGACCCTCAGGAACTATTTAAAGTATTTTTTCAACTTCAGATTCTGGAGCCTTAATCAGTTTGGCCTTACTTTTTGAGTCCATGTGTCGATCCTTCTCCTCTATGATCTGTTGGAAAGTCTTCCTTATTTTCCTTTAGTTTTTATGAGTTTCTCCTCTCAATGGAGAAAGACGTTCTTGGTCTGTTTCTACGGCACCAGTGTAGCTACAAAGCAGCTGTCAGCTCACGTCTGCCCCCTAGTGAGGCATGCCAATAAGCAAGCAAGAAATCACACTGCATAAGGAACACCACGCATTGCTCTGGGTCCCCGTTCAATTTGTCCGGAACCACCATTTTTGGTCCCGGTGCGCGATCAAGAGTTGCTCTAGGCGCCCCCCGGCAGGCAAATGGAGTCAGAACAGGGTCAGGAGACAGAAGACCAGGTCCAGACCTAACACTCAGCAAGGAAGGCAGAGGGGCACAAACAATACTTCACGCTGAGTGAGGCTCAGTGCAGAGTATAACCCTTGTGTTATCCTATGAACGCCCCCCTTCCACTGACGTGTTCTCCTACCATGACAAAGGTGGATCTTACTTATCAAATGTTCAGCAGAGTGTTTATCAAAAAGTGATAATAATACCTTAAAAAGACGTTCCTGTCAGATAGCATGAATGTTCTATAATCTTGGACTGGCCTAAACACCAGTTGGCTACTGGAGCCACAGACACTTGGAACATACGTTTTTCCATGGCAGAAAAACAGTAAAAATGATCTCTGTTCTTCTTTTTTCTTTTTCTTTTTTTTTACATAACAAAACAATGAACAGTCAACTCAGGGTAAACTCAATCAGTTCCACAAGTTGCAGTAATGAGATAGATAGGGAGTGCACATGGACATCACTGAACACCATATGTTTTATCTGATCTAAACTGCTTCACCTCTCCTCACCAGTTTCTTGAGAAGACAAAGGAGGAGCATCGCTTTTGTAGCAGACCAATAAGGTCATCAGGAAGATAGCTAAGAAGTGGTTGCCAAATCCGATAAAAATCATCATCATTCCCCCTTGAGGAGGCACTAAGATGTTCCATTGGAAGAATCTGAAACATTTCTTTGTACCATTGGGTAACTGTGGGAGGCTTCTCTCTGATCCACTGCAGAAGAACACATCATCTCACTAGCAGCAGGAGTTTTTTCAACAATATCAACTGTGCAGCAGTTACAGGAAGTTTCTTTGAAGATATATTCAAAAGGAAAAGGGCCGGATCTAGTTTGATTGTTTTGAGTAGTATTGAGGTGAGTTCTTTTGCAACGTTTTTTCCAGAATTTAGATATTAATGGACACAGGCAGATACAATGATAGTAGGTTCCTGTCTGTTTTTTACAATTTGATGCATGTATTGGGGATCTGGGGGTTGATTTTATGTAAAAGGTAAGGGGTGTATTGCAGTCTGTGTAATATTCTGTACTGGTTTCCTCTCAGCCTGTTCCACAATGATAATTTATTTACAGATTCAAAGGCCTTGTACCACCTTCCATCATCTAAATCAATCCCAAGATCGTTTTCCTACAGCACTCTAGATCTAGAGTCTTCAAAGTTATCACATAAAAACACTTTTCTATAGTGAACCACCATGACAAAGGTGGATAAAGGTGGAGAGGATTTCATGTAATCCATGGACACCAGTGAAGATCACAAATCATTGAAGAAAAAAGGTTCAGAGCTCTGTCTAGTGGGTCTAGATGACCCCACTCCCAACGTTAACGTGTCTAGGATAGAACAAGGGTTAAGTGTACTGTGGTGGATGAATGAATGATACTCAGCTGTGCTGTACCCAGGAAGTGTGAGCTGGGCTGCTGGGAGCTGTAGTGTGGCTAGAACTCTGGGGACAGCTTCCTATCCCACCGGTGACCAGAGGGGGTCACCGGTGGGATAGGAAGCTCTGTTCCTATAAATGCGTCTTGTTGTCATATTAACCTGACCAGACACCAAACGCGGTTATTCATTTCTCTTTCATGATCTTGTTTGCAACGGTTGGCACATCTGTGTTTTGAAAAGAATGCGGCATGTACGTCATTTTAGCAGCCAATGAACAGCCGTTCTGTAAGCGCGTGACCAGACTGAAACCTTGCTTAGCAACGCATGAATGTGAGCGTCCTGAACGCAGAAATTCAAGTGATGCCTGGGCTTGCTCCGGGGGGGGGGCGGCGCTTTCTGGCTCCTCTCTCTCTGTGTGGGGTGGGTCGTGCTGGGCCTGGGGCGTCGGTGCCTCGGGGGATGGGGCCCCGAGGCTGGGGGACCTGGGCCCTATGCTGGGGGGGGCTGGGGGACGGCTGTTTGACCACCGGGAGACAGTCTACCAGCTGTCCCCAACTCACCCCCTTCCTCATATAATCTCATATTAGGGTGAGGGGGTGGGGGGTTTAGCCTGCGATGCGCTTTGGGGGGGGGGCTACTTGGCAGTGTTCCCCCTCCCATGGTTGCCGTATGGAATGGGCCCCCCCTCTCTCGGTTTTATTTGCACCTTAGACATGAAAAGCACTTTGTGTTATATTTTTATATGAAAGGTGCTTTATAAATAAAGTTTGATTTGATTTGATGTAGGGCCCTTGGTAGGGGGGGTGCTTGGACATCACTGCCAGCAAGCAGCAGATGTCCTCCTAGCACCCTACCCGCCAATTTTAACCGCACCTTAGACATTTAGGGACCCTTGGTGGGGAGGGTGAGGGGACATTACTGTGAGTAATCAGGGAATGTCCTCTCTGTGCCCTACCCACCAATTTTAACTGCACCCCCCTAGTACACAAACCTTCTACTCATGATATACATTCAAACACAAACACACACACATGCACACATATACCCTTACGAACACACTCACACACATTATGCAAGGAAGGTGGGTCCAAGGTCCATCTGTCCCCTACCCCATCCCTGGTGGGGGGTACTGGCCCCTTGGCAGCGGCGGCCGTGTGCCCTGGGTGCCGGTTTCCTGGGCCCGGCAGGGCTCTCTCCACGCAGGGAGGGGGTTCACATTACACCTGAGCCGGGGGTGTCCGTTTCCCTGTGGGGTGGGTTCGGGTTTTTGCCCCTGGGCGCTGGGCCCCTGCCCACATTCCAACTGTGGCCGAGCCTGGTGGGGCCATGTTAACAACACCCCTTGCGGGCCCCCCTTTTCTCCGGGGTGCCCCCCTCCTGGGCGGGGCCGGCTGTCCCCTGCCTTGCTCCTTCCTGGACCAACCGTAGGCCGGGTGGGTGGCTACCTGGAGTGCAGAGCGGGTCTCCCTTGGGGGGTCCTGGCTCGTACCTGGGGTTGGGGCGGGGGGATACCCAGAACTCCTGGGTGGTGATGAGGTGCTCGTCTGGGGCTGTGGGCTCTCTTCTCGGGTGGGGCCCTGCGTTGGGCCCTCCCGGCGCGGCGGGGGGCTGCTCCCCTGGTTGGGCTGGGGCGGCGCTCTCTTCCCCCCGTGCCTCCCTGCTCCCTGGCTCTGGGGGCCTCATGGTGGTCCTGCTGGCCCTGGCCTGGGTGGCGGATGTGGTCGCCCGGGGGGTGGTGGTTCTCTGCCTGCTGCCGTGTGGCGTTGGGGGTTCTGGCTGCCGCTGCTGCTGCGGCGGGGGTCTTGGTGTGGGGATGGCTGGTCGCCCTCCCTCCTTTTTTTTTTTTTTTTTTTTTCACATTCCATCATCCATTTAGAAAGACATAAACACTCACCGGAGCACAGGTGTTAGCTCACCTTTACACTAATAGTTTGCAGGATTGAATGAATGAAATATTTCACACTAGTTGGTTTGAAGGCATAGGTATGTGTGTGTGAACAATATCTGTATTGTGTGCATGTTTTGTGTACATGTTGACATGTAGACATCTTTACAGTTAACAGGTGTGTTTATAACATCTGAATGTGTGTGTGGACAGGCCCCGCCCTTTGAGGTTTGTATTACACTTGAACCTTACCGTAATGATAAACATCCAGTAAAGTTGTTGCTTTATGCTGCTTCATGGTTCTACTCCCCCCCCTCTCCCTTAATCACCCTCCTATCCCCCCTCCTCTCTAACATCCCTCTCTCTTCTTCCCTCCTTTCCTTTTCCGTCCGGTCCAGCACCAAAGATTTTCAAACATGATGGAATTTAATAAAGTTTGGCCTCAACTACAAAAGGGGTTTATTCAGACATTCCTCTGGTTTGTCATAGATTCATAACCCCTGTTGTTAAAGCAAAATATGTCCAACATAAGAGGTCTTCAGCTCTCATCTGTCTGCCCAGCTGTTGGACAGGACAAGTTAAAAAATAAAAATAAAAAAAAAATAAAAAAGAAATTCAAGTGATGCATGTTTACATAGACTTTTCATTGAAAGTGGTTCCTTAAAGTTCTCACATTCGGTGTGAACGCAGCCTTACGGTGAATACGTAATACGGTAAAAAAGCTGGTCCAAATTGTTGCTGGCTTTGTGGGTTGGTGAAGTAGGAAGCAGTTTTGGGTGAAATGTGGTCAGAGCTTCAAGGAGGTCAGTTATTTCAGTCTAACTTACTGATCTAGTATGCTAAAGTCACTGGGTACTAGAGAGTACTGCCATCCTCAGGATTACCAGTAGTAAAGCATGTCCAGCTCCTTAGTGAGTAAGAAGATAGATTTACAATGGCATAGTGACTGATGAGACAGCACTCAAATGTTTGGTTAGTGAGGGGTCTAAGATGAAGGTGTGATAAGAAACCCAACCCCACCTCCACAACCTGTTAGGGTTTAGGAAAAAAATCAGAAATGGACAAAACAGAAGTCACACATCAGCAAACCCAAAGCAATAGTCTTCGCCAAACAAGGACATGACAGCCAGTTCAATCATTTCAGATGGGTGGTTTTTAAAAAACTGTTTGGAATGTGAAATCTTCTTTAAAAACCACACTCCATTGGTATTAGTAAGGTTAGGGTCAGTAGTTACTCACTCAAAAGAGGAGTCATTTGAGCATATTGTGCTGCCCAACAAACCAATGCCTTTAGTTTTCTTTTATGAAGTAAATATACACTTTATCCACACAAAAAACACCTGCTGTTCATCGTTCTATGATATTTAAAATTCTTGAGGAGAAAACTGGTTAAAAAAAATCTGAATTCACCAAAATAAGCTCAAATCTGTGTATTTCTAGTAATAAACAGAAAAACTGGTTCCTCGTATAACGGCTGTTTTTTCACTCCTCCAGTTCAATGAACAGAAAGAAGAAAATAAAGTCACGGAGCCAAAGAAACGGGAGCGGCGACAGCTGAAGACCAAACGCCTAAAGGAGTACACCATTAAGTCCCACTCCAGCATGCCCCCCAACAACACATATGTGAACTTTGAGCGCTTTGCCCGGGTGATGGAGGACATCGAGCACATGGAGAGCTTGTTCATGAGCCTGGCTGCAAACCACGACTCCCTGCAGGGAGACGTGGATGGCATCGTTTCCATCTTCAATGAGAAGGAGGCCTGGTACAAAGAAGAGAGTGAAGGTATCCGCCACGAGCTCTCACAGATTCGCTATGAGTTTCGGAAAGTGGAGGCCTCAAAGAGGAGCCTGCATGAAGACATGCAGGCGTTCAGCTGCAGCCTCAGTGGAGTCAGTAATCGTTACCAAGAGAGGCACAGACACCTGGATTTGCTGCGACAAGACATCGGCAAAGAGCTGCAATGGGTACAGGAGGTTGTGGCGGCGCTACCTATGGACGTAGAGGGTGGAGGATACCACAACTGCAGCTTCTCCACAGTCTTAAACAATGATGTGAATGAAGCTCTCAAAGATTTACTGAACCGCTCCTGTGGAGAGGAGCTCCTGTCTGGGATCAACCAGGTCTTTTCTGAGACAGGACAGAGGAGATAATCATTCAAGCTCTTTCTGATGGAACGTGTTGGGAGGAACAAAGTCATGTATTACTTTAACATGTCATCTTTTACTGTAATAAACAAGGATCACATAGAAACCTTTATTTCCCCAGGCACAACATTAACAACAATGTCTCATTTACATGTTGGCCTGAAAATGCTAAAAACACTTCAAGGAGAGGGAAGAAAACAACAAACACGTTTTAGACATATAAATGACTGATTAAGAAAACATTTACAAGACTCTTTCAAAGTGTCCTTTACTCTACGTTTAAAAGCAGAGAGTGGAATCAGAGTTTCCAAATGCAGTTTGTTTTGACAGAAGTTCCAGTCATTTGGAGCAGCAAAACGAAAAGACAGAAGGCCATAGGAAGGCCATGGTTTTGGAACTTTCCATTTGAGGAGTTGTGAAGAACGAGTGTTGTATCTTGAGGGATACTCTAACTGTAGTGACTGTTGCAGATGTGGAGGGGAGAGATCAAGCATCTAAATGAACACAAGCCAGTGACTGTTGTGACGGGACTGCAAAGAATGAACCAGAGACTACAGCAGCCATGGCGATAGATTACATCAAATCAAATCAACCTTTATTTATATAGCACTTTGACAACACATGTCACTCAAAGTGCTGTGCATAAAATACTATCAAATTTAAAAACATGATGACAAGACAAACAGTGCCGACAAGCAGTAATGAGATAGATAGGGAGTGCACATGGACATCACTGAACACCATATGTTTTATCTGATCTAAACTGCTTCACCTCTCCTCACCAGTTTCTTGAGAAGACAAAGGAGGAGCATCGCTTTTGTAGCAGACCAATAAGGTCATCAGGAAGATAGCTAAGAAGTGGTTGCCAAATGCGATAAAAATCATCATCATTCCCCCTTGAGGAGGCACTAAGATGTTCCATTGGAAGAATCTGAAACATTTCTTTGTACCATTGGGTAACTGTGGGAGGCTTCTCTCTGATCCACTGCAGAAGAACACATCATCTCACTAGCAGCAGGAGTTTTTTTCAACAATATCAACTGTGCAGCAGTTACAGGAAATTTCTTTGAAGATATATTCAAAAGGAAAAGGGCCGGATCTAGTTTGATTGTTTTGAGTAGTATTGAGGTGAGTTCTTTTGCAACGTTTTTTCCAGAATTTAGATATTAATGGACACAGGCAGATACAATGATAGTAGGTTCCTGTCTGTTTTTTACAATTTGATGCATATATTGGGGATCTGGGGGTTGATTTTATGTAAAAGGTAAGGGGTGTATTGCAGTCTGTGTAATATTCTGTACTGGTTTTCTCTCAGCCTGTTCCACAATGATAATTTATTTACAGATTCAAAGGCCTTGTACCACCTTCCATCATCTAAATCAATCCCAAGATCGTTTTCCTACAGCACTCTAGATCTAGAGTCTTCAAAGTTATCACATAAAAACACTTTTCTATAGTGAACCACCAAGACTGGAGCAATGGAGAGACATTATGGAAGAGATCTGTTCTATGGAAAGAATGACATTTCACTTACGCTTGAAAGCTGAAAAATTTCAACTCCATTGGAGGAAATGGAAGCAATATGCACTCCGCTCAGAACCTAAAATTTAAAACAAATTTTTGTTTTACCCCGCCTGTTCCTCTTTGCTTGTTTGCGTTGTTTTTGTATATTTTATTTTATTCTACTTTATTTCTTTACTTGATTGTGTTTTCTTATCTTAATTTGTTTGTATTTTAAAAGCGCAAAACGTTAAATAAAAAGTTTAAAAAAAACAAAACACTTTTCTATAAAAGAGGGAGATGAACTTCTTGTTAAGAGCTGAATAAATAAGGTCCAACATGAATCTTTCTATCGGATTTTTAATTGGTTGATTTAGTGGGAGAGAGCATAACGATTCCACAAAACGCCTGGCTTCAAGAAAACCAAAGAATTGGTAGCGTGGGATCCCATACTTGATTTGAATTTGTGAGAACAAGGCGATATTTCCTCCGTCAAATAAATCACCCACAAATTTTAACCCTTTTAATGCCAATCATTGAAGATGCTCACTTCCAGCCAGGGGGGAAAGCTTTGTTACGTAATAACGGCTGTAATGCTCTGTTCTTCTAATGTCTCTATGATGGACATGCCAGTATCTTTGCAGCCACAAAAGTATTCAAAGGTTCACATTATGGTAAAATCTGTGCTATACTCATATTTTCCCCATGACATTGTAAAGGCTTACGCCTCTGCATGAATCATGTGATTGACAGAAGCACTGTATATTACCATACATGTTTTTTTCTTTTTTTTGTTTGGCTGTATTATCGACATGTCAGTAAGTACGTCATGTGACTGACGTACTTACTGACATGTCGTTAATACATGACATGTCGTCATGTGACTGACGTACTGGGGACTGAAATGTAATTTATCAATTGTCCCAACTCATCAGTTTTCTTTTAGATTTAGTTTTGGTTTGAAATAAATGAAACTTGTGAGTCAGTTGTCAGACATTTACCAATGCTAATTAATGTACTTATAGGCAGAGTAATAAAATATTACTAGTGCTTGTTAATGTCTTATAAATAGTTCATTAAGGAATCTTAATATAACGTGTTACCAAGAAAGGGAATGACAAAATGTATTGGAGTCAGATTTGTGGTGTAATAAAGTTGTATCAGTTTGAAGAATCCAGGTACCCTAAATAAACGCTTTTTGATTTAGCCTAAAAACAGCATAATCATGACTTTAAAAGTATATTCTATTCCACAGACAATCATAGGGAACTTATCAAGGTGGTAAATACAGAGTTAAACAAAATAAAACTAAGGATGTATTATAACAAATTATCTTTGAACCTAGATAAAACCAAAGTGATGTTTTCTGGAAACTTCAACGCAAATAAAGAGCTCTCAATTGAAACAAATAATGTCTTAATTGAAAGTGTTACAGAAATCAAATTCTTTGGGGTTTTTATCGATGACAAACTAAGTTGGAAGCCACACATCAGACACATACAAACTAAAGTCTAAAAGAGTATTTCAATCGTAAATAAATCTAAACATATATTAGAATACTACAGTAGATATTTATTGTACTGCTCCTTAATATTACCATATTCCACCTACTGTATAGAAATTTGGGGAATAATTACAAGAGTTCACTACATCCTCTCTTTTTACTTCAAAAACGAGCCGTCAGAATTGTACATAAAGCCGGATATCTTGATCATACAAACAATCTATTTTATCAATCAAGACTTTTACAATTTTACGACCTTGTGGATTTTTACACTGCGCAACTTCTATACAGTGATAATGGGAAATCGTTACCATTCAATATCCAAGAACAATTCTTAGAAAATGAAGGAGGCTACAGACTGAGGGGATGTAGGAAGTTCAAGATCAAACTGATAAGAACCACTAAGAAAAGTTTCTGTGTGTCGGTGTGTGGCTCTAAACTCTGGAACGGTTTAAGTAATGAGCTCAAGAAATGTTCAAATATTCAAATATTCAAGAAAATGTATAAAGAAACTCTTATATCAGGATATGAAGATAAGAGGATTTAAGGATCAACAGGTGGTGAATAATTCCAAATACATGTGTGAACTTGATTGTGGTGAAATAATCAAAGCTCTTTTAATTACAACCAATGAGTGTTATATTGTAATGTGCAATAATGATTACTGAAAGGGTTAAATTACAATCAATAAGATAATGATTTTGTTCACTTGATCTGCAATGTCTAGCAATAATAACTGGTTTAATGTGATCATGTGTTCTAATGATAATCAATTATTATTACATATCGGTATCGTTACTGTTTACTGAAATCATGAATGAATGTTTTCTGAAGATGATCAGTCATTACTAGACACTGGATTTTGTTACTTGAAGAGAATCTATTTGATCAGAACCGGAGTTAAAACACTGTAAAACTATCAAATGAATGAACCCAGTAGGGGGGGGGGATTATATAAGCTTGCTTCTTCCCACTCCTTTTCAAGCAATAAATCAAACTCTACTTATACTTCAGTTAATGATCACTGTATTTAATTAAGCAAATGTGATTTAAGTGAGGTTTTTGTTTTGATTTATTTTCTGTCTTTTTAATCTATGCATTTCATCATTTCTGTAATGAGTTTGATAAATATGTGTAAATTCTTTATTGCTTTGACTACAATGCTTGAAATAAAAATCAATCATCATCCGTCTGGATGAAGCTCGTCTGCTGAACTATTCAAATATATAGTTGTAGAGTTAGATAAGCTAATTCTCTCAGAGTTCTGTTAAATCGCCTGTCTGTCCTGGGGGAGGATCCCTCCTTCATGTGGACACCCCTGAGGTTTCTTCATTTTTCCAGAATCCGTTTTTTTAGGAGTTTTTCCTTACAAAGAAGGGTCTAAGGGCAGGGATGTCCAGTTTAGTCCATTACCTATAGAATTCTCTGTGTAACCCGGGTCATTGTCGGCTGGCTTTGGTTTCTTCTGCTCTCCCTCTGTCCATTCTGCTGTCTAAGTGGGTACTATCACCATACTTGTGCGCTCATGAGAGTTTCCACGAGACCCTCTGCTTCTTTTAAAATGGCGCAGTTCAGACTGCATGTGGGGAAGCTAATTGGGGCTGCTACTAAGGTACACCATTTTTTGCCGTTTCAAACCTTAGTTTGTGCTTATTGCTGAGACTGATATGGTTTCAACTTTTTAGCCGCCTCTGCCTGTGTGTCAAGACATCACTTGATTGGCTCTGTTGTAGTTTTAAGAGGGAACTGGTGGGTTCTGGTGGCGTTTTTTCCTGTCGGAGCTAGCATGCTAGCACTAGCCTCCGGGCTAACAAACAGAGCTTAGCCATTGTTGTTTTGCATTTATTGGTGCCTAAACTTGTTATTGTAATGGATGAGGTCCAGACGGTGAATGTGGTCTTCCTTTTACTGGTGCGTCGCGTAGCACAGGTTTGGAGTGGCAGACGATGTTGGACTTGGAGGTTGATGGTGCAACTGCGTGGCGTGGCTGGAGGTTGGGAATTCAGGCTTGACCAGATGAAGAGAGTAGATAGGTGAACCCAGGTAGGCACTCATGGTAGAATATCCTGTTGACAGTGAGGTAGATGTGAGACGGCGTGGAGCAAGTCCATGAGGCCAAGAACTGCACCATTGAGGGCAATGAACTGGCGACGAATGCTGGAGAAGGTCCATCTTGAATAGCTGGAGAGCTGATGAGGTGAGTGCCAACAGCTGGCCCCAATCTGGGGAGGAAGAGCAGAGAAGGGAGGGGGGAACGACAGGACTCCCAGGACTACCATGACACAGATTGCATTCTAATTGATGGTGCCGTATTTATTTGAAAGTGTGAATTATTGGTACTGCGATGAATGGATTATTTAAAATGTACATGTACTAGACTATTGAATGATTGAATAATTAAATTGCTAATTTATATGTGAATATGACAAATGCTTATATTGGTCCTGTCCCATACAGGCCAGGTCCTTTTTCTCTGATGGTGAGCTGCCTGGAACTTAGAATCTAAGAACTTTCAATAACTGGTGTGGTACGAGGCGCAGTAGCCTGTCCTCCCCCACACAACACCTTCCACTGCCGTCATCAGAGACTTGGACTTCTTACAAACACAATTTTTCCCTGGACAATAAACCTTCTGGTCACAAATGAACTCTGAAAATACTGCAAACTGCTGTTTGGTCAATAATGGACAATTAATTCATTTCATTGTGTGAATATTGTAAATACCTTGTAGATATTGTTAATGTCTGCTTTTTGGGTTGTCAATATATTTCACATCATAACCGTTGTCTCTGTGTGTTTTTAAGCTCTTCGGCCCCCTCCCTGAGTTGGACTATAGATCTTCTGACACTAGCCACAAACCCAAAATCATCATTACAGATAAGTATCTCCATGTCGGCTACACATGACTTCATGTTCTTTATCCTTTCATGTTTATTGTACAGTTACCGATATGAACTTAACTGCTCCTCTGGTTGGGCTGGGGCGGCACTCTCTTCCCCCCGTGCCTCCCTCCTCTTTGGCTCTGGGGGCCTCGTGGTGGTCCTGCTGGCCCTGGCCTGGGTGGTGGATGTGATCGTCTGGGGGGGTGGTTGTTCTCTGCCTGCTGCCGAGTGGCGTTGGGGGGTTCTGTCTGCTGCTGCTGCTGCGGTGGGGGTCTTGGTGTGGGGATGGCTGGACACTCCCCCTCCTTCTTTCCACATTCCATCATCCATTTAGAAGAACATAAACACTCACCTGAGCACAGGTGTTAGCTCACCTTTACACTAATAGTTTGTGTGATTGAATGAATGAAATATTTCACACTAGTTGGTTTGAAGGCATAAGTATGCGTGTGTGAACAATATCTGTATTGTGTTCATGTTGACATGTGGACATTTCTGCAGCTAACAGGTGTGTTTATAACATCTGAGTGTGTGTGTGGACAGGCTCCGCCCCTTCTAGATTTGTATAACATCTGAACCTCACCTTAATGATAAGGACTAATGAAGACTAATAACCCCTGTTGTTAAAGTAAAATATGTCCAACACAAGAGGCCTTCAGCTCTCATCTGTCTGCCCAGCTGTTGGACAGGACAAGTTAAAAAAAAAAAAAAAGAATACAAATGCAGAACAAAACCCCAACAGGTACCCTACCACTAATGATCTGAATTACATCAGCCTTAAAGGGGCCCACCGATCTATATCCAATATAAATCCATCACTGACTCAAAGTTAATTTGATTAAATCTGACAAGGAAAATCTGATGACAAGATGTTTCATTCCTGACTGAAGCCAGCTAAAGTCGCCGGGGGGGCTCTAAAGGTCTTCCAAACCACACCAACCAACAGACCCAGCAGAGCCACGTTTGTGTTCCAGTAAAGACTCATTTCTGCTTCATGTTCCGTTTTCTGCATTCCTAGAACCGAAAATGAACGTTTACAAGACAAGGACACATTTTTGCTTTGGGTCAGAGTTTAGTTGCTGATCCGCTTGTAGTTGTTGTGGTTTTTCAATGATCTCAACAAATAATCAAAATAAAATAAAAAAATAAAAAAGAATTATATTTTGAAAAAAATCGAAAAGATATCGAAACCAACCAGATTTTACACAAATTGAAGGCAAAACGCTTCGATTCTAGAATAAATAAATAAATAAATAGTGTTAAATAAATTAACAAACTACTTCCGGGACAATACAGTGCACTTCCGTTTGGCAGAATTTGCATCTTGTCTGCAAACAGGTCCATCTCGTAGCTCGGTTCGGCTAGTTTCTTGTCTCCCGGACGGGTTTTCGTTGTTCCGGTTCGTCTCGTTGACCCGGCAGGCATGTCTTCCCACGAGCCTGTCAACATGAAGCTGCCCCCGATCCAGTCCACGGCGGGGGCCGTGCCGGTCCGGAACGAGAAAGGTGAACGATTCGCCTGTAGCCTAGCTTAGCCTAGCCTAGCTTAGCCTAGTTTAGCCTGGCTGGTTTCATTAATTTGGACTGCGATAACGTCCACCAGGAAAACTAGTTGGAAATAGTTTCTGGTTCTGGGTTTATCTTGGACCTGAAACAGAAACTAAGACCAAAGGAGGCAAACCCCTCCCCGTCACTGTTGTTTAAAACATGTTGTTGTAATATTTATGTTTAACTTCTTGAAACAATTAGGGGGTATCTGACCGGATGTTGATCCATTACTTAGGAGGACTTCCGGTCAGTTTTCAGGTGTTTGGACTCAGTCTCTGTTGGGACCAAAGGCCACAACTTTTTCGGTCCGGAGATAAAAGTTGGAGACCAAAGAACAACAGTTTCCAATTCTGAACACAGAAATACAATAAATAGCTCAACAGACCTACAATTAAGCAAGTTATTAATATCTGACCTCTTGCTGATGGCCTTTGTTTTGTGGATAGAAAACAATGAAAACTTTAGGCAGATAAGTCCGTATTTTTGTCTTTTTTCTCTTTCTGTGCTCTAAACCATCACTTTGTCACAGGACTGAATGTTTTTTTGTTTTTGGTTTTTCAATTTGTTTTTATTGCAAACAAAAAGAGAATTGTTACATACATGAAACACAATGAAACAAAGATACATATTTGTAATACAACATGGCCAGTTTTTTTGTTTTATTTTTTCACACCTCAACCCCCCCCCCCCCATGGTTTGCAAGACAAGGATAAGATATATTGTCCAATATAACAAAATCATATCTCTATGTGATCAACTCGATGGCCAAAACGATCAGCCAAGTGGCAACATAAAATAGAGAAATATAGTAACATATATAGCTGATGGGATATTTATATGTAAGAAAAAGAAAAATAATGATAATAATACTAACAGTGCTAATAATATTTAAGAACAGTTGGATTATTTTAAACTATAAACTACTGAGATGTGATGGTAGAATGTGAAGAGGCCTCAGGTAGAATTCTGAGTTTGTCAAAGTGATCTAAAACCAGACCCCAGATTGAGAAAAATTTGTCCTTCGATCCCTGAACTGAATATTTTATTTTTTCAAGTTATAGTATTTGCATAAGATCCGTCAGCCACTGGGACACCCTGGGGGGGGGTCCTTAGATTTCCAGTGCAATAATATACGGCGCTTTGCTATTAGAGTAGCAAAAGCAAGAATGTCTTTGTGTCTTTTTCTGAATGTCTCTGGGTTTTGGTGTGGAACCCCAAATATGGCTGCCTCTGCACGGCTGTAGATTGATATCTAGAGCATCTGATAAAGTTTTAAAAATTGTAGACCAGTAATTCACCAGAGCACAGCATGACCAGAACATGTGGGTTAGATTGGCTGGACTATTTTGACATCTGTCACAATTTGCACTCAGATGAGGATAAATTCTTGACAGTCTTGCTGTAGAGAAGTGAGCCCTATGTAGAATTTTAAACTGTATTATATTTAACTTGGCACAAGAGGTACTGTGGTTAACTCTCTGTAAGGCCCTGTTCCATACATTATCATCCATAACTCGCCCAAGCTCCTCCTCACAGCTACCTCTTATTTTCCGAAGAGCTACACTGTCATGAAGTGATATGCAGTCTTTGATTTTGGAAATTAATCTTTTTGAATGAAGTGGCAACTCAAACACCTCATCTAACACAGAGACTGGGGGTATTTTAGGGAAGTTAGGATCATGCTGCTGAAGGAAGTGACGCACTTGAAGGTACAGAAAAAAGTGAGATTTAGGCAGATTAAATTTGGAAGCAAGATCATTAAAGTTTGCAAATATACCGTTTAGGTACATGTCCTTAAAGTTGATAATACCTTTCTCTTCCCAAATTGTGAATGCGAAGTCCGTCTGACCAGGAGAAAAAGGTGATTTTTGCGTGTAGGACAAGTGGTAAGCACTTGAGTGAGTCCGTACGTCTGTCTGAATTGAAATATAATTTTAAAGGTATTTGTAACGATTGGATTGTGTGTAATATAGTGTGAAATGACACAGGGAAGACTAGATCCAGTAAGGGCTGTCAGAGTTGTTGTTTTACAGGAGGAGGCTTCAAGTCGACACCAGTTAATATCAGAAGCCTGGAGCCAATGCATCATTTTTTGAATATTGGAGGCCCAGTAGTAGTGGCACAGGTTTGGTAGGCCTAAGCCACCTTGATGTTTAGGTCTTTGTAATAATTTTAAACAGACTCTTGGGTTCTTGCCGCTCCAGATGAATGAAGAAAAGCTTTTGTTGACTGATTTAAAGAAAGATTTAGGGATGTAGAGGGGGAAGCACTGGAACAGGTAAAGGAATCTGGGAAGTATATTCATTACTATACTATTTACTTTCCCTGCAAGAGACAGGTTAAGAACTTCCCAGTTCTTCAGGTCTGTCTGAACCTTCTCCAGTAAGGCAAGGAAATTTTCTTGATACAGACTTTGCAAGTCTCTTGTGATATAAATTCCCAAGTACTTAAAACTGTTTCTGGATATCTAAAATGGCAAGGCAGTGTCTTTTAATTGAAGCGCTAAGTTGTTGAGAGGAAAACACTGACTTTTACTGAAGTTTAATTTATATCCAGATATAGCCCCGAACTTCTGTAGGATATCAATGATGTAGGGAACAGTTGGGACAGGGTCGGAAATATACACCAAAAGGTCATCTGCGTATAATGAAACTATGAGCTCATCCCCTCCCCTGTGGATGCCTTTCATTGAAGTTGATGATTTAAGGATAATAGATAAAGATTCTATAGCTAAAGCAAATAAAAGAGGACTAATTGGACAGCCTTCTCGTGTTCCTCTGAATAACTGAAAATACTTATTGTTTGCCATTTGTGATCACAGAAGCTACAGGAGAAGTACACAAGAGCCGGATCCAGGAGATGAAGTTTGGCCCATATCCAAATGTTCTTAAACATTCAAATAGATATTCCCATTCAATCCTGTCGAAGGCTTTCTCTGCATTCAATGAGACAACCTCCTCGGGTACTCCAGTGGGCGCCGGAGAATAAACGTTGTTCAACAGACTACGTATGTTAGTGAAAGACTGGCGTCCAGAGATGAAACCAGTTTGACAACCGAAATAACATTATGTATTGTTGGGTCTAAACGCCAGGCTAGGATTTTGGCTAAAATTTTTACATCAGTATTTAAAAGAGAGATAGGACGGAATGAGCCACATTCAGAGCTATCCCTTCCATGTTTAAGAAGGAGAGTGATGATAGCTTCAGTAAGTTTTCTTGGAAGTGAACCATGGGAAAAGGAGTCGTTGAACATATCAAGCAAGAGTTTACAGGACAGAATGTTACATGCTTTACGTCTGCTGTATTAGGGTTTGAACCTGTGACCGCTCCATACCGCGCTCATGAACATTGTTCGTCACGACGTGACGTTGGGATTTGGTCTGCTCCGACAAACGCAGAGCGTTTCCTCAACGTTTAGGGGTTCAGCTGTGAAATCGATCCAAAGTCACCAGGAAGCTGCCATTGACTCCCACATGTCCACTAAGTCCACTGTACCTGTTCCGAATCCAAAGTAAAAGCTAGTCCAGGACGCACCGCGACGCATGTTTGAACACTGTCCAGTCCTTCCCTGGTGAACAGACACCTGTCGGGACCCACACTCTGACGCCTCTTTCTCCAGGGGAGATCTCCATGGAGAAGGTGAAGGTGAAGAGGTACGTCTCGGGAAAACGGCCAGACTACGCTCCCATGGAGTCCTCGGATGAGGATGAGGAGGACTTCCAGTTTGTGAAGGGAAAGGAGGCGGAGCCAGAGGTGGAGGTGGAGCAAGAGGACGTTTCAGACCCACGTCTGAAGCGTCTGATGAACCGGGCCTCTGAGGACGTGGAAGAGAGGTAAGGCGGAGCCCCTGACCCCCCCCTGACACGACCGGCCCTGTGGTGCTCAACAGCCCCCTCTCTCTGAAACAGACTGGCTAGACACCGGCAGATAGTGGAGCCTGAAGTGGTGGTGCAGAGCAGCGAGGACTCTGACGAAGGCACATGGCATCCGCGGCATGAGGAGAGCAGTGAGGATGAAGAGGAGGAGGAGGAGGAAGTGGACGATGAGGTAACGTTGACTCTGTCTCGGTGTTTTCCTCTGCATCGTCCGGATCCAAACACGCTTCTGATTGAATTTTGCACAGGAAATAGAGAGGAGGCGAGCGATGATGCGCCAGCGAGCGCTGGAGAGGAAGACGGAGGAGATGGAGGTCATGGAGGTGGAGGAGGAGGGGAAGTCTGGGGCGGAGTCCGAGTCGGAGTCCGAGTATGAAGAATACACAGACAGTGAAGACGAAGCAGAGCCACGGCTCAAACCCGTCTTTATCCGCAAGTAAGAGCCGACATGTCTGCATAAAAAGGTCGAATGTTTCCTCAAAATTCTGCAAAAGACTTTGACTTCTGGAAAAAACAGAGATGCCAGCCTAAAAGTGTGTTTGTCTGATAAAATTTGTCTGTCAAGATTTGTAGTTTAGCAAAAAGATTTGTACTTCCGTGAAGATTTCTGGTTCTTCTAAAAGCTTTGTGGGTCTGCGAGGAGACGGGTTTGCGTGAAAATAAGTGAAGCTGAGGGTGGTAGTGGGGTGACGAAGAGCTCATGCAGGGACTCTTGTGCCCACAGGAAGGACAGAGTCACGGTGGCTGAGCGGGAAGCCGAGGAGCAGAGGCAGAAGGAGCTGGAGATCGAAGCCAAGAGGCAGGCGGAGGAGCGCCGGCGCTACACCCTCAAGATCGTGGAAGAGGAGGCCAAGAAGGAGTTTGAAGAAAACCGCCGCACCCTGGCTGCTCTGGACGCTCTGGACACGGATGGAGAGAACGAAGAGGAAGAGTATGAAGCCTGGAAGGTCCGAGAGCTGAAGCGCATCAAGAGAGACCGAGAGGCTCGAGAGAAGTGAGTAAACTGGGAGGCCGTCAGGGGGACGGCTCCATGGGAACTTTCTAAACCACATCCAACCGTCTCTCCAGCATGGAAAAGGAGAAGGCTGAAATCGAGAGATTCCACAGCCTGACGGAGGAGGAGCGCCGGGCGGAGCTGCGGAACAGCGGCAAGGTCGTAACTAACAAGGCCTCTAAAGGAAAGTACAAGTTCCTGCAGAAGTACTACCACAGAGGAGCCTTCTTCATGGTAAGCACCGCCGTCTGTTCAGGCCACACCCACCCCGACATGTGACGGCTACGTTCCCACCTCTGAGCTCCATGAACGTTTCAGTCCCTGATCCGTTCATGTTCTAGACCTGTTTAGTCTGTCGGGTCACAGGGCTGCTGGAGCCTATCCCTATCAGTCAGTCTCAGGTTGTGCCCAAATCTCACTATAGAGGGCGTTTGCCATGTGTTCTGGGGTCTGAATCTACAGCTGTGTCCAAATTCCCCCCCCTTCACACTATGAAAACAGGGTTGTTAAAGCCGATCAGACGCCGCGCTTTAAACGGCCAATATGACATCACCGATTTCACTAAGTGAAAATCTAATCAATGCCAGCATTTTATGACAACTAGTCATGAATCCACTGTTCTGGTGATGAAAACATGGCTTACTTAAACAGTTTATTTTTAAATGCAATGCATTGTGGTCTATATCTGCCAATCTAGTGAGCAATGATGTAAGCTGGTGTTTGGCTGAGATTTCTGGAAAACTTCTAGATGAAGCATTTTATGATTTAATTGCATCTGCCATGGCACAGTTTCCCCCCTTTCCAATATGGCATCACTCATGACGTCATGGTAACAGGCGAGTGCAGCGTCTGTAGAAGTCCTCCGCTCAGACCATGAGGCGCCCCCCTGTACTCCTGGCTAACCATGAGGCGCCCCCCCCTGTACTCCTGCAGCAATGACGCGCTCCGGATGGAGACGGTAGTCCTGAAGCTGCACTCTCAAAGTGTCCAGCAGGTGTCAGTGCTGAGCCATGTGCTAAAGGTGTGAGGTGGAGAATCACCTGCAGAATGTCCATCAGCAGCGGACTGGTCCTGGTTTCATCCTCCATGCAGAGAAATTAAAGCTTCGCTTGTCCCAAACGTTTCCATTGAGGAACAGGTTTACAGAGGGACAAATCAGACCATTAGGGAGGAAGAAGACGTGTTACAGGCGTGTTACTAATCAGCGGCTTGTTTCCAGGATGAGGAGGAGGACGTCTACAAAAGAGACTTCAGCGCCCCCACCCTGGAGGATCACTTCAACAAAACCATCCTGCCCAAAGTCATGCAGGTACGCTGCTCTCACCTGCTGACCTGCAGCTTACAGACGCTCTGAACTGCCAGCTGAACCCTTCTGCTAACCCCCCTGCAGGTGAAAAACTTTGGCCGGTCCGGACGTACCAAGTACACCCACCTGGTGGACCAGGACACCACGTCCTTCGACTCGGCCTGGGCCCAGGAGAGCACCCAGAACAGCAAGTTCTTCAAGCAGAAGGCAGCGGGGGTGAGGGACGTGTTTGACCGGCCCACCACCAAGAAGAGGAAGACTTAGCCGCACATGCACGCTTTAAGAGGGACTGTACCATTGTTCCTGGGGGGGGGGTGCCCCTGCAGCTTTTGTAAATTAACTTTGTGTCTGAATAAAGGACTTGCTCACACTTTTATAAACAAGCAGATGAAAACTTTATTCAACCGGGAGATGACTGTGATGGGCGGGGTTTGGTGGTCAGTCAGTCAGCGCCACCAGGGCCTTCCCCACGTTCCCCAGGTGTTCCCTCAGACTGCGTTCTGCCACCGCCCTGGAAATTTCCATCTCTGACATCTGCACAGGAGATCAGCCACAGGTCAGGGAAGGGGCTACAGTTTCACTGCTGTGGGGTTTTTGCTACAGTCTGAGACTAGAGAAACTAAGAAACGTCATGGCGGTCCAGCCGGTCTGTACGCTCAGTCCTATAGAAACCCTATGGAGGGTTGCTAAGCAACAGCCTCTGAATCATTTAGACGTCCTTTTTCTTGAAGTTCTTTATGCGCTGAAACCTGCTCAACTATCTGATCTCTGTGCTGCTAATAGGGGTTTTACCCTCCAAGTACTAACTTAAACGCTTTACCTCAATGAAATGCAAATGCATTTGTAAAAAAATCTTGAACTTAGATTTCTTGATTTTCTCTCTCACTGTTTAAATGGACCAACCAGCAGGATGACAGACTGGATTTGTTTTTAAGAGCACAAACATACAAAACCAGCAGGAGATCAAATCCTTTTAGTGAACGTCTGACGCGTTTGCATGAACGTCTGACGCGTTTGCATGAACGTCTGACGCGTTTGCATGAACGTCTGACGCGTTTGCATGAACGTCTGACGCGTTTGCATGAACGTCTGACGCGTTTACATGAACGTCTGACGCGTTTACATGAACGTCTGACGCGTTTACATGAACGTCTGACGCGTTTGCATGAACGTCTGACGCGTTTGCATGAACGTCTGACGCGTTTGCATGAACGTCTGACGCGTTTGCATGAACGTCTGACGCGTTTGCATGAACGTCTGACGCGTTTACATGAACGTCTGACGCGTTTGCATGAACGTCTGACGCGTTTGCATGAACGTCTGACGCGTTTGCATGAACGTCTGACGCGTTTGCATGAACGTCTGACGCGTTTACATGAACCAGCAGCGATTCTGACATCCAGAGATAGACCTGCTGCTGCCTACGGTTACAGTTAAGCCATAAAAATGCTAACATGTCATGGATATAACATACTGCCATGTTACATTCAACATACAATCATGACATGTTGACATGTTACAGTCATGACATGTTTACATGTTACAGCCATGACATGCTAGCGTGTGCTGGGTCCTCCCTGGCATCCTATAGATAAAGCAGACTTCCCCTGTGGGGACTCTTTACATCATACATGATTACTTATTCATGCATGTTTTGCATTGATGTCATGGAGCAATAATTTTTGGAATTGACTCATAAACTCTGGTTTTTACCTAAAAATACAATAAACGGCTTCACAGGAGTCAATGACGCTCTATCCAGCAGGTGGGCGGGATTACTTACGATCAGTTCCACGTCCTCCTTCTTGATGGTGACTTTGGCCAGCTCCTTCTCCCTGAAACACAACACAGCAGCTCAGGCCCTGCCTGCTGGCTCCACAGAGGTCTGGGTCCCTGTTCGCCCCTCCGGGCCCCCGTGGGCCCCTGTGGGCCCCTCTCACCTCTCCTGCTTGGCCTTCTGCTCGCGGGATCTTCTGTCTCCGATCACCGACATGGCCTGAGCAGGCAAACAGAGGGGCAAAGAGTTCAGAACTGGTTCTGTCCAGCCCAGCCCAAACCCTTTCAGACTGAAACAAAAACTCACATGGCAAAATCTCCCAGGATGCATCACTTCTCATCTGACCGGTAAATTCTGATGTAAAGCCTAACATTTTTCAGGTTTTATTTGATCTCGTATTTAATACTGTTGCTAACACAATCCAGAACTTTCGTGTTCCGTTCACCAGTGAATGGGTTGGGTCACAACGAGCATCTATCGGAACTTTCCTACTGGATCGCTTCTGGACCGGGTTACAACCGCTCAAACGGTTTCTTCCTGGTCCAAACATGGTTCGGAACTTTGCTTTTCGTTCTGGACCAGAGATCACAGGCCTGGCAGTAAGGCGTGGCTCAGACCTCCTCTCTGGATCCACGGATCTCCCGTTATCCGGTTCTCTGTACACCCTCCGCCAGGGCACGCGGCTGAGCACGCGCAGTCTCACCGTCTGCAGGTCGGAGCTGGAGATCTCCTTCTCCTCCGCATAGTCGGTGACTCTCTCCAGGTCCGCGGCCCCGCTGTCATGTTTGCGGGGCTTCTCCGCGGGCTTCCCGGTGCAGTTTTCCTCCGCTTCTAGATCCAGGTCCACGTCTGCCTCCGCCGCCATGGCTGCCGGAACCAAGAGAAAGGTTCCTACCCCAACCGGACGGAAGACGAGGCTGCACGCCAGAGGCGTTTTTTGGGGGGTAAAACTTTATTGACAAAAGATTTGCGATTTGGTGAACAAATTCGACTGCATCTCACATAAGGTAGAAACAAAGACTTTATTTTCACACTAAATTCAACTTTAGAGCTTTAGGTAACAAGAGGAAAATAAAACATTTACTTTTATAATTGTTCTGTATCTGTAAGGCGAGCTTGTGCCCAGATAGACCCCATATAACTAAAATTCATTATTATTATTATTAATATTATTATAATTATAAAAAACAGGAGAAAGCAATTGCTCATGGGCTACCGGGTAAAGTTTTGCCCTGTTCCGAGCTGATCTAGACAGTAGTTTTTGAGGGTTTTGTTTACTAGCATAACCGCTAAAGGAACAGCATTTTGATTTTGCACTGGAGTTGTTGCCATGTGCTGTTTGTTTGGGTTTTTTGGGTCATAAACTAGGAAGACTGAATCTATCCTGCTATGTAACAACGGTTCAGGTGGTGTCATGGTATGGGGATATTTCCTGGCACTCTTTGGACCCCTTAGTACCAGTTGAGCATGGTTCCAACCCCACAGTCTACCTGAGTATTGCTGCTGACCGTGTCCATCCCTTTCTGACCACAGTGTTCCATCTTCTGATGCTACTTCCAGCAGGATGAGGCTCCATGTCAGAAAGCTGGAATCATCTCAGACTGGTTTCTAGAACATGACAATGAGTTCTCTGGACTCAAACGGCCTCCACAGTCACCAGAACCCAGTAGAGAACCTTTGGGATGTGGTGGAACGGGAGACCAGCATCATGGATGTTCAGACAAATCTGCAGCAACTGATGCTGTCATGACAACATGGACCAAAGTCTCTGAGGAATGTTTCCAGGACCTTGTTGAATCTCTGCCACCAAGGATCAAGGTGGTTCTGAAGAGAAAAGGGGTCCAACCCGGTTCTACAAAGGTGGACCTGACAAAGAGGCTGGGGAGTGTACTGCACCAGAGAGGCCAGTTATGAGTCCATCCAATGGAAGGATCCAGTGATCAAATCTACCAAATGCCGCATTGAAATCCAGTAGAAGTAGCTCTTAACCCTTGTTCTATCCTATGACCCCCCCCCCCCCTTCCATTGAGGTGTTCTCCTACCATGACAAAGGTGGATAAAGGTGGAGAGGATTTCATGTAATCCATGGACACCAGTGAAGATCACAAATCATTGAAGAAAAAAGGTTCAGAGCTCTGTCTAGTGGGTCTAGATGACCCCACTCCCAATGTTAAAGTGCCTAGGATAGCACAAGGGTTACATGTCATGTCGTTTTTATATCTATACGACCAGATGCAGGAAACGGGCCTCCCACATCCTGATAGACCCCACTCACCCCTCACACCCTCTGTTCTCCCTGCTCCCCTCAGGCAGGAGGCTGAGGAGCATAAAGAGCAGGACCACCAGACTGAGGAACAGTTTCTTTCCTGAAGCAGTCAGACTGCTGAACTCCGGCTGATCACTGCCCCCCCCCCACGGACAACAAGCTAATTCCCAAGTGCAATATCACAGGGCTGTGCAATACTTAACATAATATACTGTGCAATTTGAAAAATACTTCTGTGCAATACTAATCAGGAACCACACCGTGACAGACTGATATCTCACTGACATTATTATTATTGATATATATTATTTATGTCTGAATGTAAACGGCTGGCCCGGGACCAGAGAGCCTAATTTCGTTTTATCATGATAAAATGACAATAAAGTTTTCCTGATTCCTGATTTAACCAACCGGTCACTGAGGGGGTTAAGGGATTTTCATTTCAAAATGGTAAATTGTGGAACATAGCCTGATACGTCAGGCTGTTTTTCACAGCTGTTCTAAAGACAACAGAGGATAGAACAGATTTTTAAAAAGGGACGTGGAAACTAAATCATCATTAAAATCTTCTCGGGAGGAAACTCAACCAAACGTTGCAGGATCCACCAGGACCAAGTCTGCTGTTTTCTCAGGTAAAACTTACATTTCATTGGTATAAAAAAGACCCTTTGTGTTATTGCCATTTATAAAATGGATTATAAGTTTTTCCCATAAAGTGATGGCAGAACATGTTTTAATAGAACCAAGATTTGTTCAAATATACTTTACGCTGATTTGATACTTTTTTTTCCCAGATACTTTATTTATCCCTCAATGGGGAAATTCCTCTCCACATGTGACCCATCCCCTGGGGGAGCAGTGAGCTGCAGCCTAATTGGGCTCGGGTGGCAGTAGCATCAAGGGTCTTGCCTCTGGACCCTCACTGGATGGTGTCAATTGCTCCCCATTGATATGGTAATCGACCCAGTACCATTGTTTCTTCTCCTCGGGGAATCGAACCCTAAATTCCTGCATGGTAGCCTCTCACCTTACCAACCGAGCCACCCAGCCGCATAGTACCCCGTTATTATTGAAGGTTGGTCTTTTTCCTGTTTGCAGGACATCGGTATATTATTTGTATTTGTATTATTATTTGTAATCCTGTCACTTTGTTTCCACATGTTCTTTGGTGGTTCAGCTTTGCTGGGTTAACTGTGGCCTTTGCTCGGTTTGTGTTGTCTGTGTTTTTCAGAAGAAAATGAGCTCCAGGTAAAAATTATTCTTAGATTTCCATAAAAGCTCATGGATTTCTAAAAGTGACATTTGCTTTTAGTTTGGAGTCTCCTCCTAAACCCCCCAGCTGTGGGTTAATCATGCCTGCTGTTGCTTCTTTTATTCATAGAAGGTCCATATTAAATAATATCATCTTGGTCGGCCAATTAGATAAAGAAAGCTGAATGAGGGCAAGTCCTTCACTCAGACTCTAATAGTGAATAACAGGAGTAGGTGAGGAGCCGTGAGCTGGCTCCTTTGTAGCATGCGTCTAGCGCCTTCGTCAGTGTAGTTTGAGGGGTTTGACCAAAGCTGGACCTGCATTCTGTTATCCTGCAGGCCCCTCCCACCAAGGGCTTCATGGGGCTCTTCTTTGCCTTTCAGCTGCTCCCCTAGGGGCCACCACAGCGAGTCATCCTCCTCTTCCTCTAGAACCGTTTCCTGGCAGCTCCAACCTCAGCATCACTGCCCCTCTGGACACGTCTAAAGGAGGTGCACTCTTTCTGTGAACGTGCTGGGCATGCTGGGTAATCTTTTCAGCAATCAGAGGGGGCAGAAAAGGTAGAGCTCTTTAAAAAACCTTTTTTCATTTAGCTGTTGTGTTCAAGATGGTGTAGCGGTTAACACTCTTGCCTTCCAACAAGGTCTCCATTGAATTCTCCGCTGGAATCTCTCCGGGTGGAGTTAGCATGTTCTCCCCGTGCATGCGTGTGGGGGGGGTTCTCAGTCTTCCTCTCAACGTCCAAAAACATGCTGCACAGGTTCATTGGTTCCTCTAAATTGTCCCTAGGTGTGAGTGTGCATGTGCATGGGTGTGTGTTTGTGGCCCTGAGACCGACTGGAGACCCGTCCAGGATGTCCCCCGCCTTCATCCACAAGTGGCTGGGATAGGCTCCAGCAGCCCCGTGACCCCAAAATGGACAAAAACGGGTTCAGAAGATGAAAAAACATTTTATAGGTCAAGATGGGACTCTAAATAGTCCCTCAGGACTCTGTGATGCCCCGCCTTCTTCCAAACGGTCGGGTGGTCGGTTCCACGGACTCTGTGACCCCAACAGGCTTTTAAAAAATGGACAGCTGGTGTTCAAGAGGACAACTAAATGTTCTCTTTGTGTTCTTTATTCTATGAAAATGAGATGGAAATGTAGGAACCAAATGTTCCTGTGAACTTGAGCATCTCAGCTTCATCCGCTGAGGCTGCATGATACTCCCACAGCCATGCTTCACTGTGTAGTTTGTCATGATGATTTTCACCAGTCTAGAAGGAGCTGTATTAGGAAAAGCTGTGCACCGTGGAGATCAGAACCCGTTTGGTTTGTCTGAAACATAGAGTGAATCACATGAAGGAAAACAGATTTAATATTTCAGATTTAGTCTGAATAATTCCCACTGTGGTGCAGACACTTTCAGAGAGTCAGGCCTCTCTCCCGGAACAGCTCAGCCAGCCTCTCCTCCAGAACCGAGTTGGTTCCTTTCAGGTTCCGGACCACCTCAGAGGCCCACACGAAATATTCATGGACCCGGTCGCTGCTCCAGCCTGAACACAGTCATGACACACATCAGATGAACTCATGGAAACATTCCTCAGAGAAGACTGACTAGACCTATGGAAACGTTTGTCTCCTTGATCTTTTCTCTGCCATAAAAAGGTTTACTGCTGGAAAATGTGTTGCTTTTAAACGCAGCCACATTTGTAAAGATGTGCATTTAAGGGAGAGATGAGCAGAACTGTAGATGTGGTTTATGCCTATAGAAAACATACACTCTTCTCATTTAAACTACGTATCTACCGCATATCTTCCAATAGTAGCCCGGCGTTTATCAGACAGGTCTGTTGGAGACCGGCGTTTATTCCACCCCAGACAGACCGGGGATGGCTAACCAGTTCTTTTTGTGGTGACATTTGGTCACTCACATGTCTTATTCAAACTGCTAATGGGACTTCTTGTGGTTTTCTGTAACAGTGGCTTTCTTCTTGCCACTCTTCCATGAAGTCCAGATTTGTGCAGCACACGACTGATCGTTGTCCTGTGGACAGACCCCCCCCCAGCTGCAGATCTCTGCAGTTCATCCAGTGGGATCGTGGCCTCTTGGCTGCATCTCTGATCAGTCTTCTCCTTGTCTGGCCTGTTAGTTTACGTCAGGGGTCAGCAGCCCATGGCTCCGGAGCCACATGTGACTCTTTCATCCTTCTGTTGTGGCTCCCTGTGACTTTGGGAAATCATGAGTATTTTATAATAATTACATTTTATTTTAATTTGTTCATTCTTCATGGCATTTCAAAGGCGCTGCTGGCTCCGTACGAAGCGCGTGCCACGTTAAAATCAGCTTCCTTCATGAACTGGTATTTATCTGGTGAGAACTGCAGAGCTGATAGCAGGAGGAGAAACACGGGGGGGCTTCAATAAACACCCCGGTTGTCCAGAGTGGTTTTCTGCCGGGGACTTGACGTGCCGCGGGGCAGAGAGCAACTTTCTGATGACAGAGAGTTTGCGCCAGTGTTGCCAGATAGAGTCACAGTTTTCCAGCCCAAAAGTCATCTGAAAACCGCCAGACCAGCCAAAAACCGCCCAACACAGCTTTTCTTGATGTTTTTTTCATACTGGACTGATTTAGCAAAATAAAAGATTTTTCTAAATCAAAGATAGTTCAGACTAATAATAAATGAGTACACTATTGAATATTTCTCCAGCGGGCCGCCTTCTTCCATTCATTTGCTTAACCCGCTCTATCCCCGCTATAACCTGCGTCCGGCTCTTTCATCCTTGTGCTTCGCTGGAGCGCCCCGACCATCGTGTCAACCTATGATGACCGTATTTAGCTCTCTGTGTAGGACACACTGAGGAGGGCGGGGGAAACAACTCTGAGCTGCAGAGGATGTGAACAGGTGAACAGGTAGAGAGGAGAAGCAGGTAGAGAGGCGGGGGAGGGGCTTTGGCTTCAAACTGTCAGAGAGATGGAAACACGGCGTCAGATTCAGACGCAGCTCATCCTTTAAAGAACACAATGTGCATTTGCAGTGATGTATGTGTCAGAGGATGTCCGATTGGCCAATCTACATGTCAATCAAGTCCCGTACTTCTCAGTGAGGATTTTGATTGGCTGGTGGATCTTTAGGAAGTACTTTTTTATTTTAATCTTTTCTGGCCCGCGATCTACACTCATGTCCTGGAAGATCGACGTAATGAGCACCCCTGATATAATATATACATGCATAATATATATAATGATGTCAAAACCGGTTGTGGCTCCGGGTGCTTTCTTTTCATTAGGGGCGGTCCCAAATGGCTCTGAGTAAAAAAGGTTGCTGACCCCTGGTTTAGGTAGACGGCCGTGTCTGGGTAGGTCTGCAGTTGTGCCTCAAGTCTTTCCATTGTGGATGATGGACTGAGCAGTGAGACGTTCAAAGCTGGGGAAATCTTTTTATAGCCTAACCCTGCTTTAAATTTCTCTACAACTTTATCCCTGACCTGTCTGGTGTCCCTTTGGCTTCATGCTGCTGTTTTCTGCCCATTATCCCCAACTGCAGAAAGTCGGTGACCTCTTTGACCTTCAGCATCCTCTGACCCTCTCCATCAGGTTACGTGGTCGACCACTTGGTGGCTGAGCTGCTGTTGTTCCCAAACTCTTCCATGTTGTTCTGATAGAGCTGACTGTGGGATATTTAGGACATTTCTCCACTAGATCTGCTGCACAGGTGGCGTCCTTTGACAGTTCCACGCTGGAATTCACTGAACTCCTGAGAGCGAAACGTTCTCTCACAAACGTTTGTAGAAACTGTCTCAAAGCCTGAGAGATGATTTTATACACCTGTGGTCAGAACAAGAGAATAAAACACCTGATTCTGATCATTATGGGAGAGCCAGTACTTTTGGTTATACAGTGTAGATTGATTCAGTGTCAGTAACTTATTGACATCGTGGTAACATTGAGTATAAAGTGCATCTAAAGTAACAGTAAAGGGCAGCTGGCTCTGATGGTTCTTTTGACCACAATGTTTCCCCTAAACCAGCAGCTGCCCCTGAGTCACTGGGAAGGCTTTGTGGAACCACGAGTGATGGTCAGGAGAGCCTTCCACAGCACACACGGCAGCCCCCCTCAGCCCTCCCTCTACACAAACACAGAGACCGTGATGACAACATGCTGTGAACAGACATCTGGTGGAAATCATTCATTCTCTCCAGATGGGAACTAAATCAGGACTGACCCACGGGAGTGCAGCGGTTCAGGTCCCTCAGGTTGTACAGCTTGTCTGCCAGTTTGACCAGTTTAGCCTGCCGGCTGCACTGGGCTGCATGCTCCACCTGCGCCCGCTTCCGCTCCCGCTTCGGCAGGCTTTTGTCGTCTGTGACTTCCTGTACGATTCGAGCAACAACAGGGCCGAACTTTGCTTCCAGCTCCGTGGGGGTGGTGTCCGTGTCCTCCACCGTGTCGTGCAGCAGTGCAGCCTGCAAACACAGACGGCATGAGGATGCAGACCTTCACCGCAGACTCCAACACACGGCTGCAGACGTACCTGCAGCACCTCCACGTCCGTCACGCCGCCCTCATGGCTCAGGATCCTGGCAACACCTGAGGACCACAAACACCGTCCACTGCATGAGGCTGTCTGACGGCCGGTTCTGAGTTCTGGTTCTAGCTTCTATAGCTCTTCCTGAGTTCTTGGCACCTTAAACTTCTGACAATTTTGTTAATTTGAAAAGAAAATATTACAACCAAACTCAATCTAAGTCCAAACCTAAAGAAAGGAGACTACATTTAAGCAAAAAAATAAAGTTCAAAAACTCATCCCCCCAAATCAGCAAAACCAACTAAATCTAAAGCCAAAAGGAGAAAGTTTGAAGAAGGAAGAACCCAAAGACTAAAACCTGAACCCAAAGACGTAAACCTGAACCCAAAGACTAAAACCTGAACCCAAAGACTAAAACCTGAACCCAAAGACTAAAACCTGAACCCAAAGACTAAAACCTGAACCCAAAGACGTAAACCTGAACCCAAAGACTAAAACCTGAACCCAAAGACTAAAACCTGAACCCAAAGACTAAAACCTGAACCCAAAGACTAAAACCTGAACCCAAAGACGTAAACCTGAACCCAAAGACGAAAACCTGAACCCAAAGACTAAAACCTGAACCCAAAGATGAAAAACTGAATCCAAGACGGTAACGTCAAGAACGGAAAAGTCAAACCGGAGGATAACAATTAAATCTGTTGATGGCAAATCGAACCTGAAGATGTATAACTAAACTCAGGATGAAAAAAGCCAACAAATAAAAAAGAGACCAAAAGATAAGAAAATAAACCCAAAAAGAAAATACTGAACACCATCCATCCATCTTCCTCCGCTTATCCGGGACCGGGTCGCGGGGGCAGCAGACTGAGCAGAGATGCCCAGACTTCCCTCCCCCCAGCCACTTCCTCCAGCTCCTCTGGGGGGACCCCGAGACGTTCCCAGGCCAGCTGAGAGACGTAGTCTCTCCAGCGTGTCCTGGGTCTTCCCCGGGGCCTCCGCCCAGTGGGACATGCCCGGAACACCTCTCCAGGGAGGCGTCCAGGAGGCATCCGGACTAGATGCCCGAGCCACCTCAGCTGGCTCCTTTCGATGTGGAGGAGAAGCGGTTCTACTCCGAGCTCTCCGCGGGTGACCGAGCTTCTCACCCTATCTCTAAGGGAGCGCCCAGCCACCCTACGGTGGAAGCTCATTTCAGCCGCTTGTATTCGGGACCTCGTTCTTTCGGTCATGACCCATAGCTCATGACCATAGGTGAGTACTGGAACGAAGATCGACCGGTAAATTGAGAGCTTTGCTTTTCGGCTCAGCTCTCTCTTCACCACGACGGACCGATAGAGCGACCGCATAACTACGGACGCCGCTCCGATCCGCCTGTCCATCTCACGCTCCGATCTTCCCTCACTCGTGAACAAGACCCCAAGGTATTTAAACTCCTCCACCTGGGGCAAAGACACTCCACCCACCGAGAGATGGCAGACTACCTTTCTCCGGTCAAGGACCATGGCCTCAGATTTAGCGGTGCTGACCCTCATCCCAGCCGCTTCACACTCGGCCGCAAACCGCCCCAATGCACTCTGGAGGTCCCGGTTCGATGAAGCCAACAGGACAACATCATCTGCAAAAAGCAGAGAGGAATTCCTGTGGTCCCCAAACCAGATCCCTTCCGGCCCCTGGCTGCGCCTAGAAATTCTGTCAATAAAAACTATGAACAGAACCGGTGATAAAGGGCAGCCCTGCCGGAGTCCAACGTGGACCGGGAACAGGTCTGACTTACTGCCGGCTATGCGGACCAAGCTCCTACTCCGGTCATACAGAGACCGGACAGCCCTCAGTAAGGCTCCCCGGACCCCATACTCCCAGAGCACCCCCCACAGGATGCCACGGGGGACGCGGTCGAACGCCTTCTCCAAATCCACAAAACACATATGGACTGGATGAGCGAACTCCCACAATCCCTCCAGCACCCTAGATAGGGTGTAGAGCTGGTCCACTGTTCCACGACCAGGACGGAAACCGCACTGTTGTTCCTGAATCCGAGGTTCGACTATCGGACGGACTCTCCTCTCCAGTACCCTGGCATAGACTTTCCCAGGGAGGCTGAGGAGTGTAATTCCCCTATGGTTGGAACACACCCTCCGGTCCCCCTTCTTAAAGAGGGGATAGACCACCCCTGTCTGCCAGTCCAGTGGTACGGTTCCCGACCGCCACGCGATGCTGCAGAGACGTGTCAGCCAAGACACTCCCACAGCATCCAGAGACTTGAGGTGCTCAGGGCGGACTTCATCCACCCCCGGGGCCTTGCCACCGAGGAGCTCGTTGACTGCCTCAGTGACTTCAGCCCGGGTAATAGACAGCCCCACCCCAGAGTCCTCATTCTCCGCTTCTTCAAAAGAAGGCGTGTCAGTGGGATTGAGGAGATCCTCGAAGTACTCCTTCCACCGCCCGACAATGTCCCCAATACTGAACACAAAACTTAAAAATATAAATAAATGTAAACATCCTATTGAAAAAATGCTTCGCTTTGAGCATGAACAGTGATTTTTAACACATAGACGCTATCTATGTGCAGACTGACCGATCACAGCGGAGCTGTGTGACGTCATACGCACCGATCGGGTGGTTAATGTACGGCGTCTCCTCCGGGTCTTTGCGCCGCTGCTTTCGATGTTTGTCCGCCGCAAAGTTAACCGTTTCTAACAAGATTCCCGCCTCAGAGTTCATTTCAACGGTTAATAGAGATTTGCTCTTTTAGGGCTGGTTTTCTTAGACTTACAGTCTAAGGAGAAGCCGATGTAGCCAGGAAGTGCCGCACGCGGGAGCCTTGATCAAAATAAATAACAAAACGCTGTTGGTGTAAGAAGTCTTCTCTATGTGGACATAAATAACTTATTCATCACAGGTGAGCTGAACGTAACCGCTTATAAATATAACTGTTAAGCGACACTTTCAGAAACTGCCAAAGGCTTGAATCTCCACCGGTGATTCTGGTCGCTGCTCTCCACCCGATCACATTAGCCAACGCACATCCAGTGCTCCACATTAACTTTCCGGTGGGGAACAAATGTGCAGATGGTTAGTTCCGCTTTATGAGCTACGGAAGCGGAACTCACAGATTGAGACATTTATGTTGTTAATGAACGATAAACGGAGAAATGTCTACAGTAATATGTTAAATGATGAAATGATTCTTTATTATTGATAAACAAACGCATTATATTCGTAATAACGTTTCGTTCTTGTGACGCAGCCTTGCGGCGCTCGAGCTCCGGTCCCGGCGCTCCACCTAGCATCCTGGCTAGCCCCGGTCCCGCTGCCCGCTCTCTGCTGCCAGGATGGCCCGCAGGGACACCCCCGAGCTCCCGGACTTCTCTCTGCTGAAGCAGGTGGCCAGGGACCAGCTTGTTTACCTGCTGGAACAGGTAAGTGCGTGAATCTGCGTGGAGGTGCGCGTTTGCTGGACAAAATGTCAAAACAGACTTAGGACAGTTTCTCCACAGAGGCTTCTTTTGACGCCTCTTTCGAACCAGCCGTCCTCCGCGTAGAATGGGACTTTGTCTTAAGAGTCCACTGTTCTTCAGGGGAACTTGTGGGTCCTGGTCTGGTGACGTCACTTCCTGTTTATGATCAGCTGGTGGGGAGCAGAGCTCTGCTGCTCCTCAAGGCCTGTTAGTCAACCCCCCTCCTTATTAATGGGGAGCACGTGGAGAGGGTCGTAGACAGGAGGAGCCTTGAGGGACATCGTGAAAATGGGATGTGTCATTGTTTTATTGGAAAGTATTTGCAAGAAGAACCTAAGTTACTCACATTTCTGTCGTACGGGTGTTGCTGACGTACAGATAACTTACACCACACTCGACGCCTGCAGGTGTGTGTCACGTACAGGTGTACCCCACACAGGTGTGTCACATACAGGTGTGTCACGCACAGGTGCGTCCCGTACAGGTGTTTCACGTACAGGCGTGCCCCGTACAGGTGTGCCCCTTACGGGTGTGTCACGTACAGGTGTGTCACGTACAGGTGTGTCCCGTACAGGTGTGCCCCTTATGGGTGTGTCACGTACAGGTGTGTCACACACAGGTGTGTCACGTACAGGTGTGTCCCGTACAGGCGTGCCCCGTACAGGTGTGCCCCTTATGGGTGTGTCACCTACAGGTGTGTCACATACGGGTGTTTCACGTACAGGTGTGTCCCGTACAGGCGTGCCCCGTACAGGTGTGCCCCTTACGGGTGTGTCACGTACAGGTGTGTCACGTACAGGCGTGTCACATACAGGCGTGTCCCGTACAGGCATGTCCTGTACAGGCCTGTCCCGTACAGTCGTGCCCCGTACAGTTGTGCCCCGTACAGGTGTGCCCCTTACAGGTGTTTCACGTACAGGCGTGTCACGTACAGGCGTGTCACGTACAGGCGTGTCCCGTACAGGCGTGTTACGTACAGGTGTGTCACGTACAGGTGTGTCACGTACAGGCGTGTCACGTACAGGCGTGTCCCGTACAGGCATGTCACATACAGCTGTGCCCGTTTAGGTGAGCCCCATACAGGCGTGTCACGTACAGGTGTGCCTGTTTAGGTGAGCCCCATACAGGCGTGTCACATACAGGTGTGTCACGTACAGGCGTTCCACGTACAGGTGTGCCCCGTACAGGCGTGTCCCGTACAGGTGTGTCACGTACAGGTCTGTCACGTACAGGTCTGTCACGTACAGGTGTGCCCTCTACAGGCGTGTCATGGACAGGTGTTTCCTCTACAGGCGTGTCAAGTACAGGCGTGTCACATACAGGTGTGCCCTCTACAGGTGTGTCACGTACAGGTGTGCCCTCTACAGGCATGTCACGTACAGGTCTGTCCTCTACAGGCGTGTCACGTACAGGCATGTCATGGACAGGTGTGTCCTCTACAGGCGTGTCACGTACAGGCATGTCATGTACAGGTGTGCCCGTTTGTCGCACACAGAGCCCGTATCCACGCGTAGAGGCAGATGTGTCTCAGACCAGAATTGTTAGACTGAGGATCTGTGGATCCTGATCTGCTGCTTATTGTCTCCCCAGCTGCCAGGAAAAAAAGACCTGTTCATTGAGTCTGACCTGATGAGTCCTCTGGATCGGATCGCTAACATGTCGACCCTAAAGGTGAGCAAAAGTTCGGGCCCCCCCCGCCCTACCGCTGACTGTCCTGATGGAGGTCTTCCTCATCAAACCTTTTCTTCTGTCTAACAGCAACATGACATTGTCAAACTGTACAAAGTGGAGTACAAAGCAACAGTGAGCCTGTCTGATCAGTAAGACCCCCTCCTTCCCTTAGATTAAACTCCACCCACCCGCCGTGACCTCTGACCCTGTGTTTTTTATGTCTACAGGCTCTGCTTTCTGATCAGACCCAGAATCCAGACAGTGAAGTGGATTTGTGGTGAGCGCCCCTCTTTTTCTGTTTTAAGACATGTAACCTTGTCTGACCCTCATGTCTCTGGGTCATCACTGTGTCTGATTCTGGTCTGGTTTCCTGGTCCAAATCTGTGTTTTGGTTTTCTGGTAGCAACTCTAGAACAGCTTTAAGGAGCATGCTCCAGCTTCTATGAGTCCTTTTTGTCCCTCTTGTATGTCCGTGATTGAAAGGTCAAAGTTCTGTGACCTCCTATCCTTTAGCATGGAGGTCCTGAGGTCACATGACCTGTGCTGTGGAGCTGCAGCTGGACTCTATAATGAAAATGCAGAAACGTCGTCCTGATGCTGCTTCTCTGTGTCATTTCTCAGATGTGGTCAATGCAGACAAAGCAGCGGGAAGGTTCAGAAGATACAAGATCATCTTTACCCCTCAGAGGGTAGGTCTGCTGCAGTCTTTACCCCTCAGAGGGCAGGTCTGCTGCAGTCTTTACCCCTCAGAGGGCAGGTCTGCTGCATATGCCCCGTGGTGCTGGGTGTGAGTCCTGATGTTCTGTTTCTCCCACAGTTCTTTGCATGTGAGGCGGTGCTGGAGGAGGAGGGCGTCTTTGGCGGTAAGCTGGTCTGCATGTCTGCCTGGAGGCATGAGTGCTGGTTCCAGGTGCTAACACAGTCTCTGTGTCCGCACAGACGTGACCACGGACGAGTGGGCCTTCTACCTCCTCCCCCTTGATGATGACATCCTAAGTATGGAGCTGCCTGAGTTCTTCCACGACAATTTTCTGGTAAATAGCGTTTCAGTGCATGTGTGGACCCTGCAGAAGGGTCACAATGAAGCTTTTGGTAGCAGCACTGTCCGGTTGGAGACAGGATTTGTTTTTGTAGGTACGGCTCAGATGTCAAAGCCTAAACTATCATTCTGTCTTTTGATTGGCCCGTAGTGTTCAGGGATCCAAAGTGTAAACAGAACCAGAGGTTTGATGTGTTTGTGGTGGCAGGAATGCTTTATCCCTGTTCTGGTGCTCATATCCATTGACTGTATATGAGAACTGGACCGGGTCAGAGGGTCATCACCCATAGACAATGGCTGGTTCCACTGAAGTAAAGTCAGTTTTTCTTAATGCGGACGCTGCCATGTTGAAGCCAGATGATGTCAGTAAGCATCCATTGGTCTGAATCAGTCCTGTTACACTTATTCAGTGCAGTTTTCTGTGTTTCACATTAACGTTTAGTCAGGTAGTTGTTAGCAGTTGTTCTGCTCCTGATAAATATGTCAACAGTCTACTAAGGATGTGTTTGTCTCATGTCCAGCAGCTGTAAAGCTGCCAAGCTCAAGTCTTCTTTTCAGAACACAAGTGGAACCCGTGTTGTTTTCCACCAGGAAGTCAAAGCTGGGCTTGTCTCCCATCAGGGTTTAATCTGCATCTCTTCCAGGCAGGAGATCAGCGGTGGCTGAGAACAGTAGGGGGCGCTCTGCACCTCCTCCACTCGCTTTACGGCCCCTTCTCCAAGCTGTACGGGATTGGCTCCTGTTCCCAGGTGCAGCTTCTCCGCCTCTCCAGGTTCTCCTGGGCGTTTTGCTGCAGGCCTGAAACGTGTTTCCGTGTTTCCTGCAGATGACGTACGAGTGGTGGAGGGAGCAGGTGGAGCAGGGGGAACAGGGAGCTCGTCCTGCTGAGATTGGGAGTGTCTTTCTCATTGACCGAGGTGGGACGGTTGATCCTGGAGGGGCCCCGCTGCGTGGCTCAGCCTCACCAGCTTCTCCTCTGTCTCCTCAGACGTAGACTTCGTCACTCCTCTGTGCTCACAGGTGGTGTACGAGGGGCTGCTGGATGACATTTTCCGGATCAAGTGTGGTTAGTATTGGTCGTTGGACAGTTGTCTTGGCTGTGATTCTGATGTGTTTGTGCTCAAACCTGCTCCATGCACCTCACCTTTGAAACATGAATGTGCTGTTCTCTGGGGATGGAGGAGGGGGGGCTCTGGTTCTGCTGCTGTCCTCTGGGGATGGAGGAAGGGGGGGCTCTGGTTCTGCTGCTGTTCTCTTCTTTTCTGCGCTGTGGTCGATTGTCTTTCCTCTCCTTTTCTGTTTCTTCTTCAGATTTCCTTCTCTGGTCGCTCTGTGCTTCTTTTGCCCTCGTCTCCTCTCCTCCCTGGTTTTCATCTGTGTGGTTTCTTGCAGGCTGCGTGGAGTTTGGTCCAGACATCACCTCCTCGGACAGAAGTGTCAAGGTCATGCTGAACTCCCAGGATAAGGTGGGCGGAGACGGGAGCTGCAGCTACCTCTTTCTCTGTGCAGACTCTGGACCGATCCTGTCTGTGTCTGCAGGTCTTCAATGAAATCCGAAACGAACACTTCTCCAACGTCTTTGGTTTCCTCAGCCAGAAGGCCAGGAACCTGCAGACTGCATACGACGTGCGTGAGTGTTGTGAACACGTGGTAGTGGGTGAGCCGCTCTGACGCTGTTGTGACCCTGCAGAGGCGTCAGGGCATGGACATCAAGCAGATGAAAACGTTTGTGTCTGAGGAGCTGAAAGGACTGAAGACGGAGCACCGGCTGCTCAGCCTGCGTAGGTTTGAGTGACAGGCTCCACGGCGGAACGCCAGCAAAGGCGTGCTGACCTGCGTTTGTTCTGCAGACATTGGTGCTAGTGAGTCCATCATGAAGAAGAAGACAAAGCAGGACTTCCAAGAGCTGCTGCAGAGAGAACACTGTGAGCGACGGATGCTTTTGCCGCTGACCAGCGTTGGAGCTTTTTCTTCTTCCTGTTGGTTTTTAACGTCTGTTTCCTCAGGTCTACTTGAAGGCTTTGAAATCCGGGAAAGCATTTCCTTCATAGAGGAGCACATCAACAGACAGGTGAGTCCTCGTCTGCACCGCTAGGAGAGGAAACTCCCCAAAGTTTGACCCTGTCCTCCGTTTCCTGCAGATCTCCATGATTGAAAGCCTGCGGATGCTGTGTCTTCTGTCCATCACAGAGAACGGTAAACACTCACTCCCCAAAACCGCCGGCTTGTTCTTGTTTGTTCATGATTGTGCTTCGTCACAGGACTGCTGCCCAAAGACTATCGCTCTTTGAAGAGCCAGTACCTGCAGGTATGTTCTAAAAGCAGCTCTGCCAGTCCATTGAGGTGGACATCACCTTCTGAAATGTCTGCTGTCTTCAGAGTTATGGGTTTGACCACCTGCTCACCTTCTCCAACCTGAGGCAGCTGGGGCTGCTGGTGGAGCAGCAGGGGGCGGAGACGCTCACCGTTATGGAGAGCAAAGTGGGAAAGCTGGTCAACGACAAAACGGCAGGTACAGCAGTCCTGGTTAGTCCTTCAGATCAACGTCAGATCACGGAAGTCCACCTTTAGGGGTCAAATGTCATCGATGTAAGTAACAGGGGTCCACACGGCTTACAAAAGATTTATGAAATGTTCACAGAACCTCTAAGAACAACAGAGTCAGAGCTTAAGTATAAAGAAAGAAAAAGCAGTTAGGCAGGACTGTAGAGAACAGCAGAACGGAGAGAAGAACATTGAAGGAGGTAACACGGGTAAGTCATGGATCATGCCAGGATGTAGTGCAGAGCCACGGAGTAACTGTTCATTCCTCTAGAGAAGGTTCTGGGATGCTGGCTGCTGGTACTTCCTGTTTGAAACACGAAGGGGGGAGGAGTCACTCAGTCCAGCTCTCGTATACAGTCAGTGGTTAGGACACTGTTGTGTACAGTATTGTAAGGCTGTCTTACTGTACACAGACTGGTTTTTAGTGTGGAGTTTTGTTCATAGATTTGAGATAAGTAGTGAAAATGTAGTAAAAATGCTCTCACTTGTTTATTTGTATAACATTCTTTACATTAATGCATATTGTTGTATAAAAGTCTTTGGTGTATTTGATCTATACATCTAAAGTTGTTGCAAATGTATATTTTGGGTTGTTACACTACACAAACACCACACAAAAGGTGTTTTGTGTGGTGTTTGTGTAGAGCTCCTTAAGCAGGTGTTTGTGTTGCAGGGAAGATCACGGACGCCTTCTCCTCTCTGGCACGGAGGAGTCATTTCCGGGCTCTGAGCCGGAAGCTGAATTTGGTAAAGCTCACACCTCTCTGGTCACGCGCTGCTGGATTTTCCGGGTTGTTAGCGGTGGGATCGTGTTTTTCTGGCAGGTGCCAAAGTCGGATGAGGAGTACGACCTGCGCGTTCCTAAAGACATGGCGTACATTTTCAGCGGCGCCTACGTGCCTCTGAGCTGCAGACTCATCGAGCAGGTGGGTCCGGCAGCGGCTGACCGGAGCAGGAGCGGTCCAGACCTCGCCTCATCTTCCTGTTCTGGCACAGGTGCTGGAGAGGGACGGGTGGGCGGGGCTTGAAGACGTCACCAGGCTCCTGAACGGCCACGAATTTGCCGTGACAGGTGAGAGCAGCAGGACACGGCCCACCGATCCTGCAGGTTTACCTTCATGCCGCTCTGTCTCCAGGTGGCAGCAGAGCGGAACCCAACAGCGATGCCCAGCGCCTGGTTCTGGTCCTGTTCCTCGGAGGATGCACCTTTTCAGAGATTTCAGCGCTGCGCTTCCTGGGCAGAGCAAAAGGTGGAGCCTGTCTCAGTACACCAAGTCTTTACCTCAGTGGCTTCAGTGCTGTCCACCTCCACCAGAACGTTGGGGGACATTTGCACTAATGATCCCAGTGCATTGAACAGTTTTTTAGACAAAGAGTCATGGATGGCAGCTCGTCTCTATCGCCTGTTCCTGTAAATGTCCGTCCCAACAAGAACCTGTTGCCATAGAAACGGGTTTTCTTAAAGGCTGACCTTGGTCATTCTAACCCTGCAGATGTGGCACATAGCTAGCCGCTCTTTGACCTACTGTAAGTCTGTGTTCAAGTGAATCAGCTGATTCTGACACAGAAAAGCAGCTTTTCATTACTGGTTCTGCGCCGCTATGCAACACTTTACGAAGCCGTGAAGCCACTCTCCACCACGATGGAGGATTTCTGTACCTCACTACTGTTAGGTGTTGCACATTAGCAGCCTTCTCCACGTCAGTTCCTCTGCTGGATTTGAGTTTCTGTGACCCCTTGTTCATCGTTTCAGGAAGAACTGCTGTTTTAGGGCTGGAAAACTCCTCACACACACTTTCTCCAGCTTTCTCTGTTAGACATGAACTTTTTCACACTTTTCTCTGATCCATCCATCCATCCATCTTCCTCCGCTTATCCGGGACCGGGTCGCGGGGGCAGCAGACTGAGCAGAGATGCCCAGACTTCCCTCCCCCCAGCCACTTCCTCCAGCTCCTCTGGGGGGACCCCGAGACGTTCCCAGGCCAGCTGAGAGACGTAGTCTCTCCAGCGTGTCCTGGGTCTTCCCCGGGGCCTCCGCCCAGTGGGACATGCCCGGAACACCTCTCCAGGGAGGCGTCCAGGAGGCATCCGGACTAGATGCCCGAGCCACCTCAACTGGCTCCTTTCGATGTGGAGGAGAAGCGGTTCTACTCCGAGCTCCCCGCGGGTGACCGAGCTTCTCACCCTATCTCTAAGGGAGCGCCCAGCCACCCTGCGGAGGAAGCTCATTTCAGCCGCTTGTATTCGGGACCTCGTTCTTTCGGTCATGACCCATAGCTCATGACCATAGGTGAGTACTGGAACGTAGATCGACCGGTAAATTGAGAGCTTTGCTTTTCGGCTCAGCTCTCTCTTCACCACGACGGACCGATAGAGCGACCGCATAACTACGGACGCCGCTCCGATCCGCCTGTCAATCTCACGCTCCGATCTTCCCTCACTCGTGAACAAGACCCCAAGGTATTTAAACTCCTCCACCTGGGGCAAAGACACTCCACCCACCGAGAGATGGCAGACTACCTTTCTCCGGTCAAGGACCATGGCCTCAGATTTAGCGGTGCTGACCCTCATCCCAGCCGCTTCACACTCGGCCGCAAACCGCCCCAATGCACGCTGGAGGTCCCGGTCCGATGAAGCCAACAGGACAACATCATCTGCAAAAAGCAGAGAGGAAATCCTGTGGTCCCCAAACCAGATCCCTTCCGGCCCCTGGCTGCGCCTAGAAATTCTGTCCATAAAAACTATGAACAGAACCGGTGATAAAGGGCAGCCCTGCCGGAGTCCAACGTGGACTGGGAACAGGTCTGACTTACTGCCGGCTATGCGAACCAAGCTCCTACTCCGGTCATACAGAGACCGGACAGCCCTCAGTAAGGCTCCCCGGACCCCATACTCCCAGAGCACCCCCCACAGGATGCCACGGGGGACGCGGTCGAACGCCTTCTCCAAATCCACAAAACACATATGGACTGGATGAGCGAACTCCCACAATCCCTCCAGCACCCTAGATAGGGTGTAGATCTGGTCCACTGTTCCACGACCAGGACGGAAACCGCACTGTTGTTCCTGAATCCGAGGTTCGACTATCGGACGGACTCTCCTCTCCAGTACCCTGGCATAGACTTTCCCAGGGAGGCTGAGGAGTGTAATTCCCCTATGGTTGGAACACACCCTCCGGTCCCCCTTCTTAAAGAGGGGAACCACCACCCCTGTCTGCCAGTCCAGTGGTACGGTTCCCGACCGCCACGCGATGCTGCAGAGACGTGTCAGCCAAGACACTCCCACAGCATCCAGAGACTTGAGGTGCTCAGGGCGGACTTCATCCACCCCCGGGGCCTTGCCACCGAGGAGCTCGTTGACTGCCTCAGTGACTTCAGCCCGGGTAATAGACAGCCCCACCCCAAAGTCCTCATTCTCCGCTTCTTCAAAAGAAGGCGTGTCAGTGGGATTGAGGAGATCCTCGAAGTACTCCTTCCACCGCCCGACAATGTCCCCAGTTGAAGTCAACAGCTCCCCACCTGCACTGAAAACGGTGCCTGTGGAGAACTGCTTTCCCCTCCTGAGTCGCCGGATGGTTTGCCAGAATTTCTTCGAGGCCAACCGATAGTCATTCTCCATGGCCTCACCGAACTCCTCCCAGGACCGAGTTTTCGCCTCCGCAACAGTCCGGGCCGCAGCTCGCTTGAACTGCCGGTACCTGTCAGCTGCCTCCGGAGTCCCGCAGGCCAGCCAGGCCTGGTAGGACTCCTTCTTCAGCTTGACGGCATCCCTTACTTCCGGTGTCCACCACCGGGTTCGGGGGTTACCGCCGCGACAGGCACCAGAGACCTTGCGACCACAGCTCCGAGCAGCAGCAGAGACAATGGAGGTGGAAAACATGGTCCACTCAGAATCAATGTCCCCAACCTCCCTCGGTACCTGTTTGAAGTTCTCCCGGATGTGGGAGTTAAAGACTTCCCTAACGGAGGGCTCAGCCAGACGTTCCCAGCTGACCCTCACAGTACGTTTGGGTCTTCCAAGTCTTTCCGGCCTCCTTCCCCGCCAGCGAATCCAACTCACCATCAGGTAGTGATCGGTGGACAGCTCCGCCCCTCTCTTCACCCGAGTGTCCAAGACACAGGGCCGAAGGTCGCCTGAAACAACTACAAAGTCGATCATCGACCTCCTGCCTAGGGTGTCCTGATGCCAGGTGTATTGATGGACACCCTTGTGCTCGAACATGGTGTTCGTTATGGACAAACTATGACGAGCACAGAAGTCCAATAACAAAACACCACTCGGGTTCAGATCAGGGGGGGCGTTCCTACCAATCACACCCCTCCAGGTGCCACTGTCATTGCCCACGTGGGCATTGAAGTCCCCCAGGAAGACAATGGAGTCCCCCGTTGGGGCACTTTCCAGTACCCCTTCGAGAGACACCAAGAAGGCCTGGTACTCCGAACTGCTGTTCTGCCCGTAAGCCGAAACCACAGTTAGAGACCTGTCCCCCACCCGGAGGCGGAGGGACATGACCCTCTCGTCCACCGGGGTGAACTCCAACACTTGGCGGCTGAGCTGGGGGCTCACGAGTAAGCCCACGCCAGCCCGCCGCCTCTCACCTTGGGCAACTCCAGAGTGGTAGAGAGTCCAACCCCTCTCTAAGG